>JAAALK010000288.1:41767756-42226314 GCA_019279435.1 Zizania palustris | reverse complement strand
TTGATGAAGACATCACTGGAGTCAGTCGGGACATTATTGAACACAGCTTACTTGTAAACCCGAAGGCCCAGCCTGTTCGGCAAGGACTCCGAAAAATGTCTACAGAAAGGGCTGTTCTTGCCAAAGACGAAGTTGAGAAGTTGCTGAAGGCTGGGATTATCAGAGAAGTGGCTCACACAGAATGGTTAGCCAACCCAGTCTTCGTCAGGAAGAAATCTTCCGGGAAGTGGCGCATGTGTATTGATTTCACATCCTTGAATAAAGCATGCCCTCGTGACCCCTACCCCATGCCCCGAATTGATCAGTTGGTGGACTCCACTGCAGGTTTGGAGTTATTAAGCTTCCTTGACGCGTACTTCGGCTATCATTAAATATGGTTGAAGCGCGAAGATGAAATTAAGACAAGCTTCGTAACTCCCTTAGGAGTCTTCTGTTATATAAGAATGCCCTTTGGCTTAAGAAATGTCGGGGCTACTTTTTCGAGGTTAGTTGCTAAGGCTCTAGGTCATCAATTAGGTCGCAATGTAGAGGCCTATATGGATGATATTATAATAAAGAGTGTTTTAAAGCACCAGCATAGCCTAGACTTAGCAGAAACATTTAATAGCCTTCGGGCATGTGGGATTCGTCTTAACCCTGAAAAGTGTATTTTCGGAGTTAAGGCTGGAAAATTGTTAGGGTATTTAGTTTCAAGCAGAGGGATTGAAGCTAGCCTTACTCAGATAACTGCATTGCAGAAGATGGCTCCTCCAGAGAATTTAAAGCAAGTGCAAAAGCTGACCAGTCGTCTAGCAGCACTTAGCAGGTTTTTGGCAAGGTCTGCGGAGAAACGTTTGCCCATCTTTAAAGCATTGAAAGGGTCCGAAGACTTTGCATGGACACCGGAGTGTCAGAAAAGCTTCGAAGATATTAAAGAGTATCTCAGTAATCTTTCTACACTCACGGTGCCTACTGCGGACGAAACCCTACTCCTTTACCTTGCGGCTACAGGCTCTGCTGTTAGCGCAGTCCTTGTCAGAGAAATGGATTTTAATGGAAAGTTGGTACAAAATCGAGTTTATTTTGTGTCCGAAGCATTGTCAGGAGCAAAGACAAGATATTCTGAGCTTGAAAAGTTCACTTATGCTCTGATAATGGCTTCGAGGAAATTGAGACATTATTTTTTGGCTCATAATGTAATCGTACCAACTTCGTATCCTTTGGGAGATATGCTCCGAAGTAAAGACTCCACTGGAAGAATTGGAAAGTGGGCAGTTGAACTAGCACCCTTCGGCATATCCTTTGTGGCAAGGACAGCAATCAAATCACAAGTGTTGGCAGATTTCGTAGTAGAGTGGACTCCCCCTGCAACGTGGATTTCAGAGAAGTCAAGCGAAGGAATTTGGACTGTTTATTCTGATGGAGCTTCCCAAGCATCTGGAGCAGGTGTTGGAGCAGTGTTAATTTCGCCTTCAGGGCAAAGGGCAATGTACTTCGCAAGACTCAACTTTAAGTCTACCAATAATATAGCGAAGTATGAAGGGATCTTATTGGGACTTCGAAAAGCCCGTGCTCTAGGGGCTACAAGAGTTGTTATAAAGACAGATTCTCAAATAGAAGCAGGGCACGTAGATAAAAGTTTTCAAGTTCGGCATCCACAACTTGCAAAGTACTTAGAAGAAATCCGTAAGATCGAAGCACAATTCAAGGGTATTTCCATTCGGAGTATACCTAGAGCAGAAAATGTGCAAGCAGACATGTTGGACCGGAAACGGCGACCAGAGGGGGGGTGAATGAGAGCTTTCAAAAATTCGGGCTAAAAACTAGCCTTCGGTTTTAGTTCTGTCTTCTGCGGAATAGGCTTTGAACACTACCTTCGGAGGTTCTTTGACAACTCTGAACACAGGCTTCGCAGGTCCAAAAGTTCGAAGCCAAGAAGACTTCACTCCACTTACAACCCTCGAAAATCTACTCTGCTAAGTCAGTGCAGGCTCCGCACACAGGGTGCTTCGAGCAGGCTTCGCACTTCACCCTTCGCAAGAGTGGACGACCCTCTGAGGACTTCGACCAAGTACTTGGCAGCAGCAACTGGTGCTGGGCTTCGTACACGAAGGTCTAAACGCACACTAATAGACTTCGCTAGGGGCTTCAACACAAGAAGCAAAACGGGCTTCGATCAGGGCTTCGCTAGTAAGCAGTGAGGTCTAGCCTCAAGTTACACGGAGCGAACGCGCACTGAAAAACACACTTCGCATAAAGACACCCTTCGCCTAGACAGGCTTCGGCGCACTACAACTAGCGAGGTATGTAACGCGAGCTCAAGCAAAAAGCACACAGAAGCAGGGCTTTGCCGCTTGAACAAGGAACACAATAAAATTGAACTCTGGATGAATACAACGAAGTGTGTGGCTATAGGAGCTCAACAGTAAATGCTCAAAGTGTTAAATGTTACCTACCGAGCCCCCATATTTATAGCCCACAGTTCACCCAAAGGAATTGACTACTTTACCCCTAGGGTTTACATTGGTTTTGTCTCTCAGAACTGAGGGGTACAAAAGGTAGTCAACTTTATTGGAGGCTTCTCTGTCAGCCTTTGCAGAGGGGACAGCGCCAGCTTTTTGCAGAGCAGACACTGTCAGACTTGTAGCCTTTGACCTTTCCGAAGCCCCCCTTCACACGCGAGGGGTGCGGTAGCTTCGGTGAGAAGCCTTGAGCCAGATGGCCTTCGCTTCACCGAAGTCAGCCTTCGATACAGTGACGGTTTTGAGCCGAAGCCGTCAAAGCCCTTGGGCCTTCGCACCAACACCTCCGGAGTGGACCACCACGGCTTCGCAGCTTCCACCCAGCTCGAACTCCGTCAGTCCGTGTACCGAAGCCATGCAGGCCGAAGCACCTCAAGACAACCACACTCCGGAGCTAGCCTCGCTCCGAAGCCTTCCACACTCCGAAGCCCCACCTTCGGAGTACCACCCTTCGAAGTCCCTCCTTCGTCCAAGGCCTCCGCACGAAGCATTCCATGAGCACTTCGTCGCAGTGTCTCTCCCCGAGCACACTCCTCGACGAGCCTCACCCGGACCATGCCTTCGATGCGCCTCGACTTTTGAGACCTTCGTTGGGCACCTTCGAATGTCTCCCTCCGGAGCACACTTCGAACGCCTTGCCTCCGCAGAGGACTTGATCCATCCAACTCTGAAGTCACTCCATCTGGAGTACCTTCGAAGTGCCTCACCTCCGAGGACTTTTGTCTCGGAGTACCTTCAGCCGGAGCCACGCTCCGCACTCTCTGCCTTCACCTGGCGCACCTCGACCCGAGGACCGACCCGGACCCCCTTCGCAGCCACCATGACGGAGCTCCCCGCTCCCTTGGCATCAAGCCTCCCGCTTGACCCAGGTTCACCTGCTACGAACCTGTCTGTCGCCTCCGTAGTCCCTGCGCACCACAGACAAGCAGACAAGTGTGTCCAGTACTCCGGAGACCTCTCTGGGTTAGCAACCTCCGGCACACACTCCGGTGTACCGCCCAAAGTACCGAAGCCTTCGGTACACACCCAGTCATCGTGTACTGTCGGACCCCTCCGACACGCACACTCTGCTGCAACAGCTACAGCAACCAACCACCGAACACCCTTCGGTGAAACCACCTCCGAACACCCTTCGGAGGAACCACCTCCGAACACCCTTCGGAGGTACAACCTCCGAACCCCCTCCGGAGGTATCCCTTCGAACAGAGGTTAAAAGCCTGTCAATCACTCATCAAAAACACCGAAACCAACACTTGGTTTCTAAAGACATCTTAGCAAAAGCTGCAGCCGAAGCTATGGATGTACCAGAAGAGGCTTTTTATGAGGAGCTCAGTACACCTTCGGTGCCACAAATTCCTTCTGCAGAAATTCTTTGCATTCCAAACGCAGATTGGAGGAATTCAATCATGGAACTTTTACAAGGAGGAACAAATTTGTCTGAAGAGCCACAACTTTCAAGATTGAAACTCAGGGCCAGAAATTTTTACATAATCAACGGTATTTTATATAAGGCCGGAGTATGTTCCCCTCTACTCCGATGTATATCCCAAACCGAAGGCCAAGATATTCTTTGAGAAATCCATGGAGGGCTTTGTGGTAGCCATTTAGCTCCTAGAGCTTTGGCAGGAAAGACACTTCGCCAGGGGCTTTATTGGCCTACAATAGTAGCAGATGTGGAGAATTTAGTCCGCACCTGCCAAGGATGTCAGTGGATGGGACGACGGAGTCATCGTCCACCAACAGCCCTTCAAGTTATTGCTCCGGTATGGCCCATGGCTAGATGGGGTATGGATTTGATTGGTCCCTTTCTGGTAGCTAAGGGAAATCTAAAGTTCGCAGTGGTAGCTATTGAATATTTTTCTAAGTAGGTAGAAGCAGAGCCCTTAACAGCTATCACTTCGAACAATGTACAAAAATTCTTTTGGAAGAGTATTATTTGCCGGTTCGGAGTGCCTAGACAACTCACAGTTGATAATGGAACACAGTTCGATGCAGAACCTTTCAGGAAGTTTTGCGAAGAGCTAGGCATCCAGTTATGTTTTGCTGCAGTGAGACATCCTCAGTCTAATGGAGCTGTAGAAAGAGCCAATGGAAATATTTTGTCAGGGCTAAATCGAAGGATAGTAGGATTAGCAAAAGGACTGTGGACCGAAGAACTTCCAAAGATTTTATGGTCCATTCGGACTACGCAAATGAGGTCCACAGGTTTCACTCCATTCAGACTGCTTTTCGAAGATGAAGCTATGACTCCAACGGAGCTCAAAGGAGGATCACTTCGCAGCACCGAACCAGAGATTGAAGGAGAAAGACAAGCTTCGCTAGACTTAACAAAAGAGACAAGACTTCGAGCTGTAGCCAATTTGACGAAGTGTCAACAACATACGAAGACTTGGTTCGACCCGAAAGTCAAGATCAATGAGCTTAGACCGGGTCATCTCGTTTTACGAAGCATCATAGCGCAAGGAAAATTAGGAAATAAATGGGAAGGTCCATACTTAATTGTTCGTTCAGGACGTCCTGGCTCTTTTAAATTAGCTAATTTGGAAGGTGAAGAGTTAGCACATACTTGGCATGCGGAGCACCTAAAGCGATACTTCGCATAAGGGCTCCTTGTAATCATTTGTAATCACTTTTCGAATCAATAAAGCATATGGTTCAGATAGTGCCTACCCCTCATAAACTTCCAGCTTCCGAGTGGACGCACTAGAACCGTGGAGTTGACCGAGAGGGAAGTGTCATTAATTTGAATCATATTTTCGGACTTCGAACCATTGGTTCAAAGCTTCCAGCGTGGGGGCTGACATAATACGGAGTCCAAGCCACCGACTTGTAGGCATCCGTAAAAGAGCCCGAAACCACATCATGCGGAGTCCAAGCCATCAGTTGGTAGACATCCGTAAAAAGAGTCCAAGGAGACCAAATGATGCGGAGCCCAAGCCACCGGCTTGTAGGTATCCGTAAAAAGAGTCCAAAGAGACCACTGCGAACTCCAAACCACTGGTTTGACAGAAGTCGCAAAAAGAGCCGAAGGAGGCCAAAACAAAACAGAGTTTGAGCCATGAGCTTCGAATGTCTGTTAAAAAGTCCAAAGTGACAAATTATCTAAGACACTAAAGTGTCCGGAAAGTTATCTCAAGTGATTTCTTTCAAAAACATAAGGTACTAAATTGCCAATCTTTAGACTACAAATATTCAAAGGCATTTTATAAGATTTTAATCAATCTTTAAATTGTTGAGGAGCTCCGAACCCCGAAAATTGTACTAAGTTTTTCTTTGCGCCTAACCATCTTTGAATATAGTTCGAAGTTGCTTACGCCCAAAGAGGGGCTAATAAATAGGGAGACAATTTTAAGTTGATATTTATTACTCGAACAAATATGATTACATCACGAAAAATTGGTATCTATACCAAGAAGGAATCGAAGACCTCTTCGATCTCTAGAGCTAAGGTTGGAACGACTAGTTCCGGTGCCGGGAGTTCTAACAACTTTGCGTTTAACTCTCTTGCCTCCCTTCGAAGCTCTAAAGTCTTTTTGTTCTTGTTGAAGCTCGGCCCAAGTTCGAAGCCGTTCAGGGCTCCTTTCCCAGCTTCCAAGTTCTTCAGGCTTTTTACCTTGAGTTTCATCTTCGTCTTCAGACCATATAATGTCTTCAGAAGATGAAGTTTCCAAGTTAACTTCTTTTTCTTCCTCTTTAATATAAGATAATATATCTTTGCTTATTTCGGATGTAATCGCTCCAGAACTATCCCGAG
Organism: Zizania palustris; assembly: GCA_019279435.1. NCBI lineage: Eukaryota > Viridiplantae > Streptophyta > Magnoliopsida > Poales > Poaceae > Zizania > Zizania palustris. Next base: position 42,220,059 of record JAAALK010000288.1, on the reverse strand, counting down.
GAACTAGAAATCGAGGGTGCTTGTGAAGTTTTAAGATATCGAAGGTAGCCCATAATAAGCGAAGTTCGTCGTTAACATCTAACACTTCGACATCTTCCATATGAGGCAAAGCCTAAAAACATGATAAACAAATCTTCATTCATAAATGTACAAAAGCGTAGTGCTTTACATAGTTGAAGATCCTAAGGTAATTCTAAACCTGCGGGTTTGGAGGAGGCTGACTGCTCGAAGCTTGGGACCGAGCCTACTTCTGGCGTTGTCCTTCGTCAATCTAGGCCTTGATCGCAGAGCGACCTTCAGCTCTCCATGAAGTTTGAAAGGCTTGCCAAGCAGCGGCCACACCTTTGGAGGGAGTAAGAAGCTGGTCGTCATCGAAGGTAATGGGACCCTCTCCTGCGCTTGGAGTTATCGATCGACCCAGATCTTCGTAGTAACGAAGTATGCTGACAGCAGCCACTTGTCCGGAGATTTCTCCGTACCGAATGCCTGCTGTCTTCATTTGCTTCGCTGCTCCTTGGATCCTCTTTAGCCGGCGCAGCAGGGAGATGTTGTCATCCGAAGGAAGCATCCCAGTAGTACCGAAGTACTCCAAAATGCCTAGCAATTGGTCCATGACCTCCGCAGCTACCTTCTCTGACTTCAGCTTATCTTCAATTAATGCATCCTTCGTCGAAGTTAGCTCTTCTATTACTCCAGAGAGCCTAGCTGCCTCCGTAGCTAAAGAATTCTTCTGATTCAGTAGTTGGCTAGCTTCTTCTCGGAGTCTAACAAGCTCGGCCCCCATAGTAGCGTGCTCCGCCCACATCTTTTCAATTTCTGCTCGAAGCACAATTTTTTCCGCTTCGAGCTCTTTATTCACAGCTTCCAAGCCTTGTCTGGCCCTGCGCTCTGTTGAAACCATATTGTCCATGTGGGCCACTCGACCTTCGGAGATAGTAAGATTTCGTTGAAGAGTTGCATTCTCCTCTCGAAGGCGAACGTTTCCACGTTCGTTTGAGATGTTCGCAGCTCGGGCCAAAACTGTTTGCTGTGAAAAGAAAATACCAAGGTGAGAAATTATTTGTATATAAATTTGATGTTGTGTTGTAGATACTTCGTACCTAGTATGCTGCGCGTTCCATGGCAGCATTAAGCTCCGAACTTTCCGCCTCGCTCAAGATAGCCACCAAGTCCGTCTCCCCGACTTCGCGACTAGCTCAATCCAAAGGCTCGAGCAAAGTCCGAAGCCCAGTTCTTCGCTCCAAGAAAGGAGCTAGAAGGGGGAGCATGCTCAAGGCTTGCTGGTCATCTTCGCTTGGCAAAGGCCCGGAGTGCTGAGCTGTGGTTTTTGGAGCTCCAGTAGAATGCCCCCCCTCAGTAGATTGGCTCTCGTCTGTTGACTCAGACGGAGTTGATCCTAAGCTTGGAGCAGGAAGGGGGTCCATCTTTCCTTTTCCCTTTCCAGGCCCCATTTGAATGGCTCCTGAAATTGGCTCCGAAGTTGTCGAAGGTCCAGGAATTTTATCTTCGGGACGGACCTCTTCCACGGAAGTGGATCCTATAAAAACAAAAGTATTATACATTGTATAAATTTGCAGGGAAAAAGAACAAAAGAATTATGCGAAGTTTACCTTCGTCATTCTAGCGACGGAGGAGCATTGGGCTGCTTGGCGGGTCAAAGGCTACTCCAAAGTCTTCGTCAGAGTCAACAGTCAAATCTTCGACTATTGGAGCATCTTCTTGAGTCGCCGTTGTTACTTCGCCCGGAATCGAAGCTGTAGTAATTTCGACTCCGCTTTCGTCCACAGGGGCTCCATCCTGAGGTAAATCTTCTTGAGCAGCTGGAGTCCTCACTTGCTCAAGATTCTCTTGAGACTCCGACATGCTCGCAGTTTCGTCAATTTGTGCAGCTCTTTGGGATGCATCCTCGTCAATCAGCCTCACGAGCAACCTGCCTTCATCCTCCTGAGAATCGGAGATTGAAGCTTTTGGGCTCGAAGGCGCAGGAATTTTTGGCTTTCGAGCCACCTTCTTGACCGGAGTCTTGGCAGAGCTCGAAGTTCCAGCTTCGGCTTTCCTCTTCTTGGGCCCTTTCTCTGAAGGCACCCAATCCACCAGAGGGGGCGGAACAACTTCGAGTAGCCCCCATACTCGGTTGGATCGCTCCCAAGTACCAACCAATTTGATTCTCCATTCTTTCTCGGTTGGAGTTGGGATGCCCAAAATCTTCTCCGAAGCTCGTACGATTTGCTCCGAAGTTATAGGGGCTGAAGAAGCTGCAAAATAAGTTAAGTTCGTTAACTCTTCAAATAATATACATAGTATATGTTGCTTTCGAAGTTACCTGTAGGGCTCGAAGTTGAAGAAATTTTCCGAAGTCCGCCCTTCGAATCTTCTTCGAAAGAAATCGGCCAGTTGGCCATCAGGGGAATTTGAAGCCCAAGGAATTCTTCGGCTAAGTCCCGCATACTTAGGTGGTGACTAATTTTTTGAAGCAAGCTGATCGAGGCGAGCTTCGAGCTGACCCGGATCTAGATGCACAAGGGCTTCCTTTCAGAAGTTGATGTCTTGCAAAGGTCCGGCTAGACGGCTGCTCGCCCCAACTTCGGCGTAAAACCACTTCAAGATCTAGTCGGTGTACCATCTGGCATTGATGGCCTTAGCAGGAAACCGGAGAGCATACTCGTCCCGGAGTCTGAAGTTGATGCTTCCGAAGGCCACTACCATCTTCTCACCTCCGGGGCCTACGAAGGTCTTTGGTTGGCACGAAGATCTATGTAGTGCTGCGAAGATCTCCGCCCTTCCTTCACAACCTTCGGCTCGCAATGCCCATTCGAAGATGGCAAGACGCGCTACCGCATTCGGAGAGAGTTGAGGGAGGGTGACGTGGAAAAAGTCTAAAACTTCCGCCAAGAAGTCTACAGCCGGAAGCCCCAAACCAGCTTCGAAGAAGGCTTCGAAGACGACTACTTCTCCGGGTCTTGGTGACGGAATGATTTCCTTCCCAGGTTTGCGAATCATAACCCCCGAACTAATCTTGCCTTCTACTACGGCCGCAAGCGATTCTCTTCTGCAGGTTGAAGGTCCCAGTTGATAAGACTGTCCGTATACTTCGTTGACGCCGGAAAGAGGTCTTGGGGGCCAACATTTTGGGGATTTCCTTCCACTGGCGCCATTACCGCCACTGAAGGAGTTGGAGTTGCCGTCGCCGATGATGCAGCCGCTGCTGCCGCAGCAGCTTGCTGCTGAGCCAAGGCTAAAGTTGCTCCAGGACCTTTGAAACTAGTTTTCGCCATTGGATCTTGCGGACTGTTTCAGAGGAGAAATGAGGGCTAGGGCTCAGTTGATGGCTTGTTTGCACGAAAGTGGTGAAAAGGTACTCAAGAAGGGTATGAACCCTCTATTTATAGCCCAGACCCTGATTTTTTACCGTTTGCCTATGTCGTTTCGCATTCTCAACCGTTACTTTGCTCCGAAATTAAAGCATTCCGTAACTTCCGTTAGAAGAAAGAAGCCAACGGCTATTTCTTCTAAGTCTAAGAAGGCTTTCAGACTTTTCGAGTTAGTTCTAAGTTACTTCGAAAGTAATTTTATTAGAAACTGATTCAAAGTTTATATCTCCACGTAGTTCGGAGATGGTTTAAATCTGCTAACCCCTACGCATGATCATTTTTCTTGCGTATACTGCTCTCCTAACATTACAGATTTAGCGGAGAAGCGTATTCGAGGGGCTACTGTTGGGGGAAAATATTCCATCTTCAGGGTTATTGCAGTGACAAAATAAAGACTGATGATTAAGACGAAGACTTCCAGCATATAACTTCGGAGATGTATTAAGTCAAGTTCGAAGTATGACGAAGGACTCTAGTTCGGAGTATATCTTCGAACTTGGATTCTTCCGGGAGCTTCTTTGCCAGCTAAGATGGAAGACTTATCTTCTTTCTCATTAGATTAGTCTTTTACCATTTTAGCCTTATTAAGGGTACCGAATAGTTTCCACTATGTCGGTTGTAATAGAGGGGTAAAAAGGTTTTTTCCTTAATGTTTGAGCCTATAAATACCCCCGTTTAACCCTGTAATAGGGATCGAATACAAGTTATTCAATACATACTTTCGAACTATTCTAAGTTATTATCCTTTCGGAGGCTTAGAATAGTTTCTTTCGCAAACACTTCGTTTGTTAGTTTTTAATCTTCTGAAACCTGTTAGCGTAATCTTTTACGCCAACAGATACTATAGAAACTGGAGATCTCGCAGAAGTTGTCGTTTGTGGGATGCTCTGAGTGGCTACTGCGGCTGAAAATATGCTGAAATGGATTGCGGCGATGCGGCGAGTGGAGGGGTAGAATGATCCGTTTACTGTCTAAAAATCAGAAAAAAGATTTTACAAAGCAAGAAATGAGTGGAATGACATGAAAAACAAAGATGTATTAAGCTGAATGGCATTTTTACTAATTGAACGATAAAAATGGCATTTCTGCGAAACCATTCCTGAAAGTGGTAAATTCCCAATTTTCTCTACTCTGTGGCCGCTGCTCTCGCGTGTATTTTTTCGTCCGATTTTATTTAACTTCTATTGAATTTGGTGGAAAAGTTTGCTTTTACTGTAGTGAAAGGCCAACATCCAGAACACATCCATCACTCTGTCTTTGTGGCCAAGTCTACATGACTGTTTGAAACCAGTAGATGAGTGATCTGTTTGATTCTACTAGTGCCTCCGGTTCCAATATTCTTTACATTGGTGCACATTATCTTGTATACTAATGACTCATTAGTTAAGGTGTACCGTGTACATTTCATGTTTTACAATTAATAAATACGGTCGCATAGCATTTCTAATCAGTGTTCTCTCGACTCCATGGTTACTGCTGTCGATTCTAAAGACATAATTAGCACGACATGCAAGGCATGGACAAAGGCACTAGAGATGATGCACAGGGCCAAACAAGTCTAAGATTACTAGGCTGAACTCAAAACGTCAAGAACTAGTATTATCCAGTTTTTTAAGTCTAAAACATCAAGAATTAGTACTATCTGGTTTCAAACCTAAAACGTCAATATTATTAAAATCAGAGAGAGAGAGAGGGAGAGAGAGATTATGACTTTAGAAAAACTAGTTTTAGTTGTTTTGAATATATATAATTTCTTGTTTTGTGGAAATGTGGGAATTACCAAACCTAGTTTCGTGAAAACTAGCAGAGTCTTTTGTTTCCAAAATTGCAAAAACTCATTTACGGGAATCTAAGATTTACTTACGGTCAAGTTTATTACGGCAACCAAATAGAGTTTTAGATAGTTATGGTTTGAAATGAAATTAACGAAATCGTGTTTCTCGTAGTTTTATGGTGCTCTTTACTGGTACCACAGTTAATCTATACTTTCAGTATTTTTATTCCAGAGACTTGATATTTACACTAATAAAATTATGATAGTCGAATTATGAAAGGATACAATTGTCTAATAAGAAAAAGGCAATAATATCAAATCTATCTAACTGATGCCTTTAGAAGATAAACATCTAAATAACAAAAATGTCAAAAATATTGATATATGAATAATACTATTTTATCCTTATAAATCGATGATAGATGCAGAGTCATTTTCTACATGTGGCCTAACACTATTAAGTAGAAAGCATAGTAGAAATCCTTCAATAGTTAACTCTAGGGTGAATATAAACTGTTGAAAGATTTATCTTTAGTCGTATTTAAGAAACTGTGAAGAATTAATTAAAGAGCCTAGCACCCCTTCGATGGTAGTGATGCTTTAGACCGATTCTTTTCGAAGCCTTAAAAAACTCCCTAAAACTCTCGAAAGTGTTCAAAGTCAGCATTCCCGAAGGCTTCTACATCAGAGCCTTCGGAAATCCAGCTCGGAGGATTAAAACCGCTTCAGAGTCTACATATCAATATCGGGGTATACATCCCTTCTGACAGGACATATACTTTACAACACTACATGTAGCCTTTTACTACACTATCTCCTACATGTATTTGTACTTTGTATTAAGATATAATCAGTTGTATGTAAGGGGTAATAACATATTACACTCTATAAATTAGATCTATAAATACCCTCTCTTTACCACGGAGGAGAGGACCACACAATATTACTCTTGTCTAAAATACACATGCTTTTGTGTGGACAATATTACTCTATTCAAAGGCCTACACTCTTAATCCAAATATTCAGATTGGATCTTAAGCCATTTAAGTTTTATTGAACCTATCGTGTAATAATTCATTACACCAACATAAACATATCTAGTCCATGGAACATCAGGGCTGACCTAGGCTTAATGATATCTCTCCTCCTCCTTAATTGATTTCCTGGATAATCTCCAAAGCCAAGACCAAGATCGTCCTCCCGACCTCTCACTTTATCTCGAGTTTGAATCGCCCACTAACTAATTAAGCATGTTAAATGCTATCTAACTAGATAGCATCACTGATGCATCTGTCCCTTTCACCCAAGCAAGCATGCAGTGTACCTTCTTCTCCGTAGCGAAAGCGACGGTGGATTCAGAGAATCCGCTCCACGAATACACAACTCCATTACATCTACTCGTGCACACATGGATGATGCATCTATCTATCTACTGTTGTTGGAAATAACAACACTTTTAGGTTTAACTTATTCCACAAATAAATCATGACGTGTAACAGATAAATACGCATAACCATGGTATACCAGTACACTTTACACATGAACAAGAATAATGTACCGAACGTGGTAAGAACGTACCAGATGTTCACAGTTGGAGCAGTCACAGATCGGACTGGTACCACGACGATGACGCGCAGTACCGGACGACGGCGACGACGGGCAGCACTCGAGCGAAGAGGAAGACGAGCCGTGGTGGACGAACGCGAGCAGTCACGCGGAGCGCTTCCCAAAAACCTTATCCGCCCTCTCCCGGTGCAGGATCTCGAAGGCGACGGGTTCCGGAGACCTGCTCTTCTGCTCAATGGTGCACGCCGATGAGAGGAACAGAGTAGTCTACAAATGGCAGCACACAGTAAGGAGATCGGCGAGGCTGTTCTATTCTGTTGTACTGCGAAAAGGCGATCACTCGGTTTTTAGTGGAGGAGAAACAGACGTGTGATCAGAGCGTCTCCACGTTCTCCACTAGTAACGGCTGTTTCGAAGATGAATCGAAACCGTTTCAACCAATTACGCCCGTAGCAAAACGGAGCTGCGTCTGCGCAAGCAATCGGAGCCGATTTTGGCGGACCATTCACGCGCATGTCGTGCGCCCGTGCCCCTTGGCCCGTGCCCGAGCCCGCGAGGCGAGCGAGCGCGCGCGTGTGTTTCTCTAGTCTCCTCTCACCTACATAGGTCTAGTTGCATGGAGAGCACCATTCCTTATAAGCTGGTCTCCCTCTCCTAGAACTAGCAAGGTGGGACTAAAGGTTCACATGCTCCCTCTACATGGTGGGCCTTTGAGATTTTTTCAGGAATTATTCTTCAAATAAATTTGGGTCAAACTCATTTATTCAACATTTACTACTCCAGCAGCAGCGAGTGATTACGTGGAAAAAGACTTTACTTTCAGATAATCTTACTTAATAAATTATTGATGAGGCTAATAACTAAATTGGTTCTTATTAATAAAAAATATTAAATATTATTGTGGAGTGATAGATAAATAATATTAAAGCAATAAACTTCTTATTTGTGGTCGAACTGATAAGTAACGAGATGAGATAAAAATGAAGTCTTTTGAAATATAATTGAATATAAAGTAAAGTGTTTCAGATCAGATCTGACGGAGTGGATACGTGAGTGCTACACAAACCAAACTTTTCAACACCGGGTCACACCATCGTCGACGCCTGATGTCCCTGCCCGAAGAAAAAACCTACACAACCAAGTAAAATTCAGAGCTGGTTTTGGAAGGTTGCGCCGGGGACGCGTGGCCGGCGACGACTGCCTGTCAAATGTGTCCTCGAGAGATTAATTAGCTTTTGACAGGGACGGATTAATTAGGCGAGAAGCGAGACAAAATCTGTAATCAATCTGTCCGTGAAGGCGAGAAGCTGCTGATAGTGTGCTGGTGATAATCTGGTCAACAAAGCTGCTGGAGTCGGCGCCGCCGCTGAGTGAGCGAGTTAAACTAGTAAAGGCTACCGCTAATGGTAGCCGCGTCTTTTCTTTTGTTGATTAGTTACCGGACATAATATTGTCGCCGGAACGGAACAAGATCCGGCCGCCGTGACCACGCTAGATTTTCTTTCCGTCAGCGGCGGTGAGAGTGAGAAGGTGACACGGGGAAAGGGTACCCTACTACCCTCCTCTTTTGTAGTTTTTTCTGCGATTCCGCAAGACATGCCACATCATTATCTGTTGATTAATTTCCATGTTTCAGATAGAACATATATGGGTTTATTTGGAACACCTGCAACAACCAAATCGTTTTCGCTTTTCGAAGCTTCACTCTTGTTCATATTCAGTCGATGTAAAACACTGAATAATGAAAAAAAAACAAAATCAACCTTATTGTTCGAATCCGGATCCTCCACTAACATCATGTCCACTTAACCAAGGTAACTAAACTCAACTTACTAATTGTGACAAAACATATATATAGTCTCTAGTTAGAATACATAGGTCTGATTCTGATTCTAGTAGGCACAACTACTCCTATAACTCCATAAATAGTTAAGATTTTTTAGATTTACATGATAAAACTCGATAGTTTCATAATCTACAAATAAACTAATATCAAGAAGCTATACAACCCCAACTTCTCCAGATTCATGCTAATGGCATTTTTCTCATAATTTTAACCTCCTAGAACAGCATCTTAGTATATCTCAAAGCTTGAGTTTTTAACACATATCTTGGTAGTGAGAGATCACATGTACATAACTAGAGACGGTGTCATTATTCTGCGAACCGGACGGATGCAGAATTGCCGAGGAATAGACACAGTGTGGACCAAGGTCACAGCACCAAAAGTAGAGCAGAGCCAAAGAGCAGCAGCAAACAAGGGGAAAAACAGGGCAACCGTCCAGGAGAGATCAGATCGCTAGTGTGTAGGTAGTCAATTAGCTAGCCTAACTAACGGAAGAATGTGCACACCACATGAGCCATGAGGTGAACAGCTGAATATCGAGAGAATCTGTCCGTCTGGTCTTACATAGGTACATGCACTTGTTAATTGATTAGTTAGTTATTTATTTAACCGTCCCCTAATTCCCAAGTTTGTTACTCTAATGGTGCACTAGGACACAAGCTAAGTGTTGGTTTATTGGCTCCAAGGTTTTGCCTCTCCTGCAGAGTCAGATTCAGATGGAACCCTACCGAAGCCATTTTTATATATTTTTAATTTCCCGCCCCCACTAAGGTCCGATAATTGCATTTCCAAGGACTCCCAAACTTCCATAACTACTAAGACTTCAGTTTAGTGACTAGGTAGCAGTGCATGCAAATGCAACCAAGGTTGATATTTGTAGTGGAGGATCCACCGGAACCAAGGCTGCTACTTGCTGTGATTTCATAAATATAAATATAAATGTATATATATGGAATGGTGTATAAGAATTAAGAAAATCAACTAAAACGACTTTGTTGCCTCTTATTTATTATGCCTTGAAAAGGAGAATTATTTTTTATGAAAGGGATAACATTTATTAGAAAATAGCAAACAAGAAATAAAAGATTAAAAATATAAGTTGTAAAATGATTTATATTTAAAAAGAGTTGATAATGCTAAAACAATTTGTATGAGAAATCAGATAAAATAACTATGATCAAGGGCAGATCGAACTTATAAGATGTGTTGTCACAAGATAATAATGATTTACCGTCGGTTGTCTCAAGTATTATTTTCTATTTCAATGTTGATAATAGCAGCCTGATTTATTACCTTAATGTCATACTGAAAGTTGTGTTTTAACAAGTTTGTGATGATAATATTAATGATTTAAAATCCTAGATCCGATTCTATATAGAGGTAATAAAAATAAACTTTACATGTTACATTTAGTCATTTACCAAACAAGTTAGGGAAATAATGTCAGTGTGTCATGGTGCATTGGATTCTTTGCCCCTGTCCTTTGTTAACTATGCAACGGTATTTTGAACCTGCAGCTTTTATCATAGATTGTTTAGAGTTATTGTATTAACAGTCGTGTGCACATGAATTAATACCTCAGGAACAATTATTGTTGGAAATTCAAACGTTAAACAAAGACAATGGAGGTAAGATTTTTGTGCTTTTTCCTCATTGAACAATCTTCAAATACAAACTTAAATAGGCTCTAATCAGTAAAAGCACAACCCACTTTCTCCACGTACGCCATAACCCCTGACGTAAATGACTAATCACATGCACCAATGCACCATTAACACATTAATTTTAGCCATGCAAATATATACCGTACACTAGTCATACAAGTAGTGGCTAACTTTGTTGACGCATGTTGTACCCAAGTACCGCAGATTTGAACGTTGCATGCAAATCTCAATTAACCATATATAATACTAATATCCGGCCATTATACTAACTTAATCACTCTAATACATATCATTTAGCTATCCCAGACACTCCGTACCTTGCACCTATTGCCTTGATTCTACAAGCTCTATTAGTACACCGTTAATTTGGGCATCTCCGGTTCTCCTACATTATTACAATACTAGTTGGTACAATTCTAGGCACACCGCCTATTGCACCATACATATGTAAATATGCTATAAAAATTAAGTTTAGATTATTTCTAACAATTATTTGAATTTTTAGCTTTTATCATAGATTGTCTAAGCTAGAGTTAGATTCTGCTAACAGTCACAAGAATATCGTAGGGGGGGGTTCTTGTTGCCTCATGGCTTATTTTTCATCTAATCATCTCGCTAACTTCTGGCCATGTATATATAACAGAGAGAGTATATTAGTTATTTCGTATCTGCAGAGAATATTTTTAATCTCTCGATCTCTATATATACTCATATATATAGATCTCGTAGGCTCAATGCATACAATCCACATTCACAGTACTCCGCTATTACAATTCATTCGTGTGATTGAAAATGTTTTTTAATGAAACAGTTGGTCGGAGGCCTTCCAAATAAATACATTAGGCCTTACAATTCATTTTTTAATGAAGCATGTAATTACAAGTTGAAAAAGGCTAAGAAAATAGGGGCAATGGACAAAAAAAAGTAGCTCTGCCACGACGGGGTATGTAGCCTCTATATGACTATACGCATGTCATAAAACTGCAGCGTTCGTTTTTTCAAATATCTCATGTGTGACGAGAATAACCATGCATATGTATAAACTATGGGAGAACTGTAGTTTGCCGAGTACAACAAGCACTTGGCAAAGTCCAAATTGTACTCGGCAAAGTGTTCGTCGAGTGCCATACTTGGCAAACAACACTCGGCGAACCCGCTGTCGGCAATTAGGGGTTCGCCGAGTGTTTTTTTCGGGCACTCGGCGAACACGTCACCGAGTGCCAAATTTGACACTCGGTAAAAATAATCTAATAACGGACGTCTGACGGAGGTTTGCCGAGTGCCCAAAAATTGGCACTCGGCAAACAAAAAAATAGGAAATAAAAGAATGCAGTATATATGGCGCGCGGTGACTGGGCGACGGTGTGCAGGGCCCGGGCGACGGCGCGCGGCGCCGGTTGCTGGGCGGCCCGTGGCACGGCAGTGGGGCGGCGCGAGGCGGCGCGCAGCGCCGGGGCAGGCAGGACGGCGCGTGGCGGCGCGGCGACGGAACAGCGATGGCGGCACGGTGACGGAGGAGGAGGGAGGAGCAGTGAGGAGGGAAGAAGAGTGAGGAGGGGAGGAGGAGGATGGAGTGTGGGTGGGGAGTCTTTAAAAAAAATGTGAAAAATTTGTAAAATTTGGCGCCAAGTTTGAAATTTTGCGGGAAGAGGAGTGTGGGAAGGAATTTTTGGTGTTTGCCGAGTGTTGCACTCGGCAAACACCAAATCTTTGCCTAGTGCCCTAAATTTGGCACTCGTTAAAGAGTTTTTTTTATTTTTAAAACTTTGTTTAATTTGTTTTATAATCTTTTTATTGATATAAATTATAAAATTATAGTGCATAACAACTAAAAATAAACTCAAAAACATAAATATAATTTTTTTTGAATAATTTAGTTTATTATTTTATGCATTTTTTGTTCAACTTTGACATGTTTTAATTTAAATCCTAGAAATATAATTAAAGAATTAAAAATAACAAACTGAACTAAACAAATATGAAATTTTTACATGGAATAATATACGCAGTATTTTGAATTTCAAAAAAAAAATCAAGATCAAACAAAAATTTAATCATTAATTTGTTTTCAAATCTATCTCATTTCTTCTCTAAACTCCAATCCCTCCTCTCAAAATATCCAATTTTTAAACACTATACGTGATAACTTTATAGAAACATTTTTAATTTTTTATCAAAATATATTCATATCATATCATAACACCATCTCAAGTATAATATTGTTTAGAATTATTTTGAATTTTTTAGAATTAAAAACTATTAAAGTCTACGTTGCCGATAGAGTGTCGCAACCTAATTTTTTCAAACTTTATTTCAATTTAGTTTATAAGAACTCAAAATATAGTAAGAAATATTAATATGATTTTTCTATAATTTTTGATTCATTATTTTAGGCACTTGTAGTTCAAATGTCACCTATTTCAATTTAAATCCTAGAAACATACTTAATGAATCAAAATTAGCAAACTAAACTAAATAAATGTTGAATTTTTACATGAGATAATATATTTTGTATTTTTAGTTCACAAAATATTTCAAGATCAAACAAAAATTTAATCATTAATTTGTTTTCAAATCTATCTCATTTCTTCTCTAAACTCCAATTCCTCCTCTCAAAATATCCAATTTGTAAACACTATACGTGATAACTTTATCGAAACATTTTTAATTTTTTATAACAACATCTTCATATCATATCACAACACAATCTCAAGTATAATATTTTTCAGAATTGTTTTGAATTTTTTAGAATTAAAAAACTATTAAAGTCTATGTTGTCGATAGAGTGTCGCAACCTAGTTTTTTCAAAATTTATTTCAATTTTTTTCATAAGAACTCAAAATATAGTATGAAATATTAATATGATTTTTTTATAATTTTTGATTTATTATTTTAGGCACTTGTAGTTCAAATGTCACCTATTTCAATTTAAATCCTAGAAACATACTTAATGAATGAAAAATAGAAAACTGAACTAAATAAATGTTGAATTTTTACATGAGATAATATATATTGTGTTGTGAGTATAGAAAAAATTTCAAGCTAAAACGAAATTGCAAATAACATATAGACTTGAAACAAGGTTTCACACAAAATAAAAAAAAATATGTTTGCCGAGTGTTTTTTGAAAAACACTCGGCAAACCAAGTGTCTTTGCCGAGTGTTTTTCAAAAAACACTTGGCAAACCCCCCCCCCCAAATTTTTTTTACTGCTCAAAAACACCGTCGTGACATCCGTTAGTCTTCAAATTTGCCGAGTGTATTTTTTTGTGGGCACTCGGCAAAGAACTGATTCGCTAAGTGAGAAACCAAGGGTTGGTTTCGGTGTTTTGTGATGAGTAATTGACAGGCTTTTTACCCTCTGTTCGAAGGGTACCTCCGAAGGGGCTTCGGAGGTGGTACCTCCGCAGGAGGTTCGGAGGTTTCACCGAAGGGTGTTCGGTGTTTGCTTGTTGCAGCTGTTGCAGCGGAGTGTGCATGTCGGAGGGGTCCGACAGTACACGATGACTGGGTGTGTACCGAAGGGTTCGGTATTTTGGGCGGTACACCGGAGTGTGTGCCGGAGGTTGCTAACCCGGAGAGGTCTCCGGAGTACTGGATACACTTGTCTGCTTGTCTGTGGTGCGCAGGGACTTCGGAGGCGACTGACAAGGTTCGCAACAGGTGAACTTGGGTCAAGCGGGAGGCTTGATGCCAGGGGAGCGGGGAGCTCCGTCACGGTGACTGCGAAGATGGTCCGGGTCGGTCCTCGGGTCGAGGCGTGCCAGGTGAAGGCAGAGAGTGCGGAGCGTGGCTCCGGTTGAAGGTACTCCGAGACAAGTCCTCGGAGGTAAGGCACTTCGAAGGTACTCCGAATGGAGTGACTTCGGAGTTGGTGGAACAAGTCCTCTGCGGAGGCAAGGAGTTCGAAGTGTGCTCCGGAGGGAGACATTCGAAGGTGCCCGACGAAGGTCTCAGAAGTCGAGGCGCATCGAAGGCATGGTCCGGGTGAGGCTCGTCGAGGAATGTGCTCGGGGAGAGGCACTGCGACGAAGTGCTCATGGAATGCTTCATGCGGAGGCCTTGGACGAAGGAGGGACTTCGAAGGGTGGTACTCCGAAGGTGGGGCTTCGGAGGGAGGAAGGCTTCGGAGCGAGGTTTGCTCTGGAGCAAGGTTGTCTTGTGGTGTTTCGGCCTGCATGGCTTCGGTACACGGACGAACGGAGTTCGAGCTGGGAGTAGCTGCGAAGCCGTGGTGGTCCACTCCGGAGGTGTTGGTGCGAAGGCCCAAGAGCTTTGACGGCTTCGGCTCAAAACCGTCAGTGTATCGGAGACTGACTTCGGTGGAGCGAAGGTCATCTAGCTTCAGGCTTCTCACCGAAGCTACCGCACCCTCGCGTGCGAAGGGAGGATTCCAGAAGGTCAAAGACTGCAAAGGCTGACACTGTCTGTTCTGTAAAAGGCTGACACTGTCCCCCTCTGCAAAGCTGACAGAGAAGCCTCCAAAATAAAGATGGACTACCTTTTGTACCCCTTAGTTCTGTAGAGACAAATCTTTTGTAAACCCTAGGGGTAGAGTAGTCATTTCCTTTGGGTGAACTGTGGGCTATAAATATGAGGGCTCGGTAGGTAACATTTAACACTTTGAGCATTTACTGTTGAGCTCCTGTAGCCACACACTTCGATTGTAATACATCCAGAGAGTTCATTTTCTGTGTTCCTTGTTCAAGCGGCGAAGCCCTGTTTCTTGTGTTTTTGCTTGAGCTCGCTTTGCATACTTCGCCTGTAGTAGTGCACCGAAGCCAGTTGAGGCGAAGGTTGTTTTTCGTGCGAAGTGTGTTTTGTCAGTGTGCATTCGCTCTGTGTAACAGGAGGCGTGACCTCGCTGTTTACTAGCGAAGCCCTGATTGTTGCCCGTTTTGCTTCTTGTGTCGAAGCCCCTAGTGTAGTCTAGTTCGTGTGCGTGTAGACCTTCGTGTACGAAGCTCAGCACCAGTTGCTGCGGCCAAGTACTTGGTTGAAGTCCTCAGAGGGCTGTCCACTCTTGCGAAGGGTGAAGTGCGAAGCCTGCTCGAAGCACCCTGTGTGCGGAGCCTGCACTGACTAAGCAGAGTAGATTTTCGAGGGTTGTAAGTGGAGCGAAGTCTTCTTGGCTTCGAACTTTTGCTCCTCCGAAGCCTGTGTTTGAAGGTGTCGAAGTACCTCCGAACCAGACCTTCGAAGGTAGTGTTCGAAGCCTGTTCCGCAGAAGACAGAACTGAACCGAAGGCTAAGTTTTAGACCGAAATTTTAAAAGCTCCCATTCACCCCCCCCCCCTCTGGTCGCCGTTTCCGGTCCAACAATTGGTATCAGAGCAGGTTAAGATCACCAGTTGACCTTAACCGGTTTTGTGATCTGTTGGCGACATGGATAGAGGCAGTAAAATTCCTCTGTTCGATGGGACAGACTTTGCATACTGGAAGGTGCGCATGGAGGCTTACTTGTTAAGCCAAGGAAATGCAATTTGGGAGATTGTGGACTCACAATACTCCATCCCTGAGACTCGCACCTCTCAGACTGAGAAGGATCAGTATAATGCCAATTCCAAGGCAAGAAACATACTGTTCATCGGTTTGAGTAGAAGTGAGTTCGATAGGGTGCAACACCTTAGGACTGCTAGGGAGATTTGGACAACGCTCACTGTCTTTCATGAGGGCTCTGCTCAGATTAAGGCCAAGCGCCAAAGCACCTACAATCAACAGTATCAGCTGTTTGTGCAGGCACCTGGTGAATCTATAGATGCCATGTTTTCTCGTTTTGATGCGATAGTGAGTAACTTGCGATCCAACGGGACGCTTGCTTACAGTGATCATGATAGGGCTATCAAGCTTCTCTATGCTCTTGACCGTAGCATATGGGAAGTAAAGATATCCAGCATTGAGGAGTCCACAGGTTATGATACTTTGACCTGTGACGAACTCTTTAGCAAGCTGAAGTCCACAGAGATTGCCAAGGCATCTCTTGCAGTGCACAAAAGCTCTTTGCCACAGCCATTGGCATTGGTTTCTAGCACTAGCCGTGGCACCACTGCAGAACCAAGCACATCAGGCACTTGTGTTCTTGCAGATGGTTTTGCTTTGTCCTCCCTGGTTTCCGTCACAAAGGAGCAGGTGGATACTCTAGCTGATGATGAGCTTGCTCTCATTGCCCAGAGGTTCACCCGCTTTCATCATGAGAGACGGGATCAGAGGAGAAGTGGTTTTAGTGGTTGCTATGAATGTGGCGACACCTCTCATATTAAGGCCAATTGCCCCAAGATCAAGAAGAGAGATGAGAGTGACCGCCCCAAATACCACAAAAAGGAGAGGAAGCCCTTTGTGAAGGGCAAGCGCGGCAAGATGGCTAAGAAAGTAGCCAAGGCCGCTTCCAGAGCATTTGTTGCTGCTCTCAGCGACATCGACACGTCCTCAACTGAGGAGTCGAGCTCTGAGGAGGAGGAGTCCCCAAGGAAGGAGGACAAGAAGGACAAGAAGGGAAGGGACTTCACCGGCCTTTGCTTCATGGCCGACAGCGATCACAGCGGCGATGAGCTTGACTCATCTGAGGTAAACCTATCATCTGACCAGCTACTAATTAAATTAGATGAGCTGAATGAAGTAGTGCTTGGTCAGGATAGATTACTTGTGCAAGCTTCTAGAGAAAGAAAAGACCTTAGACTTAGGCTAGAAAATGTTTCTACTGAATATGCCATGCTTAAGTCTAAATTTGATGACGCTGAATGTGAGTCCTGTTCTGTTGTCATGAGTGAGCGTGCTCAGTTGCGCTCTGTACATGCTCAAACTCTCTCTGAGCTTGAGACTGCACAGAAGCAGCTTTTGGAGGTGAATTCTAGACCTCATGATATTATTGATTGCATGAACTGCTCTTTATTACGCGATAGCATTAATTTACGTGATAAGCATGTTCATGATTTGGAGGCTAGATTAGAGAGAGCCGGTAGTTCTAAGGATGTGCAGCCTGTGTGTGACACATGCATTACCCTTAAGGACCAGCTAGGCACTGTTAGAGAGCGAGCTGAGAACCTCAAGTCAGAAAATGAATACCTTCTTTCTGTGGTAAACAAATGCACTGAGGGAAAGGGTAGGATGGATTTGCTTTTGGCCAAGACCAAGTTGTGTGCTGACAGAGCAGGGGTAGCTCTAGGTTTTGGTTTTGAGAGGATACCTTCAGACAGTAAGACCAAAACTGTCTTTACCTCTCCCACCACCCTAGAGAAGGAGAGAGCTCTGTTAGACACCCCATCAGCCAGAATGCCTACCCATCCACCAAAGAAAACCACTCCTCCTTCCAAGAAAAATCCTCCCAAGAAAACCACACAGAAGAAACCCAAGGAGCCTGTGAGAGCTGCTCATGTGACCCATGAGAGTGCCCCCAGGAGAGTGTTTCATTGTTCCTATTGTCAGCAGGCGGGTCATTTGGTTGGGTTCTGTTTTCGTCGCATCAAGGATGAGCGACGCTCTCAGGCGATGAGTTACCAGGACATGCATTACCCATCTTTAGGTATGCATGAGTCTGAGATGTACTATCGTCCTGCTTTTGAGGCTCCTCGTGCTTCTCGGAGAGGTTTTGCTCCTTGAGGTGTTCACCATGTTCCATATGGTGGTAGACCTCGGGCTAGCAGATTTGTACCTCGTCAGAGTAGGAGACCTCGACATGTTGTTCGTTCACAGCATGTAGGTAGACCTCGCACTTTGCATCATTCTGATTATTATGTGCGTAGACCGTCTGCTTTTACTGTGCCTACTGCTCGTGTCACTCAGTGCTGGATGCCTCGTCATTATTTCACTCACCCCAGCACTGAGCGATCGAGACATTCTTATCGTGTGTAGGCGACAGGTCGAGGCTTGGAGGGCACGTGGATCATGGACTCCGGTTGTTCGCGCCACATGACCGGAGATGCAACTTGGTTCTCCAGTCTCACCACAACCAAGCAAAAGGAACATATCACCTTCGGAAACAATCGAAGGAGTAGAGTGAAAGGTAAAGGTGTGGTAAGAATTAATTCGAACTTCACTCTCAAAGATGTTGCTTTGGTTGAGAATCTGGGATACAATTTGCTGTCTGTATCTTAGTTGCTAGATGAGGGCTTCGAAGTGCGATTTCATCGCGATACTTCACAAGTGCTCAATTCTGATGGCATTGTGGTATGTAAGATCTTTAGGGTTGGGAGAGTTTTTGGAGCAGATTTTTCAGAGTCATCTGGTTCTTCTCATTGTCTTGTTGCACATTCGACTTCTGAGCTTTGGAAGTGGCATAGGAGACTAGGGCATATGAGCTTTGAATTGCTCGCTCGTCTGAGCGCCCTAGGTCTGATCCGAGGATTGCCCAAGCTCAAGTTTGAGAAGAATTTAGTTTGCGCTCCTTGTCGACATGGTAAAATGATTGCCGCTTCGCATTCGCCAGTCACCACAGTGATGACTGAACAGCCCGGAGAACTTCTCCACATGGACACTGTAGGTCCTTCTCGGGTTAGTTCTTTAGGCGGCAAGTGGTATGTTTTAGTTATTGTCGACGATTTCTCTCGCTACTCTTGGGTCTTCTTTCTTGCCAGCAAGGACGAAGTGTTTTCACACTTTCGGAGCTTGGCTTTGAGACTTTTTACTGAACTCCCTGGTGCATTAAAATTCATTCGAAGCGATAATGGCACCGAGTTCAAAAATAGTCTCTTTGTTGACTTTTGCATGGGGCATGGCATAGAACATCAATTCTCTGCTCCGCGGGTTCCTCAACAGAACGGTGTTGTTGAGAGGAAAAACCGCACTTTGGTTGAGATGGCTAGGACGATGCTTGATGAGCATAGGACTCCTAGAAAATTCTGGGCTGAGGCCATGAACACTGCGTGTTACATCTCAAACCGAATATTCTTGCGCTCAATTTTAAACTTGACATCTTATGAGCTGCGTTTTGGGAGACAGCCCAAGGTTACTCATCTTCGAGTTTTTGGCTGTCGCTGCTTTATCCTAAAACGTGGAAATTTGGATAAATTTGAGTCGCGATCTTCTGACGGGATCTTTTTGGGTTATACTACTCATGGTCATTCTTATCGTGTTTATAATTTGGAGACTAACACTGTCATCGAGTCATGTGATGTGACTTTTGATGAATCAACCCCCTCTGTTAGTTCTACTTTTGAACAGGCAAATGAACACGACATGGAGCAGACCTTATTTGAAGAAAAAGATCCCGGAGAATTCGAGGATGAACCCCTACTACCCTCGACATCAACCCCCGAAGCTGACCCCGCTTCAACTACTTCGGCACGAGGTCCCGAAGCGACTACCTCAACATCGGTCATCTTGGACCACTCCAACGCACAAGTTGAGGGGGAGACTGCATCCCGCCGCGAGGCTCCACATCATGTTCAAAGGATGCACCCTCCTGAGCAGATCATTGGTGAACTTGATCAAAGGGTAACACGTTCTCACGCCCATTTCACTAATGCTGCTTTTGTTGCTTCTTTCGAGCCCTTAGATGTTAGTCATGCACTTTCTGATTCTAGTTGGATCAATGCCATGCATGAGGAACTTGAAAATTTTGAGAGAAACCAAGTCTGGACTCTAGTTGATCCTTCACCTAATGTTCATTTCATTGGAACAAAATGGATTTTCAAAAATAAACAAGGGGAGGATGGGACAATTGTTAGAAACAAGGCTAGACTTGTAGCTCAGGGCTTTTCTCAACTAGAAGGGATTGATTTTACTAAAACTTTTGCACCTGTTGCTCGCCTTGAGGCCATTAGGATTTTGCTTGCCTTTGCGACATCCCGGGGATTCAAACTCTATCAAATGGATGTCAAAAGTGCTTTTCTTAATGGCTTCATAGGTGAAGATGTTTATGTAAAACAACCCCCTGGTTTTGAAAACCCCAAGTACCCACATAAAGTCCTTAAACTTCATAAGGCTCTTTATGGACTCAAGCAGGCCCCTCGGGCTTGGTATGATAGACTTAAGTCTTTTCTGCTTGAGCGAGGGTATTTGATGGGCTCTGTTGATAAAACTTTGTTTACTCTCAAGCATGGCAAATATTTCCTCCTAGTGCAGATTTATGTGGATGATATCATCTTTGGTGGCTCTTCTCATGCTTTGGTTGCCGAGTTTGCAGATACCATGAGCAGGGAGTTTGAAATGTCAATGATGGGTGAACTCACCTTTTTCCTTGGTTTGCAAATCAAGCAAAGCAAACAAGGTACTTTTGTCCACCAGACAAAGTACACCAAGGACCTGCTCAAGAAGTTCGACATGTCCGATGCGAAGCCCCTCGCCACTCCGATGGCTACATCCATAGCATTGGACCCTGACGAAGATGGAGAAGCCGTAGATCAGAAGGAGTTCCGGAGCATGATCGGCTCCCTCCTCTACTTGACTGCCACGAGGCCGGACATACACTTCGCTGTGTGTCTGTGCGCTCGTTTTCAGGCTTCACCACGAGCTTCGCACCGCCAAGCGGTTAAGCGCATCCTAAGGTATCTCAAACACACCCTTGAATTTGGCATATGGTATTCAGCATCTTCATCTTTATGTCTTCGAGGTTATTCTGATGCGGACTTTGCTGGGTGTAGAATTGATAGGAAGAGTACCTCTGGTACTTGTCATTTTCTGGGTACTTCTCTGGTGTGCTGGTCTTCCCGCAAACAGTCTAGTGTTGCACAATCGACGGCTGAGGCCGAATATGTTGCTGCAGCTAGCTGTTGCTCTCAGATTTTGTGGATGGTTTCCACTTTGCGGGATTTCGGGTTAGATTATAAGAGTGTTCCACTTTTCTGTGATAACACTAGTGCTATTTGTATTGCAAACAACCCGGTTCAGCATTCCAGAACCAAACACATTGATGTGCGGTATCATTTTCTGAGAGATCACAATGAGAAGGGTGATATTGAACTTCAATATGTTGATACCCAACACCAGCTTGCCGACATTTTTACAAAACCCCTCGATGCTTCTCGATTTGCTTACTTGCGTGGGGAACTTAGCATTTGTCACCCTTACGGCATTTTGTGAGGGGGAGATGTTTTAGATGGATGTGCTTTTGTCTAATTGTGTTGAAATTGCATTTACATATTTTGCACTTATATGCCTACTTATAATTCTTGAAATCATGTCTGCTCAGCTCTTGTTAATTCATCTGGAACATTCATGTGCATGATGCTTTATTTTAAAATCAAATCGTGCTCACTGCTAAGTCTTGAATCTAGCATGTTTAGGCGGGACTGCTTTAGCTATCTTTTATCTGCTTGATAGCAAGACACATTTCTTCGGATGATAAAAAATGTCAACTTGAAAAATTGTTCTCCATTTTCATGGATATTCATAAAGTACCAATCAATTGATATACTTGGTTAAAATCAAAAATTCCATGATTTGAAGCTTTAAGTGAAAAAGATCCAGGTGGGTTTGTTTGTCGCACTACCCTATTCTAGACTGCTTACCATTGCACATTGGTCTGAACTGGAATAGTGTAGTGTATGCCAAAATCTATGCCTTAAGCTTCTTATGGCTTTCATGCCCAGGCTTGGCCGGATTGGAAAGTATAAGGTTGACAAACAAATAACCCCTAGCACTAAGAAAAGAACAACAAAATTCATTGATTAGCAAGTTTGCTTTTCAAGCTCCATTTGAACTGGACTTGTCTGTCTAGAGTAGAAATTGACTAGCTTTGCGCAGTCCTCGCGTTTCCTTGTCTAGCTTTTTGACTAAGTGGTGATGCTTTTATTTCAAAAATGATCAGATCACATGCTTCATCATGTTTTTAGAGAATATTAATTTGAGCTGAGCCCATGATCATTGGTGTTACTGTTGGCATATTTCTGCTTCATATGTCTTTGCTATTTTGCTCAATTCGAAGCCTTGCATCTTTTACATGCTCCTTGATGCTTGCATTGCCAAAGGGGGAGAAATTCCTTGTTCTCTGGCGCAAGGGGTATAATTTCCAAAGGGGGAAACAATTTGACATAAAGAGGGAGAAGGTTCTTTACTGCCAAAGGGAAAATTTAACTCAGGGGGAGTTTTTATTGCCAAAGGGGGCTTTTCAATCTTGTGAGAAAGGGGGAGAAAATTCTTTTATCAAGTGACATGTTTTGGCTCTTTTCTGAGTTTTTATGGTCACTTGTGTGCTGAAAATTTTTACATTTTCTTGAACTTGGATTTGGTTGTCAATGCACTCATCAAGGGGGAGATTGAGAAACCAAGGGTTGGTTTCGGTGTTTTGTGATGAGTGATTGACAGGCTTTTTACCCTCTGTTCGAAGGGTACCTCCGAAGGGGCTTCGGAGGTGGTACCTCCGCAGGAGGTTCGGAGGTTTCACCGAAGGGTGTTCGGTGTTTGCTTGCTGCAGCTGTTGCAGCGGAGTGTGCATGTCGGAGGGGTCCGACAGTACACGATGACTGGGTGTGTACCGAAGGGTTCGGTATTTTGGGCGGTACACCGAAGTGTGTGCCGGAGGTTGTTAACCCGGAGAGGTCTCCGGAGTACTGGATACACTTGTCTGTTTGTCTGTGGTGCGCAGGGACTTCGGAGGCGACTGACAAGGTTCGCAGCAGGTGAACTTGGGTCAAGCGGGAGGCTTGATGCCAGGGGAGCGGGGAGCTCCGTCACGGTGACTGCGAAGATGGTCCGGGTCGGTCCTCGGGTCGAGGCGTGCCAGGTGAAGGAAGAGAGTGCGGAGCGTGGCTCCGGTTGAAGGTACTCCGAGACAAGTCCTCAGAGGTGAGGCACTTCGAAGGTACTCCGAATGGAGTGACTTCGGAGTTGGTGGAACAAGTCCTCTGCGGAGGCAAGGAGTTCGAAGTGTGCTCCGGAGGGAGACATTCGAAGGTGCCCGACGAAGGTCGCAGAAGTCGAGGCGCATCGAAGGCATGGTCCGGGTGAGGCTCGTCGAGGAATGTGCTCGGGGAGAGGCACTGCGACGAAGTGCTCATGGAATGCTTCATGTGGAGGCCTTGGACGAAGGAGGGACTTCGAAGGGTGGTACTCCGAAGGTGGGGCTTCGGAGGGAGGAAGGCTTCGGAGCGAGGTTTGCTCCGGAGCAAGGTTGTCTTGTGGTGCTTCGGCCTGCATGGCTTCGGTACACGGACGAACGGAGTTCGAGCTGGGAGTAGCTGCGAAGCCGTGGTGGTCCACTCCGGAGGTGTTGGTGCGAAGGCCCAAGAACTTTGACGGCTTCGGCTCAAAACCGTCAGTGTATCGGAGACTGACTTCGGTGGAGCGAAGGTCATCTGGCTTCAGGCTTCTCACCGAAGCTACCGCACCCTCGCGTGCGAAGGGAGGATTCCAGAAGGTCAAAGACTGCAAAGGCTGACACTGTCTGTTCTGTAAAAGGCTGACACCGTCCCCCTCTGCAAAGCTGACAGAGAAGCCTCCAAAATAAAGATGGACTACCTTTTGTACCCCTTAGTTCTGTAGAGACAAATCTTTTGTAAACCCTAGGGGTAGAGTAGTCATTTCCTTTGGGTGAACTGTGGGCTATAAATATGAGGGCTCGGTAGGTAACATTTAACACTTTGAGCATTTACTGTTGAGCTCCTGTAGCCACACACTTCGATTGTAATACATCCAGAGAGTTCATTTTCTGTGTTCCTTGTTCAAGCGGCGAAGCCCTGTTTCTTGTGTTTTTGCTTGAGCTCGCTTTGCATACTTCGCCTGTAGTAGTGCACCGAAGCCAGTTGAGGCGAAGGTTGTTTTTCGTGCGAAGTGTGTTTTGTCAGTGTGCATTCGCTCTGTGTAACAGGAGGCGTGACCTCGCTGTTTACTAGCGAAGCCCTGATTGTTTCCCGTTTTACTTCTTGTGTCGAAGCCCCTAGTGTAGTCTGTTTGTGTGCGTGTAGACCTTCGTGTACGAAGCTCAGCACCAGTTGCTGCGGCCAAGTACTTGGTTGAAGTCCTCAGAGGGTTGTCCACTCTTGCGAAGGGTGAAGTGCGAAGCCTGCTCGAAGCACCCTGTGTGCGGAGCCTGCACTGACTAAGCAGAGTAGATTTTCGAGGGTTGTAAGTGGAGCGAAGTCTTCTTGGCTTCGAACTTTTGCTCCTCTGAAGCCTGTGTTCGAAGGTGTCGAAGTACCTCCGAACCAGACCTTCGAAGGTAGTGTTCGAAGCCTGTTCCGCAGAAGACAGAACTGAACCGAAGGCTAAGTTTTAGCCCGAAATTTTAAAAGCTCCCATTCACCCCCCCTCTGGTCGCCGTTTCCGGTCCAACACTAAGTGTTTAAAGTTTGCCGAGTTTTTTTTTAAATAGCACTCGACAAAATATCCTTTGTCGAGTGCCCGAGATATTGCACTCGACAAAGGAGAGGACACTCGGCAAACTTTGAGTTTCTGGTAGTGAAGGGTTTGTTTGGCCTTCTTATTTAACAACCTTGTTTATAGGGATTAAACTTTAGTCCATAAGTCACCAAGAGGTTGCTTATTTGGACTAAAAAGTGCCATGTATACTATCTACCATCATTTATGGCGGTTTAGGAGGATGAAAAAAAGGTAAGTGTAATAATAATTAGGGGTAATGTGGTTATTGTATAGTATTTTAGACCTTGCTTCTAAACAAAAGCACTAAAGTTTAGTCTCTAAAAATAAGCAAGTGCAATTCAAACGGAGCCTAACATTATTTTTTCTCTCTAAAGGAGCACCAAGTTCAAGTTTCGTACTATACTTTACATTATCTTGATATCTCGTATATATCTCTTAAGGGACTGTTGGACTCCACTAGACTAAATTTTAGCACCTATCACATTGAATGTTCAGATGCTAATTAGAAAAACTAAATATGAATTAATTAACAAATTAATTGCAGAACTCTTAGGCTAATTCACGAGATGAATTTATTAAGCCTAATTAATCTACCTATTTATAGCAAAAAATGACATTAATGGTCAAAATAGGCGAAATACTGAAATGGGTATTTTTTGACCGAAAATATGTCAAATCTAGCACAGGCCAGTCTAACCGGCCATAGTAGGCCGGTCCGACCGGCCCAATGGGTCCGGTCAGACCGGCCTAGAATTGAAAATTAGAGATAAAGGGGGATTCAGGTTGTTTTTATCCAAATCATATCCAAACTGATTTTTGGCCGACTCCTACTCAAATTTTGTGCCAGGATACACCACACCAACCCCTATAAATATAGGGGCAAGGATGATTCATGGGGCATCTCCACAGATCAACTCAAAACCCTAGTTTTGAATCGTAGTACTTTTCATCTACTTTTCGCATTAGCTCGTCCATCTTCGTGGGTTTGCGCTAGAAGCCCTCCGTCCGCCGCATCTGTAATCACGTTATTCCTTGCTGGTTCGCTTGTGAACCTCGCGTTAATCCACGTAACGGATTGCTATCTCTTTTATCGGTTTTATTTGGCTACACTTGGCAATTTGACTTCTTGGCCGAATTGTGTTTGATCCCTTGCTGTTTTGCAGAACAACTTCCCTCACAATCTTTGCTAAGAAGTTTGGGGGTGATCGGACATCATCTACAAGGGTTTCCGAAGCCTAGCAGATCAGATCTTCTACTATCGGTCTGGACGGAGGTATAGGGTCGGTCCGACCGATGCCCTCGTTACGCCGTTGTCGGCAACGGCCGGTCTGACCGATGAGCCTTCGCTGGTCTGACCGGGCCCCTCCGCCGTGTCGAAGTCCTGGTGCACTGAAGCCCCGCGTGCCGAGGTCCTCCGCCGGAGCCCTCTGCATTCAAGCCCGAGGTCCAGTGCGTCACCGGTCCGACCGGGTAGCTCCGAACGGTCGTACCGAGGCCACCTTCGCTTTGCACCGAGGGTTGCGTTCGAACCCCCTTCGGGGTATTTTGCCACTTCGCACCCTCGGTCTTACCAAGGCTATACCTCCGGTCTGATCGGGCTAACATGCTGAAGGTACCTTCGGGACCCTTCAGGCCAATTTACTATCGTAGTCCGGAATCGGCTCCGAATAGGTCGATTTCAGGTATTTCTATTATTTTTGTCTATCTTACTTTATTACTAACACTTTCGCCCAATTGGATTTAAATTGCTAATTATTTATCTGATTGTCTAGTGACTCCACCATCCCTTATCACTACTAAGGGTAGTCGAAACGCGACATTGATATCCTCGTGGTACTTTTGGACGTCGAACTGACCCAAGTACGGGGGCGCATTTTAGCGTCAACACTATCTTTAGCACATGTTTACTATAGCACCACATTGTCAAATCATAAATTAATTAGGCTAAATAGATTTGTCTCGTCAATTAGCCTAGGGGTCATGTAATTAATTTTATAATTAGATCACATTTAGTCCTTCTAATTAGTATCCGAACATCCGATGTAATAGGTGCTAAAGTTTAGCACATAGGAGCCAAATGGCCCCTAAGTTACGTGGAAAGATGTATAACAACTTATTGTAGAAGCTAATAGCAGTCCTCTAACTAGGGCAGGATAATGAGTCAGATCGGCTTTTGTAGCTTGTTATGTTAATGAGCTAGTTTGGTTCGGCTCGTTAATATAATGAGTAGAAAAAACCTAGCTCGGCTCAGTTCGGTTCAGCTTGCGAGCCAGATTTTACAAATATGATTAAATAATAAATAATTAAATAATTACATATCAAACATCAAAATATGAAATAAATATAATACATAAAGTTATAAAATTCAAATATCTATAGTTTCATTATTATTTCTATAATTCCATCGATCCATCACCTATGTTATTTGTTTTATATCTCTATATGAAAATTTTATAGATCATACTAATAAAATTATTAAAATTATAAAATAACAAAATTATTAAAATTATAATAGTAATTTACAAAAAGTAATAAATAGACAATAGCAAATAAATTATAAAATAATGAGTCTCGTACTCTCACATAGTGTTTTATTATTGTTTTAGTAGATTGAGTTAATTACTTAGGTTGAGCTCGTTAAGCTCACGAGTCAGCTCGAATTCACTAGTTATACTAACAAGCTAAAACATGTGCTCAGATCATTAAGAAAACAGAACGAGCCAAATCGAGCCGAACTAGTTACGAGTTGAGCAAGCTAACAAGCTATGAGTTTTTTGTTCGGCCCTACCACCGGTGTCTTCTTAGAAACGTTGATCCAATGCATTTTCTTTTCAAGTAAAAATTCGGTGCTTTGCATATTTATGTGCTCGTGGATTTAAGCCGTGCATGCAGTTAGTGTAAGGAGACCGGTATGATATTTGGTTTAGAGCAAAAACAAAAAATAAGAGTCACAATTAAAGGTATTGATTATTGTTTGTTGATGAGATAATATATATAAGGGAAAAAGGTTAGCTTATATACGAACTGTTAGGTAATAATTCATAAACTAATGTTTAAAATTTATCTTACTACACTTTACAAAACCTTCAGAGTTCTTTGGAGGTCACCGACGACTAACTGCCACAAACTGTTAGTGCGATACATACGTGCACCTGGGGCAGTGTTCGGCGTAACCACAGCAATTGCATTCTCAGTCCAAAGCTCAGCGCGAGGAACAAGCAACACTGGCCTGGTTGACGATCGAACACCGTTGTCATGGGACTCATGGCTGTTTTTGCTCGTCAGCTCAAGTCAGCTGGTTGGTTGGTATTTGCCCTCAGTGATCCGCTGCTGCTGTTTTGGTTTCGCCCGGATCGAGAGAGAGCAGCGCGGATGTTGAGAACCCTCGTGTGGAGCTGGAGCTGGAGCTTGGCAGCGTTAAGCGGTCGGCTTGCACGGTCTTTGAGCGCGGCGCCGCTCCCGGACTCCTGACCGGCGGCGTGGGCCACGAGACATGTATGCAAGTGGACGGTCGTACATGCTGTCATGCAGTGCGGATAACAGTTAGGCTCGGGTTATAGTAGAGTTCAGTTTTTTACTCCTATTATTAATTTTTTATCAAATCGTTTTGAAAATATTTAAATACTTCGAAAAACAGTTAAGGATTGTTTTAATGGTAGGCTTAGCCGGATTTCAGTCTTCCGCCGTCGACGTACGCATCTCTCTCTGCGTATTTTCTTCGAGTGCCCTGCGAGCACCAGGGCTTTGCTACCGCTGCTCTAGCGGTCTCATTTGGTAGGGATTTTTCGTGCTGATTTTCAACGGAATCAGAATAATCCCATTCAAACGGGTTTTTAAGACAACTTTCTCCATCGATAAGGCCTTCATAGTTTGATGCATATGTTTCTATATCAATACTGTTTTTTCTAGTTATGTTTTTATAAAAAAATGTTAAAAATATAACTATTGAAATGATTTATAAAATTATTTTCATGTATTAAATCCTAGTATTCTTAATCTATTAATAGTTTGAGATTATGAGGTTTCACTATACAGCCTATACTTATTTTAGAAAGTCATCTATATTTGTAGTGCTCGTTTCAATAAAAAAATTTCGCTTATAGCATTTTAACTTTATCAAAGAAGACTTCAATTCTACCGCTTTCCTACCTCGGCTCGCAGACAAGAAGTTTGATTCCCTATGTATTCCTTAAATATTGCTTCA
This sequence comes from Zizania palustris, assembly GCA_019279435.1. NCBI lineage: Eukaryota > Viridiplantae > Streptophyta > Magnoliopsida > Poales > Poaceae > Zizania > Zizania palustris. Next base: position 42,191,381 of record JAAALK010000288.1, on the reverse strand, counting down.
CAATACTACATTGTTATTAATTAATAAGCGATACTTTTGATCTTTTACTTTTACTTCTAATTTATTAAAATTATCTAAAAAGTAAAGTACTGATCGGAGTGAGCAAAGGATTGCAACATAAATGGAGTTCTATGTTAGAGACTGGTTGCAACTTGTAACGAAGAGGCTTGCTAGCAGATTCAAGGCCCAATTATTCTGAAGTGTAGACATAACCCAATTGTAGTTGGTCCCAATACAACTCGGCCTTCTACATGATTTTAGGTTAGCCCAGGCTCAACAAGTCCATTATATAGGTTGTTTTGAACTTTTATATAAAAACAACAAATTAACTCGCACAATTTTTTTACTATTTATTTATTAATTATGGTTTAAGAATAAAAATTCACTATTTATAAGTGATTTATCATTTATTATATATATAATAAAAATATCTAAAATTTTTAAAACAACTTATATTTAAAAAGATAAAAAAACTAACGGGCTGTGAGGGTTGGAGAGGAAAGAGATCAGATGAGTCATGGAGCAAAGGCGAGGGGATATAATTTGGGGAAGAAATAAATGGCAGCTACAATAAAGTATGCTAACTAATGAGGTGCTTAAATGGTTGAAACTATGCGAACTAACGAGGAAGCTGATAGACATATATACGGTCCTTTGGTTTTGATTATGGAAAGTAATTCTCGTCTAAAAATCTGGAATCTGAACCAAAGAGGTCCAAAGGAAAAGAGATTTTACAAAATCTGCAGATTCCACAGTGTAATTTAGAAGCTGCTCTCCCCCGATTCACCCTGATTCCAGCCCCCTGAGGAGTCATGCTGAAGAGTATGGGCCTCATAGCTCCAGATATAATGAGTGATTGTCAACGAAAGTTAAAGAGGACTGAAAAGAAGAAAAGATCTGTTGTGTCTGGGCCGCATGTGACTCAGGTACACGGGCAGCGAGCGACTGTCGGGCAGAGGGGCCGCGAAGTCGGCCTGGCCCAATCCGGGTACATGGGCTAGGAGCAGCAGACGATCCACTGGGCTGTTGACCGAGATTGACACAGGTACACGGGCGGCGAGCGATTGCCTAGCTAAGAGAGCTGCGGAGTCAGGCCGACCCAATCCGGGTACCTAGTGCAAAGTCGGTGGACGCTTTGTCAGTTTCGGCGCAAAACTGACAACCGCTGATCTCGGATCTAACCGTTTTGAGGCAAAGCCGTAGCCGCTACGATAGCTCCGCTTTAGGATAAGTCATATGTATTTAGGAGTTTACTTTTTTTGCCTTTAGGCCCATAGTCTGTCAGTCGAGTCTGTAAAAATATCCTAAGGACATTTTGGTCTTTTCTATTTTATTTCAGCGTCTGTAAAAAACCCTAAGGGTCTTTTGATATTTTCCTAGGCTATTGGGCTGCCTATAAATAGGGCCCCAATCCCTAGGGTTAGGGTTACCCTTTCTGAAATTACTTTAATAATCCAAAAGATTGGGTCACTTTTCTTCGTTCCTTCAGTTAGCGCCGCCGACGAGTTTCTATTCCTTTTGTTCATCATGTGATTGGTTGATCTGCTTCTCAGGCCGATAAAAAATTGCTGCGACAGGTTCTGTTATTCCTCGTTCAGTTTTTAAATCGTCACGCTGTGGAGTTATTGCTCTGTTGCCTCGTTTTGCGTGTCTTGCATGTTCTTCAGTTCTGGATTCGTCATCGGGCATCACTCCTCCTCGTTGTCAACATAATCACTCTGACCAGGAGCAATGTTTTTATTCTCAAAGGTTGTTTTTCTCGTTGCCTTGAAATCTCCGGAATATGTCATGTATTTTCTCTCCTGATGTGAATGGTCTTTTCAGCCATATTTTTATTTGATAGTTGTTGCACTAGCTGACAAGCTAGTTTCTAGGGGCTTGTTTTCTTGCTTGGAGCAGTAGTCTGGTGCGTAGCTTCTTGGTTCAGGTGTTTAGCTACAGGGCTATGGAGTAGGTCCACAAGCCACGGCTGGACAGCTTTTTTCGGCAGCAGAAATATTTTGTTTGTGTTCAAAGTGTGTGCTCGGCTTCACTAGCTCCGCTAGCCTACAGAGTTGTTTAGTAGCTTCGCATGCGGACACCAAAGTACTACTTGCGAAGTAGCACTGCCATCCAGGCGAAGTCCGAACCACAGGTTTTGAAGCTCTTAGGATCCGTGAACGAAGCCTGCATGTACTAGCATTTTTCGAGTTGCACGTAGTTTGTTGCACGACTTCGATGGTTTTTCTTGAACTATGTTGACTTTGTTGTTCAGAGTAATTAAGCGAAGTGTGATTCAGAGGTCTCCACTTCGAAGGTTGTTCTTTGAACGAACAGGCTTCGAAGCTATCGATGTAGGCTTCGACAAAACACTTATCAGGCTTCAAACAAAAGTCTGACTTCACTGAAAAGCTGTGGGCTTCGCACGAGGACTTCGAACAGGCTTCGACAAGTATCAAACTGGAGACAACTATGAACAGTAAGATTTCTTGTTTTACGTGCACTTAAACTAAATCCTTGTGATGGTCTACTTTCGTGAAGCTTGAAATGTCCAGGTTTTAAATGCTCTGCCAATCTGCCTATAAGCACTGTTTTTGGTGTCTTTATTTCTAGGACACCGATCGTTTTTAGGCTAGATTATTTTTGGACCTGTAGACTGTTCTTGTTTCTGTTAGTTGTTTGTTGAGGTGCGTTGGGTGTTGGGAGAAGGCCATTGATTCGAAAGAATTTTTTAGGCGCCCATTCACCCCCCTCTGGTCGCTACTTTTGGTCCTACAAGTGGTATCAGAGCCTGGTTAGGGTTTTTCCATACCTTGACCAGTTCTAAACCCAAGTAGTGATCATGACTTCTTCTGGAAAGGTTCCGTCCCTGGAAGCTTATGGCTATACTTATTGGAATACTCGCATGCGAGCTTATCTCATGAGCCAGAGCACGGACATTTGGAACATTTGTATTCACCCTACTTTCACCATAGTGTCTGTTGCTGAGGATACATCTGCAGATATTATCGCCCAGCATCAGAACAACAACAAAGTGGTGAACATTCTGTTTTCTGGTCAAGGCACTGAATTTGAGCGTGTGAGCCATCTCTACACTGCTAGAGAGATCTGGGCTACCCTCCAGGCACACCATGAGGGAACAACCCAGGTCAAGGCTCGGCTCTATCAGACCTACCGTCGTGAATATGAAAATTTCACACAGAAGCCGGGTGAATCTGTTGAAGCTTTGTTTGGTCATTTTCAATCGATCATCAATAAGCTTCGGGCCAACAAGGCCGAGGGAGTTCAGCTGGTCTCAGATCATGAGCAGGCGCTCAAGGTTCTCCATACCTTGGACCCTAAGATCTGGCAGATCAAGGTATCCTCTATCATTGAGAGCACCTCTTATGATACCTTGACAATTTCTGAGTTGTTCAGCAAGCTCAAGGTCACAGAGGTTGATATCCAGTTGAGATCAAATCTCATTGGCTCTGGATCAAAAACCCTGGCCCTTGCTACACCTTCCGCTGACCCCTCCTCTGTGAGTTGTGCTGGGTTCTCCTTGATGTCTATCACTGAAGACCAGCTTGAGTCACTAGGAGATGATGACCTGTGTCTTTTTAACAACCAGGTGCGTCGTGTCTATGATAAGCGAATGTTCAAAAGACACGGCACAAAATCCAGATGCTTTGAGTGTGGTGATCCAGGTCACTTCATCGCCGACTGCCCCAAGCGCAATGGTCACAAGAAGGGTACCGGTGGTGGCTTCTATGACTCCAGCAAGCACGATAGCTCCTCCTTCACAAAGGGCAAGCCCAAGACAAGATTCTTCAGAAAGGAACTAAAGGACTACCGGCGTGAGAACAAGAAGCGAGACAAGGCTTTCTTCGCCGATATGGAGAAAAGCTACTCCAAGTAGTCTTCGTCTTCTTCCTCTTCATCAAGCTCAAGCGATGAGGAGATCGTGATCAGGAAGGGGAAGGACAAGGATGATCCGGCAGGCCTCTGCTTCATGGCCTTCGGGGGCAGGCCGAAGAGCCGCTCACATCACCGCCAAAGATCCTACAAGAGCTTCTGCTCATTGGCTCTTGGGGATAAGGAAGAGAAGGGCTCCCCCGATGACTCCGACGACGACGACGATGAAAAGGTATCTTCCTATGAACGCGAAATCGTTGATTTACTTGAAGAAAACAGTCAGGAGTTGAGATATCAGGAGAAACTTCTTAGAGAGGCTAAGAAGAGGATAGATGAGCTTGAGAGTGAGCTTGTCGTGGCCAACGGTAGAATTGAGAGTCTATCTTCTTCCCCTTGCTTGGGTGGTAGCAGTGAGTGCCCAAATTGTGAGGTGTTACTATGTGACCTGACGACTTTGAAGTACAGGTACACAGAGAGGGTAGATGAGAGGGACGCTTTGGCCACTGAGCTTGAGAGCACTCAGCTGGAGCTGAAAGATGCTCATGCCACTGTCATTGTGCCCTGTGTTGATTGCCCATCCCATCTAGCTAGTTTAGCTGAGCTGAAAGCCAAGGGTGATGAGTAGTTGGGTGAGTTGGAGAGAGTTAGAGCTGAGCTGGAGCAGACTGGGCTAGAGCTTGAGACACTGTCAGTTCCACCCACTGTCTGTGAGAACTTCTTGTCTCTTAGATTGGAGTTGATCAAGCTGAAAGCTGAGAAGTCTGTCCAGGTTGATAGAGAGTGTGAGACCTGCTTGTCTCAGGTGGAGGTTCTAGCTTCCTTGAGAGAGGAGCTAGCTGATGTTCAGAATGAGAACTTTTACCTCCGTCAAATCCTGAGTTGGGTGAGTGCAAGAGAGCCACAACTCGGCATGATGATGCAGCAGTTTAAGAAGCAAGATGGGTTTGGGGTTGGCTACACCTATACCAAAGCAGACTTTGAGAGTGCCATTAGCCGAGAAGTGGAGTGGAGTAAGATGACTCCTGAACAGAGATATCCCAAGACTCACTCCACTGAGTCTTTCTAGGCTAGTCAGCCCAAGGATGGAGTGTTCCAAGAACAGCCTAAAGCTCCACCCAAGAAGCCCATCTGGGTTCCAAAGCCCAAACATCTCCACACATCTCTAGACTCTCTACCTGGACCCTCTCACACCAAAGAGTCTACAACCAACACCACCAAGCCCAAGAACCGCAAGCCTCAACCACATCCCAAGAAGCCCACCTAACATTGTGAGTATTGTCAGAGAGACGGGCATCTTGAGGAGTTTTGCTTCAGGAGGAAGCGGGTTGAGAGAGCAGAGATAGCTCATGGTGGGCATGAGCAGTTCTACCAACAGGGTGGTAGACTGAGAGTTCCTCGACGTGGGGAGAGGCTAGAGGCCAAGCCATGTCGTGTAGGTGGTGGCAGAGGAGACGACTTTCATGCCCGTGCTCCGGAGGGTGGTGTACGCTCTGGCAGAGCTCCAGGTCATTTTGGATACGGCTCTAGACCTCATGGCCGAGACTTTAGGAAGAACCGAGGACCACGCTTTGAGCCATGTTTTGGTCTAGACTCTTATTATTCCTTCTGCTTTCCGTCTTTTGAGCAGATGGCTCGACACTGGTTTAGTTCTTTTGCTAAACCTGGTGCCGGACCATTTGCTCCCCCTTACGACCACTGATTGTGCAGGATCGGGGACTGGATGACGTATGGATCATGGACTCAGGATGCTCTTGCCACATGACGGGACATCGCAGATAGTTCTCCAGTCTCTCTCTCCCCCGAGCTCCAAGGAATACATCACCTTCGGGAACAGTGGTCAAGGGAAGGTACACGTTTTCTGAGCAGATGCACAGCGAGTTTGAGATGAGCCTCATGGGTGAGCTCAAGTATTTCTTAGGGCTCTAGATCAAGCAGACCAAGGACGACATCTTCATCCACCAGAGTAAGTACACGAGGGACATGCTGAAGAAGTTCGATTTTGGTGGAGAGATGAAGCCTCAGATGACCCCAATGGGTACATCTGGAGGCCTAGACAAGGACGAGAACGCCGTCAAGGTCAATGAGAGAGAGTTTCGAGGGATGATCGGTTCACTGCTATACTTGACGACGACGAGGCCAAACATTTAGTTTGCCGTAGGACTGTGCGCGTGCTTCCAGTCTTCACCACGCGCGTCTCATCGGCAGGCTGTCAAGTGCATTTTCAGGTACCTTACCTATGCGCCCGATCTAGGTCTCTTTTATTCAACATCATCGTCTCTTGATTTATCTGGCTTTTTGGACGCTGACTTTGGTGGGTGCCGGTTGGATCGCAAGTCGACTTCCGGTACTTGCCAGTTTCTTGGTTCTTCTCTTGTCTCTTGGTCTTCTCGAAAGCAGTCTGGAGTTGCACTTTCTACCACTGAGGCTGAGTATGTAGCTGCTGCTAGCTACTGCTCACAGTTGGTTTGGATGATTTCCACTTTGCGAGACCTTGGGTTGTTCTTTCCTACTAGAGTTCCTCTGTTTTTTGACAGCACCAGTGCGATTAGTGTAGGGAAAAACCCTTGTCTCCATTCAAAAACCAAACACATTGATGTGCGCTTTCACTTTCTGAGGGATCAATATGAGAAAGGTGTCATTGACCTTGTTCATGTTGATACCCATCATCAGTTGGCTGACATTTTCACCAAATCCCTAGATCAGTCTACTTTTGAGCGTTTACGAGGGGATTTGGGTGTTGTGTATCCTTTTTAGGATATTTTGAGTCAGTTTTCTTTCTTCTTTACTCTTTTCTTGAGTCTTTTTGTGTGTGTTCATATCATGCATATTCACATATCACACTTTGAGCTTGCTTCTGTTATATGATTGAACTGCTTTACTTATTCTAGCTGGTACATGCTTTTGTTATCTGTTACATGCCTTGTAGCTAGTTCCTCACTTAGATGCAGATATGCAACTTGGACATCTTTACGCTTTAACATGGAAAATGTGCTATAAAATGATAAAAATCAGAAAAAATGTAAAATCCATGTCTTTCTATGCATAATTTGAAAAGATCCATATGAGTTTGCTTTGTTGCATTACATTGTTCTGGACTACTTACCATAACACTTTGGTATGAACTAGGACAATGTAGCGTATGCCAAGACCAATGTCTCAAGCTTCTGATGTTCCAGTTCTGGCCTAGGCTTGACTTGGTCGGTTAGCATAAGGTTTGACATACAAATAACCCTTGGCAAAAATAAAAAAGGAAAAATAAAAAGCCTGAAAATTAAAAAGATAACAAGTTTGCTGAAGCACCTTGTTTTGGACAATGCTTATCTTGGTAGATATCAGTTAGCTTTTGCATCTCATGCTTTACCTTGCTTGTCAACTAGAAAATGTGGTGATGTTTTTGTTTGCAGCAATTGAAAAATGCGTGCTAATGACTTTCTTTAGATATCATCTGTTGCACTGATCATGCCATGTGTTTTAGATAGTATGTCTTTTGCTATACCTGTTAGATGTTGTGATTGCAGTCAATCATATCTGAGAAGCATGCTTTCGACACTCCACCTGCACCCCAGTTGCATTCATTGCATATTTTGAGGGGGAGCTGCATTTCAAGGGGAGTGTGTGTCTTTTTAGAGTGCATTTAGTCTCGCTTGATGAGTCCAATTGTCAACAAGGGGGAGAAATTTTGGGTTACTCGTTCTCTTCGAACAGTTTAGGGGGAGTTTTGGCTTTCTCTAGGATTTGTTTCAGGGGGAGTTTTTGTCCTATTTGTCCTTACTCTTTGATATCTTTGTTGATAATTCTGAGATTGCACTCGTTTTGAGCTTTTATTTTTGGTTAACCATAATGACCATTTTCTTGCTTTTGTTTGGCTTTTGGTCATTAGGGTTAAACTTTTATTTTATTTTCTTCTTCTCTATTTTCTTGTGTTTTGTTTTCCTGTTTCCACATGTGCGTGCAGGTACTGGAGAGCTGATAAAGAGGAGTGTTGACAATGCACTCATCAAGGGGGAGATTGAGGAGCTATGCTGAAGAGTATGGGCCTCATGACTCCAGATATGATGAGTGATTGTCAATGGAAGTCAAAGAGGACTGAAGAGAAGAAAAGATCTGTTGTGTCTGGGCCGCATGTGACTCAGGTACATGGGCAGCGAGCGACTGTCGGGCAGAGGAGCCGTGAAGTCGGGTTGGCCCAATCCGGGTACATCGGCTAGGAGCAGTAGAGGATCCACTGGGCTGTTGACCGGGATTGACTTAGGTACACGGGCGACGAGCGATTGCCGGGCTGAGAGAGCTGTGGAGTCGGGCCGGCCCAATCCGGGTACCTGGTGCAAAGTCGGTGGATGCTTTGTTAGTTTCGGCGCAAAACTGACAACCACTGATCTCGGATCTGACCGTTCTGAGGCGAAGCCGTAGCCGCTACGATAGCTCTGCTTCAGGATAAGTCATTTGTATTTAGGAGTTTACTTTTTTTGCCTTTAGGCCCATAGTCTGTCAGTCGAGTCTGTAAAAATATCCTAAAGGCATTTTGGTCTTTTCTATTTTATTTCAGCGTTTGTAAAAACCCTAAGGGTCTTTTGGTATTTTCCTAGGCTATTGGGCTGCCTGTAAATAGGGCCCCAATCCCTAGGGTTAGGGTTACCCTTTCTGAAATTACTTTACTAATCCAAAAGATTGGGTCACTTTTCTTCGTTCCTTCAGTTTGCGCCGCCGGCGAGTTTCTATTCCTTTTGTTCATCACGTGATTGGTTGATCTACTTCTCAAGCCGATAGAAAAATTGGTGCGACGGGTTCTGTTATTCCTCGTTCAGTTTTTAAATCGTCACGCTGTGGAGTTATTGCTCTGTTGCCTCGTTTTGCGTGTCTTTCCAGTTCTTCGGTTCTAGATTCATCGTCGGGCATCACTCCTCCTTGTTGTCAACATAATCACTCTAACCAGGAGCAGTGTTTTTATTCTCAAAGGTTGTTTTTCTCGTTGCCTTGAAATCTCCGGAATATGTCATGTATTTTCTTTCCTGATGTGAATGGTCTTTTCAGCCATATTTTTATTTGATAGCTGTTGCACTAGCTGACAAGCTAGTTCTAGGGGCTTGTTTTCTTGCTTGGAGCACTAGTCTGGTGCGTAGCTTCTTGGTTCGTGTGTTTAGCTGTAGGGCTATGGAGTAGGTCCACAAGCCACGGTTGGACAGCTTTTTTCGGCAGCAGAAATATTTTGTTTGTGTTCGAAGTGTGTGCTCGGCTTCACTAGCTCTGCTAGCCTGCGGAGTTGTTTAGTAGCTTCGCATGCGGACACCAAAGTACTACTTGTGAAGTAGCACTGCCATCCAGGCGAAGTCCGAACCACAGGTTTCGAAGCTCTCAGGATCCGTGAACGAAGCCTGCATGTACTAGCATTTTTCGAGTTGCACGTAGTTTGTTGCACGACTTCGATGGTTTTTCTTGAACTATGTTGACTTTGCTGTTCGGAGTAATTAAGCGAAGTGTTATTCAGAGGTCTCCACTTTGAAGGTTGTTCTTTGAACGAACAGGCTTCGAAGCTATCGAAGTAGGCTTCGACAAAACACTTATCAGGCTTCGAACAGACGTCTGACTTCACTAAAAAGCTGTGGGCTTCGCACGAGGACTTCGAACAGGCTTCGACAAGTATCAAACTGGAGACAACTATGAATAGTAAGATTTCTCGTTTTACGTGCACTTAAACTAAATCCTTGTGATGGTCTACTTTCGTGAAGCTTGAAATGTCCATGTTTTAAATGCTCTGCCAATCTGCCTATAAGCACTGTTTTTGGTGTCTTTATTTCTATGACACCGGTCGTTTTTAGGCTAGATTATTTTTGGACCTGTAGACTGTTCTTGTTTCTGTTAGTTGTCTGTTGAGGTGCGTTGGGTGTTGGGAGAAGGCCATTGATTCGAAAGAATTTTTTAGGCTCCCATTCACCTCCCTCTGGTCGCTACTTTCGGTCCTACACCCCTGCCCCCTATCTCCCCCGCACCTCCCCTCACAAACCCTAGCCCCCGGCGGCTCACACCTCCCCTGGCGGCCCACTCTTCCCGTCGACGACTCCCTCCTCCCACCGACCGCCTACCCCGACGGTCCCCTCCCCCGACCCCCTCTCCCCGCTCACCTATACTGGCTATGGCCACCTACCCCGCCTGCTGCCTCCCCAGCCGGCCGCCTCCCTCGGTGGCCCCCTTCTCCCGCCGGCTGCCTACCCCAGCGGCACCCTCCCCCGACTCCCTCTCCCCTCTCACCTGTACTGGCTACGGACACCTACCCCGCCGACCGCCTCCCCAGTTGGCCGACTCCCCCAACGACCCCTCCTCTCGCCGTCTGCCTCCCCCGACGACCCTCTCCTCCCACCGCCGCAATTCCAATGGAAGTAGGATGATAAATCTGATGAGAAATTGATTAGTTTGTTTGTTTGTTCTTCTATATTTTCATTCCTTATAGATGTATATTTTTGTACATTCCTAGCTTCAAATTGTAGCATTGAAATAAATTTGTAATCCTTATTTCTGTTTGTTGAATGTAGTTTCTATTTGTGATTGTTGCATGAATATTTTTGTTCATCATTTATATTGACACTAGAATGACATGGCGAATCATTATGTCTTTTGTATAAATATTGGCAAACATGATAAATTCAATTTCAAAATGGTCATCTACATGTCAATGTGATTAATTAGTATATAAATAGTATTGGAGACCCTTAGGGGCATAACTGACATTTATTACAAAACCCACAGTTGAAAGCTGTTTCAGCTAAACATCTTTTAGCTTTCCGACAACTCTCAGCTCACAACAGCTTTCCCATAGTTGACAGAAGAAATCAGATTTGTAGGTTAATGATAATGTTTTACGAAATCATGATTATCTTATTACTATTACTAGTATGATAGATCTGTTCATGCTAGTTAATGTAGGTGCCATGATTTAACTATGTCAAAAATTAGTCATGCAATTTCGTAATAATCCAACAATCTAAAAACTTATTATAGGCAATGTGTGATTTATTTAATGGTTGGTTTTGCAGATGCACTAAGGCCAAAATTTTTTTCTAGTATGCATTTTAAGAGATGGCAAGCAAAGGTCCATCTCTGGCTTACTACTATTAATGTATGGGAAGCAAAACTTGGCAAACCTGAGGGCAAAATTTCTGTTTACGAGCAAAAAAATTTGTTGTGGTCAATAATCTCTTCGTGGGATGTATTCTAGGTGTGCTCTCTGACTGTCTGTGTGATGTTTACATCACTATGATAGATGCAAAGGAATTGTGGGATGCTCTAATTGCAAAATATGATGCATCAGACGTAGGCAGTAAACTATACCTCATGGAGAGCTTTCACGACTATAGGATGGTGAACAACCGTTCTGTGGTGGAACAAGATCATGAGGTTGTGTGCATTGTCAAGGAACTTGACCTCGTTAAGTGTCCTCTACCCGACAAGTTTGTGGCTAGATGATTATTACAAAGTTGCCTTCTTCATGAAGGAACTTCGTCAATACACTAAAACATCGGAGATAGGAGATATCAGTTAAAAACCTGATAGTGTATCTTGACGTTGAAGAGAAATCTCAGGAAAAGAATGCTGCTAAGAAAGGAGGTGAGAGTCAGTCTAGTACCAACTTGGTGTAGAAATCCCCACATAGCAAGAGCAAATGGAAATATAAGCCTAACAAGCTTATGAAAACCACTAACTTTAAGAAGAAGAAAAATATAGCCGAGTTGAATTGCTTTACTTGCGGTGAACTGAGATATTTCTCCAAGGATTGTCCAGATCGTGCAGACCACAAAGGGAAAAAGGCTAAGAATGTCAACATGGTGACCATCCACAATACTAACGATGGTTACAATAATCCATTAATTGTTCTTTCAATATTTCAAACTACCAGCTAGTGGTTTGATACAAGTGCCAATGTTCATATGTGTGGTGACATATTTATGTTTTTTCTCATCAGGACATTTAGGATTCTTCCATCCTAGTGGGGAATGGGTCACATGCTTCTGTTCATAGTGTTGGCATGGTAGATTTGAAGTTTACTTTAGGAAAGATCGTGTAGCCGAGGAACATGTAGCTTGTTCCTACTATCAACAAGAATCGTGTTAGCGGTTCCATTCTGTTTAAGGATGGGTTTAAGGTAGTTTTAGAGTCTAATAAATTAGTCTTACCAAAACATGGACAATTCATTGGTAAAGGCTATGATTGTGTATGACTGTTCCATTTTTCCCTTTTAGATTTTAGCGTTTGGCATTCATGTTTATGTCACGTTAATCTTGGCTTAATGCCTCGACTTTCCATTTTATTTTTGTGTTGATGCCAAGATTTGGTAAAAGCTCAGGCCCATAAAAGATGTCGCACAGTCGATAGAAGTCAAAAGAGGTCTGGTCGAAGATGGTCAAAGAATCCTGTCCATGACGTGTAACATCACTGGATATGAAGAAGCTGATGGAGATAAAAGTGAGAAGATAAAGATTGTCCAGAATCAGTTAGGATAGATTACTTGGATGACACGTCTTTGGACTATAAATATGTATCCCTTAGTTAGGTCAAGAACACACAACCAACCCTACAAACAACTCTTCGGCACATCGCCACCCATGGCTTCCCAAGGTTAATCCCGGTGGGATTCGGTACTCGGAGCTGGGCTGCATTGTTCTGATCTCCAGCGAAGAGGTGAGTCCCACCATTCCGACGATCATATCAACTAGGTTAGTGTCCTCACAGCTGCAGCAATTTGATCTCTTGAGGCATCGACCGAAATAGTATGATCACCGATTTATCTCGGTGTATTGGCTAGGTCTAAGGCTGCATCAGTTTGATCTCTTAGATTGATGTGATTTAGGTGTGGTAGTCTAAGGCTTCATTAGTTAGGTCTGGTATCTCTTTCTATTGTATCTTCTTCATGTTGTATACCGTTCATCTAAATTGAGTGTGCCCGATACTTTGAAGTATTGTTAAGTTCACCGTGACTAGCTACTATCTTGATTAGGTTCAATCTTGTTATTATGATGATTTTGATGTTAAAGACATGTTATCTAGCACGTTTTATTTATTTCTGTCGAAGTAAAAGCCGATAGGTTATCTTCAATTCAATGTTATATTCTATCTACCATCGGGAAAGGCTCATCAACCCATTTGTGCGAATTGTTCATCTCATCGACCGATGGCGCGTTTGCCCCGGTCGCTCTGCCTTGGTCATCGGCCTTATGGCCAATTGGCATTATTCTCTCATGATTGTTTTATCTTCACCGCAGTTATCGGCTTGGCAGTTGATCAGCTTTGCTACTAATCATATTTTCTCTATTTCCTTATCAGTTGCAAGGTCAAACTGATTGGCACGTCTTGAACCTTTTTTATAAGATTGTAGGACCTACACTATGCTGTAGGAATGAGAGTAGCGACCAGAGGGAGGTTGAATGAGTGCCTAAAAAATTCTTTCGAATTAATGAACTTCTCCCAACACCCAACGCACCTTAAGAGATAACCAACATCTTAGACCAAAAACACAGATGAAAATAGCGCGATCACTCTCCTGTCAAATAATCTATCTTAAAATGATCGATGTCCTAATCGAAAAGATACCACAAAAGTGCTTAAAGGCAGATAAACAACGCATTTAACTCACAAGTATTTCAAATAGCATAGATAAAATCATCAACAATACTTTAGCATCTAATCGGATAGAATAAATGTAAATGAAACGTTGTGCTCACAGATGAATCAAAAATGCACTGAGAATACACAGATACATCAATTAAACATTCGTAGTGTCATCTGAAAGTTAATTGCTTGTAGTAATTGAATCTACCACAAAATATTCAGAGATAAAATTTGATGCACGTGGATTGAGAAAATAGATTACAGTTCTATTCACTGAAAATAACAAAGAAGTTTCTGTTCTTGAGTTCTTGCGCACATACCAGAAAACTTCCCTTTCCTGCAGACTTCAAAGCCCTCAAACTGCAGCCAAAATCATGCACGCCTTCTCTATGTCCCCTATGCGCAGCACAGATCTCAGTCTTGCTCAGCTAGCGCCTAGGACTGCCCCTCACGCACCAAGGTACTGCTCTATGAGCCCAAGAAGCAGTACTGCGGCAACAGTTCCTTACGATACCAGCACCTATTGCCTGCACAGTGCCACATGAACTGCGACGCCGCTTCAAGCTGACTCCTCCTCCCACAGAAAAACCGATACCCCAGGAAAAATCAATGCGTAGTATTCCTCAAATAAAACCAACGATGGTTTTTCCAAGGAATCAGAAAACGGGAAGATGGCTAGGATGTGGTTTAGCGAGAAATACCAGAGTGGAAGCAAAGGCGGCTACAATGTTTCCAAGAGAGACAACACAGTAGAAGGAAGGAAGAAGAATGCTAAAAGTGATCTATTTTTTTTTAATAAAGTGAAGGTTTGATACAATGGATGAAAACCCTAGGACTGATTTAGTGCCTTTATATAGGCAGCCCAAAAAATAGAAAATACACATTTACCCCTAGGATAAATTATACATAGACGCAAAAATAAAACTATGGGCCCAACGGGCAAAATAGTAAAATCCTATCTACAAATAGCTTGTCCTGATGCAGAGCTTCCATAGCAGCTACGACTTCATTTTAGGACCGTCGAATCTCTGATCGACAGTCTGGATTAGTGCGTCAGTTTTACGTCGAAATCGACAAAGCGTCCACTGTCTTCACACCGAGTACCCGGATTGGGCCGGGCCGATTCCACGGCTCCCTCAGCCCGACAATCGCTCGCCGCCCGTTTACTTGAGTCAAACCCGGTGTTGGAACAATTGCGTTAGTTCCAGCAGGTTTTTATGTAGTGGAGTATGATGTGGAGGATGAACCTCAAAGGGTTCTAACAGAGGGAGAAAGAGGTTTATACTGGTTCGGGCCTCTCCTGGGAGATAATAACCCTACGTCCAGTTGTGGTGGATTTGGCATGGTATGCCCTAGTATGGGGCAATAATTCCGGGGTCTCTTGGCCCCCTGGAGCGTGTCCCCTGCTACAAGGGCTTGGCCCTGCTTTTATAGGCACGCATGCCTTAAGGAAAAGACCAAGATACCCTCTACAAGCCCCTAGGCTTATAGGGGTAGACAAGGAAAGGGAGCTAGCTACTGTACAAAAGTACCAGACAACTTTACAGCTTTACAGACATGTCAGGCTATGCCAGGCTGTGACCAGCTAAAAGACACACCGAAGACGGAGGCTGGGGAGAAGGCTTCGAAGTGTACCCCGGAGGGGGGCTTCGAAGCATGCTCCGGAAGGCGACCTCCGAACTTGGATCTCGGAGGGCGGCCTCCGAACTAGGCTCCCAGAGGGCGGCCTCCGGACTGGGCTCCGGAGGGCGGCCTCCGGACTGGGCTCCCGGAGGGCGGCCTCCGGACTGGGCTCCTGGAGGGCGGCCTCCGAACTTGGGGCTCCGAGCCGGACCCCCCGATCTGAGGGCTCCGGAGCTACAGGCCCCGAAAGGCACCTTGGGACCTGAAAACAACATTTAGAAAGAAAACAGGCTCTGACAGTGCTGGGCTCTGGGCCGAAGGCTGTCGGAGGCTGACGTCATTTGGCCCCTATTCAAGGGAAATATATTTCCCCAACAGTAGCCCCTCGCGTGTAGGCCTTCGGGACGAAGGGGTGCACGCACCCTTAGGACAAATGACCTGAAAACACAACTTCAGAGAAAACATGCCTTCGGAGCTCGGACCGAAGGTGACCTCGATACCCGGGGGTAATAAATGCCTGCGCTAGCTTGTCAGAAAGACCTCAGGAGCTTAAACGGCCCCGCAACTGTTAGAAAGTTACCGTTACCCCGTGCTAGGCCGCTTCGCCTTCGCTGGAGGCCCACTTGGCGATGGGTTCGGCCCACGGCTGTTGGAATTCTTACCGCGCCTATAAATAAGGGCTTACCGCGTGCGGCTTCGGCACACTTTCATTCGCTTCCTTCTCACTGCCTTACAGCCTTCGCTCTCCTCTTCTTCCTAGCTTCGCGCAGAGCCCCTTTTGCTAGTTTTAGCCCTTCGCCAGCTTCTAGCCCTTCACACCGGAGGTCAGCCGAGATGCCGAAGAAGGCCGTGGCGAAGTCTTTGGCTTTGGGCCCGAGCTCGAGCTCCGCCCAACTGCAAGCGGTAGCGGCTGCAGCGGCGAAGCCTCCGCCCAGGCGGCTGGGGCCGAGGGACCTTCGGACGCCCTCCGACAAGTTCAAGCAGACCCTGGAGATGAGGGCCTCGATCTCCACGGAGGAGTCGGTCCGGAGGGCCTGCGAAGGGAGGATCGCGGCGAAGATCCGGCTTCAGGTCCCGGAGAAGTCGGAGGCTGAGCCGAGGCCTCGTGCTGACGAGGTGGTGGTGTTCGAGGCCTTCTTCGAAGCTGGCCTCGGACTGCCTGCAGTGGGGATGCTGAGCGAAGTCCTCAAGGCTTACAACCTCGAGCTCCCTCAGCTTTTGCCCAACGTAGTGGCGAGGTTAGCTGTCTTCGAGTGGGCCATGAGGGCCGAGGGCTGCGAGGGCCACGCGGATGTCTTCATCGCCCTCCATGATGCCAACTGCCAACCGAAGCTGAGGGAGGGGACATACCGCGTCAAGAGGGCGCTGGCCTTCGGCAGCGCCAACTTCCAGCTCAGGAAGGAGTACCAAGACGCCTTCCCGGCGAGGGCCGTAAACAACAAGTGGTACTCGAGGTGGGACCAAGAGTGGTTCTACGCCTCCGTCGGCGCGAACTCTCCCCTTCGGAGTACCAACACCCACATCTTGTACCGGCGCGAAGGGGTGGTGAAGACCAGCGAAGACATCCTTCGCTCGAGGATCTTGCTGCTCCAGAGAGTGGCGGCGAAGATGAGTATGAGGGACCTCGCGGAGGAGTTCATCACCCTCCGGCTCAGTCCCCTCGCGCGTTCCTGGCCGGAGGGGCTCTTTCAGGCTTCGGGTCGAGGTGAACTTAGCGAATTGGCCTTCGACCGCTTCAGTAAGGCTTCGCAATCTCTTTGCTTTTAATACTTCGTAGATTTTCACTTTTAACTTAAACTTTTCATGAAGCCGACCTCGAAATGAGGACCCTGGAGGAGGCCATCGCGGCGGCGGATCGAGTCGTCGGGACTCCGACCCCCGAGGAGCAGACCCAGCACCTTGCACTGGTGGGGTCCTGGGAGCGCTGGAACAGGGTATGGACCGCGCTCGACCTCGGAGGGCTCCCTGCTCTGCCGGACTTCGCCCACCTGACTACCTCGTTGGCCGGAGCCAAGAGGAAGAGGGGGGACGAGGACGAACCAGATGCCTCGGGACCTCGGCCGGAGGTCCCCGCGGCCGAAGTTTCAAACTCGGGGGAGGTTGCGGCGAAGCCCGCAACTACTCCGACCTCCAAGAAGGCAGCGAAGCCCCTGGCGGCGAGGCCTTCGGCGGCGGAGGCAGACGCGCACACTCCGGCCACCAAGGAGGCCACGGATGCCCCGGCGGAACCAACTTCGGGCGCGGAGGTGGATGCGCCAGCTTTGCAGTGAAGGAGCTGGAGGGCACACTTAGCCCCATCCTCCTTCCAAGAGATCTCCGACGATGGTAAACCCCTTTTTGCATGGTTCGCTTCAATATGCGGATTTTGACTTGGCTCCCTGCAGAGGACGAGGATGATGCGAGGCCCACTAAGGCGAAGCCGGTAGGCGAAGGTGGATCGAAGCCTGCCGAGGCGAAGCCTACGAAAGCTTCGAGCAGCAGCGGCAGCAGTAGCAGCAACGGCAACGATTCGGAGTCCGAGAGTACTTCGTCCGATGACGAAGGCAGCGGAGGCCGCGAGGTCCCTCGAGGCGAAGAAGATGTGGACGTGGTGGGCTTGAGCCCCGCCTCGCCGAAGCCCGTGGAGGCGACCGTGGCCGTGATTCACCCTTTCAAGCCGAGGGGGGGCGTGACGGCTGCGGCGATCCACGTTTTCCGCGATGCTTGCGCTTCTGCGGAGGGGGGGGGATTTGGTGGCCCAACTTAGCCACCAGGACCCCACGGATCTCTTCGTCAGCTCGAACGAAGTCCTCATGCGGGTGAGCGAAGCCCCTTGCAACCTCGAACTATACTTTTTCCGTTGGTTAATACTTATGATTTCTTGAATTTCTGTAGGCCTTCACACTGAACGTGGCAGCTTCGACTGCTGCCGACAGGCGGATGGAGCGCCTCGCAGAGGAGAAGGAGGCCCTTCGCCGCGAGGTCTCGGAGGAAGCTGAGAAATGGAGGCGGGCCGAGGCTTCGTCTACTGAGGCGAAGGAAGCTAAGGAAGCCTTGGCCTCGGAGACGGCTCGGCTCCGCGCGGAGCTCCAGGCTTCGAAGGATGCCGAGGCCCGACATGCGAAGGAGATCAAGGAGCTTCGCCAACGGGCTCAGGATCTTGAGAGCTTCGTCGTGGCCAATCTTGGCGAAGCCACCCAGAGCCTGACCGAGGTCCTTGAGAAAATAGGGACCGAGTGCCGGGCTCCAGACTTTGGCGATCAGGGCCCGATTGGGGACCGCGCTGATTTCTTGAAGACTACGGCTTCGATAGCGGACGAAGCGCTAACGGGCTTCGCTCTTATGGCCGGTAGAGTCGCGGGCCAAGGGGTGTTGCACATGCTCCATGACGCGGGGTGTAACCACCTTCGGGCAGCGACCTCCGTGACCCCAGTGGCCTTCAGAGGTCCGCACTTGGTGACGCCTCCGGCCGAAGTTCGCGGAGCCTGGCAGCGGCTGCAGGAACCCTGGAAGGAGCAAGGCTGCGAAGCAGTCCTCAACCTCCAGAAGGCCCTTCGACACCGCTGATCAAAAGCGCCTGCTGCGCCAGATCAGCCTTCGACTTCGGCACCTCCGCCTCCGAAGGTGTAGATCTCCTTAGGCCTTTTGTAATACTTAGCTGCAGGCTTGTAAAAACTCTATCAGCTTATTAATATGAATGCGGGGGTTTTTTATACTTGCCCAGGCTCAGACTCCGAGCGTAGACCTCGAAGTCCTCGAGGACTCCGAAGAGCTTCAACAGCTGTGGGCGATCCTCGAAGTAGCTAGGTCCAAAGGCCCCCCTCGGTTTAAGCTTCCGAGGGGGCCTAGCGGCGAAGCCATCTCCGAAGTAGCTCAGGATTTACTAGCCGCTGTGAAGACGGAGTCCCTTCGGAGCCCTTTGTCTTTGTCTTTGCCTTTGCGAACGGCCTTAGCAGGCGACGAAGCTCTAGATTTTTCTGCCTTCGATACGGCACCGCCTGCTTCGCTAACTTGGAGCGACCTGCAAAGTGGAAGACGAAGCCTACGGGCTTCGGAGCCTGGACGGGTTGGTCGAGGGAGAGCGGGCTCCGATGAGGCAACGTCCAGCCGAGGTGGCCCTGGCCGAAAAAGGGGCAAGCGAGGGTTGGGGCCTCGCACAAGGTTCTTCTTAGGTTTAGATACAGACTATACGTAGTTTTGCTTTCGAGGTATGTTTGTAACACACTTCTCGATATACAATGAATGGAGTTTATTATATTTGCATACTTCGTCTGTATGCTTCGTATTATTTGGCTTCGAACGTTTTACCTTGTCACGCTCGTACTGCGTATTACTTTCGCACACCTCGCATACATGCTTCCCCCCTTTGCCCGTGGCAGCTAGGGACTTAGCCGTTGCTGGTGCGGGCAAGAAATAAAAGATGCGAAGGGTGCGCCTTTCGGCGGCTTCGACGCATGAAATTTTTATTTAAGCGAAGGCTTCTTTTGGGCTCCGAGCGCTTTAATTTGGTGCGAAGCAAGGCTTCGGCTGCTCGGAATTTCACTGAGCGAAGGCCTCTTTTGGGCTTCGAACGTGCTAACTTAGTGCGAAGCAAGGCTTCGGCACAACCAAGCTTAGCGAGGCATGCTTCGGCATGCTAGGATTTGGATGCTGTGCGTGAGCGAGGCTCTGAAACGCACTTAGATTTTAGCGAAGTATGACTTCGAGACGCTTAGGCGTATAGTATATGAGCACGCGAAGCCAGGCTTCGGAGCGCGTTTGGATAATGAAGCAAGGCTTCGGAACTTGGTCCTGTAATGAGAAGGATATTTGGTGTGGATTCACCGAACCTGTGATAGTGTGAGCCACCTTCGACTCTGAGCCACCTTCGACTCTGGGTCACCTTCGACCCTGGGATGCTTCGGGTGCGGAGCCCGGAATCCCTGGACGCGTCGGGCCAGTGGCCCGGAGTCCTTTTAGCCCACTGCTACAGGCCCGGAGGCACTGTGTAGCCTTCGGAGGAGTACTCCAGATTTTATAAAGCGAAGCAAGGCTTCGGTTTTAAATAAGGCGAAGCATGGCTTCGGTTTTAAATAAGGCGAAGCATGGCTTTGGTTTTTCAATAAGACGAAGCATGGCTTCGGTTTTTAAATAAGACGAAGCATGGCTTCGGTTTTTCAATAAGATAGAGCAAAAGTTTGCATTCAAGGGCGAAGCAGGGCTTCGGAACTAAGGTGAAGCAAGGGCTTCGACTTTAAGGCGAAGCAGGGCCTCGGCCTTAAGGCGAAGCAGGGCTTCGAGCTTATATTAATGTAATTGCAGATTGGTGCATCGAAGTAGGGCTTCGGACTGTACATACCTTGTAGCCCTTGGGGCTTCGACGGCCTTCGACACGTGGAACGGAGCCCCTTGCCGGAGGGTGAGCTCCGGTGTGTGAAGTAGGAAGGCGAAGATGGTCTTCGAGCTGCACACGAAGACCCTTGCCGGAAGGTGCGCGAAGCAAGAAAGCTTCGAAGCTCCCCCCTCAAGCGTACTTCGAGTTGCAGACAGTGGTAGAGAACTTAGCTTCTAGGACTAAGGTCCCCACGGACGACGCCAACTGTTGGAACAATTGCGTTAGTTCCAGCAGGATTTTATGTGGTGGAGTATGATGTGGAGGATGAACCTCGAAGGGTTCTAACAGAGGGAGAAAGAGGTTTATACTGGTTCGGGCCTCTCCTGGGAGATAATAACCCTACGTCCAGTTGTGGTGGATTTGGCATGGTATGCCCTAGTATGGGGCAATAATTCTGGGGTCTCTTGCCCCCCTGGAGCGTGTCCCCTGCTACAAGGGCTTGGCCCTGCTTTTATAGGCACGCAGGCCTTAAGGAAAAGACCAAGATACCCTCTACAAGCCCCTAGGCTTATAGGGGTAGACAGGGAAAGGGAGCTAGCTACTGTACAAAAGTACCAGACAACTTTACAGCTTTACAGACGTGTCAGGCTATGCTAGGCTGTGACCAGCTAAAAGACACACCGAAGACGGAGGCTGGGGAGAAGGCTTCGAAGTGTACCCCGGAGGGGGGCTTCGAAGCATGCTCAGGAAGGCGGCCTCCGGACTTGGCTCCCGGAGGGCGGCCTCCGGACTGGGCTCCCGGAGGGCGGCCTCCGGACTGGGCTCCCGGAGGGCGGCCTCCAGACTGGGCTCCCGGAGGGCGGCCTTCGGACTTGGCTCCCGGAGGGCGGCCTCCGAACTTGGGGCTCCGAGCCGGACCCCCCGATCTGAGGGCTCCGGAGCTACAGGCACCTTGGGACCTGAAAACAACACTTAGAAAGAAAACAGGCTTCGACAGTGCTGGGCTCTGGGCCGAAGGCTGTCGGAGGCTGCTCAGGAAGGCGGCCTCCGGACTTGGCTCCCGGAGGGCGGCCTCCGGACTGGGCTCCCGGAGGGCGGCCTCCGGACTTGGCTCCCGGAGGGCGGCCTCCGGACTGGGCTCCCGGAGGGCGGCCTCCGAACTTGGGGCTCCGAGCCGGACCCCCCGATCTGAGGGCTCCGGAGCTACAGGCACCTTGGGACCTGAAAACAACACTTAGAAAGAAAACAGGCTCCGACAGTGCTGGGCTCTGGGCCGAAGGCTGTCGGAGGCTGACGTCATTTGGCCCCTGTTCAAGGGAAATATATTCCCCCAACACCCGGTCAACAGACGAGCAGATTCCCTGCCGTTCTTAGCGCATGTACCCAGATTGGGCCGGCCTGACTCCGCGGCACCTCTACCCAGCAGTCGCTCGCCGCTTGTGTACCTAGGTCACACGCGGCCCAAGACACGACATGTCTTGTCTCCTTATCTCCTATTCTGTTGACTTCCGTTGACAATCACTCATCACTTCTGGAGCCATGAGGACCATGATCTTCAACATGACTCCTTAATCTCCCCCTTGATGAGTGTATTGTCAACACCTTCTTCATCATGGCTTCGGAACCTGCAACACATGTGGAAACACGAAAAAAAAACACAAGAGAACAAAAAGAAGTAAATAAAATAAAAGGTTTAACCTTAATGACCAAAAGCCAACCAAAAGCTAGGAAACAGTCATTATGGTTAAACATAAAAGAAATCAACAAAAATTTCAAATAAAAACTCAAACGAGTGATTTCTGTGAAATATCAACAAGGATATCCAAAGAGTAAAGGCAAAAGAGACTAAATATCTCCTTGAAACAAATCCCGGAGAAAGCCAAAACTCCTCCTAAACTCTTATAAAAGATCAAGTAACCCAAAATTTCTCGCCCTTATTGACAACTGGACTCATCAAGTGAGACTAAATGCACTCAAAAGAAACACAACTCAAACTCCCCTTGAAATGCAGCTTCCCATCAAAATATGCAATGAATGCAACTGAGGTGCAAATAGAGTGTAAAAAGCATGCTTCTCAAATATGATTGACTGCAATTACAACATCTAGCAAGTATAGCACAAAATACTATCTAAGTCACATGACATGATCAATGCAATAGAAGATAACCAAAGAAAGTCAATAGCTCGCATTTTCAGATTTTTGCAAATAAAAGCATCACCACATTTTCTAGCAGACATGCAAGGTAAAGCATGAAATGCAAAGGCTAGCTAATATCTACCAAGATAAACAGTGTCTAGAACTAAGAGCTTCAACAAACTTGTTATCTTTTTAATTTCAGGCTTTTTCTTTTCCTTTTTCATTTTGTCTAGGGGTTATTTGCATGTCAACCTTATGCTAACCGACCAAGTCAAGCCTAGGCCAGAACATGACTATCACAAGCTTAAGACATTGGTCTTGGCATACATTACAATGTCATAGTTCTTACCAAAGTGTTATGGTAAGCAATCTAGAACAATGTAATGCGACACAACAAACCCACCTGGATCTTTTCACTTAAGCCTATAAGGCATGAATTTTTCATTTTTATGATTTTTATCATTTTACAACATATTTTCCATGTTAAAGCATATAGATGTCCAAATAGCATATCTACATCTAAGTAAAGGACTTAGCTACCAAGCATGTAAAAGATAGCAGAAGCATCCAGCCTATACATGCTAGTTACCAGAAACAATGGTGATCATTTTTCATTTTTAAAGCATAAAAGCCATGCATATGATAGATATTAGACATATCATGTGAACTGAAACAAACATGATCATCGATAGGTATTCAAAAACATATACAAGCAAGAATGAGTAAAGCAGTACAATCATATAACAGAAGCAAGCTCAAAGTGTGATACATGAATGTGTATGATATGAACTCACACAAAAAGACTCAAATAAAAGAGTAAAGAAGAAATAAAAGACTCAAAACATCCTAAAAAGGATACACAACTCCCAAATCCCCTCGCAAACGCTCAAACGTAGACTGATCTAGGGGTTTGGTTAAAATGTCTGCTAACTAATGATTGGTATCAACATGAACAAGGTCAATGACACCTTTCTCATATTGATCCCTCAGAAACGTAGAAAGTGAAGACTAGAAGCGCGCGCATAGTCCTACTGCGAACTGAATGTCCAGTCTCATCGCCATCAAGTATAGAAGTGATCCGATCATCCCTCACCACTCTCTCTCATTGACCTTGATGCCACTCTCGTCCTTGTCCAGACCCCTAGATGTATCCATGGGGGTCATCTGAGGCTTCAGCTCTCCACCAAAGTCGAACTTCTTCAGCATGTCCCACATGTACTTGCTCTGGTGGATGAAGATGCCATCCTTGGTATGCTTGATCTGGAGCCCTAGAAAGTACTTGAGCTCGCCCATGAGCCTCATCTCAAACTCGCTATGCATCTACTCAGAAAACTTGGACACAAGCTCATTAGTAGAACCACCAAAAATAATGTCATCCATGTAAATCTGAGCAATCAAGAAATCAGTAACAACTCTGAGCAAGAAAAGAGTCTTATCCATAGAACCCATCACAAATCCATTCCCCAACAAAAATTGCTTTTAACGATCATACCAAGCCCTAGGGGCTTGCTTCAGACCATATAAAGGTTTATACAACTTGAAAACATGTCGAGGAAACTTATGGTTTTCAAAACTAGGGGCTGCCTAACATAGACCTCCTCCTTTACGTACCCGTTCAGAAAAGCACTCTTGACATCCATTTGAAAGATCTTAAAACCTTTCGAAGCAGCGAATGCCAAAAGTATGCGAATGGACTCATGACAGGCAATAGGGGCGAAAGTTTCCTCATAATCAATACCCTCCTTATGGAAAAAACCCCGGGCAACTAATCGAGCTTTGTTGCGCACCACAACCCCATCTTCACCTTGCTTGTTCTTAAACACCCACTTGGTGCCTATGGGGTTGCAACCTGGTGGCAGCTCGACTAGTGCCCAAACCCAATTGCGAACAAAATTTCCAAGCCCTTCTTGTATGGCATTTATCCAATTTGCATCAGATAAAGCGCGAGCAACATCTCGAGGCTCAAAGGTGGCAACAAAAGTAGACTCAGCAAAAACAATAAGTGAACTAGCTTGAGAACGCAAGGATCTCGTAGTGAGATCACCAATGATTAGCTTTGAGGGATGATCACGCTGAACTGCCCGAGATCCTAGGTGATCAGATGTCACCTCATCGGAGTCAGTAGCTAGCACCTTTGTACTCGACTGAGGGGGCTCGATCTAAGTGGAAGCAGTGATCAGAGGTCCGCCTTCATCCTCAGTCGAACTCTCAGAAGGTGTGGGGTCTACAGGCTATGCAGAAGGCCCACCCTCATCAACAGCGGGAGTGTCATCATCTTCCTTAAAGATGTACTCTCCAAGCTCATCATCACTAGAAAGCTCAAAAGAAGGAGGAAGCGAAGGCATAGACTCATCAAAAGAAACATCACATGTCTCGACAAGATGCTGGTAGTCAAGGTTCCAAACATGGAAGCCTCGAGAATGCAAAGCATAACCAAGAAAGACTCCATCCCAGCAACGAGACTCAAACTTGTCCAAATGCCCTCCCTTCTTGAGCACAAAGCACTTGCAGCCAAACACTCGCAAGTGGATCACCTTGGGTTGTCTACCAAACCGCAATTCATATGATATCTTACCAAGGTAAGCTCTAAGAAAAATGCGGTTGGCCAGATAGCAAGCTGTGTTCATAGCTTCAGCCCAAAAGCGCCTAGGAGTCCTATGCTCATGGAGCATCATCCTAGCCATCTTGACTAGTGTGCGGTTCTTTCGTTCCACAACGCCGTTCTGTGGGGGAGTGTAAGGGGCATAAAATTGTTGCTCAAGACCCTGATCACTACAGAAGCTGATGAATCGATAATTCTTAAACTTAGAACCATTGTCAGAGTGAATTGCTCATATCCGACCATTGTTCTCATTCTTCAGCTTTAGGATCAGGTCATGAATAAACTGAAAAGCCTCATCCTTAGACTCCAAAAAGAAAACCCATGAGAATTGAGAAAAAATCATCAACAACCACAAGCGCGTACCACTTGCCACCGTCTAAACGTACCCGAGGTGGATCAACAATATCCATATGTAACAGCTCTCCCAAGTACTATTGATAGCAAAAAATGGCATTAATGGTTAAGATTGTCAAAATATCAATTTTGGTAATTTGGGCCAAAAATACACAAGTCCTGGATCAGGCTAAAGCCTTATTGTGCCGAAGGCCCATCAAACATTGTGCTTCGGAAGCCTTATAGCGGCCTGCTACCATCGGCCCGAAGGCCTTTAGAGGCCTGCTTCGCCAAAGCTTCGGCCCGAGGAGCAGGCTTCGGCAAGCCCTGTCGAAGGCCCACTTCGGGCTGTCTTTAGAGATAGAGTTTGAGTCTGATTCTAGCTATTTTTATCCCTAAACTTGATTAGGTCGAATCCTATCAGATTAGTCTTAGAGATAAGAAGACTAGCCCCTATAAATATAGGGGTAAGGCCGGTTCATTAGACCTCCCCAACACAAATCAACTTCAAACCCTACTTTAAATCGTACCTTTATCTTTATTTACTTTTCTGCACAACCTTCGTGGGTTTGCCTGGAAGCCCTCCGCCGGCCACTTCGGAACAGTGGTAATCCTTGTTACTTTGCTCATGAAGTACCTATTAATCTACGTAACAGATTGCTATCACCTTGTTACTTCGCTTGTGAAGTATCCGTTAATCTATATAATAGATTGCTACCTTCGTTTTCGTATTGCAACACTTAGCAGATTCGGTCTCTAGGCCAAATTGGCACTTGATCTCTGTTCTGTTGCAGGTTTTCATGCTCAGAGCCCATTTGCCGAAGGTGTCCAGAGCCAGGAAGCTGGTTTCGGAGGCTACCAGAACACCCTTCAGTGGAACCCCTACTTCGACTACCTATGCCGGACCCGTCACGCTATTGTCGGTCTGGTTGAGTTCCCACGCCAGCACGCTCTGCAGTAGGCTTCATCGCACTAGGCTTCACCACGCTAGTACCCCGCACCGAACAAAGTCATGCCAGTGCATTGTGTTGCAATATTTGTGTTGTGTTAGAGACTTCGCACCGAACCCCACTGTTCGGAGGTGATTTTGCGTCGAGATCTATTCGGAGCCTGCCTTCGGCCAGATCGATCCGAATGCTGAAGACTACCTTCGGCGAGACCCTTCGCACTAGACACCGAAGGCCCCCTTTGGTGAACCCTTCACACGATACACTTCGAATCAGTTAGTCTCCATTCAGCTAGCTGGTTTATTTTATTATATTTCTTTTTGGCTAATTGGATTATTTCTGTGTGATATGATTACCTGGCAAATCCACCCCCCTTGCCAATATTAAGGGTAGTTGGAACGTGACGTCAGTGTTGTGTTACGCTTAGGCTTGTTCCTAAGTATCCGCACACTTTTGGATCATCGAACTGACCCAAGTACGGGGCACGTTTTCATATCAACACACTTTTTGGCGACTCTGCTGGGGAAGGCTACGCCAACATGACGATTCTATCTATGTCGGCCGCGGGTACATCTACGAGAACTACTACGTCTACATCGCCGATGGATCCTATGGGGGGCGTGGATATCAACAACCGCAACATCATGATGCCTACCCTTGAAAATATCCCAGAAGAAGACCGGGCAGAGATCGAGGCAAAAATGAAAGCGCTTCAAGATCTCATGCTTGGGAGCTACGTCAAGACACGTGCCGGCTTCATCAAGCACGACGTCAACGTCCCCGACCCCACTCGGACTCAGGTAACACCAGTATCGCCTCCTTTTATCTTCTTGAGAGATTGAGCAAAAAATAGTCGCATCAGTGAATCAAGATGTTAGCACTTCGCTAGCCAACCATTTAGATTCGGCAGTTAGCTCTCAGGTAGAGGCGACACTTAGAAGGTTTGGCTTTACAAAGGCTGTTCCTCCAACTCCAATCGCTAGTGTACCCCTGGTGAATCATATCTACAGCAGAACCGATGGTAGTACTAGCAAGACCATCAAGTCTCCGGCCCCAACATATACGGACGAGACAAGCCAGTATCCAGCTAACCCTATTCATTGCACGCCACCTACGCTGACACCACTTTTTGCCACATTGCCTGCGCCGCATGCTCCCACTCAAACGCATAGGCCTGAACACGTCATACATCCTGAGCTAGTGCATGACGAAGACCCCCACGACCGACACACCGACATACCGCCATGTGTCGCGCCCCCGCATGAGAGACGTGTGCAGGCAGTAGACCAAAACGACATAGAAGAGCGGATCTGCGCACTATTTAGGGAGTGCATCAGCTTCGTACCTAGGGGATGGGCTAGGGTTTACTGGAAACCATACCCTGACCATTTCGGCATTGTACCATACCCTCACGGCTATAGAGTCCCTGAGTTCACCGAGTTCGATGGTGAGAGTAACAAAACCACACTAGAGCATGTCAGTCAGTTCATAGCACAGTGTGGAGAAGCTAGTGGGTCGGACGCTTTAAAACTTAGGCTATTTTCTCTCTCACTATCTGACATCGCTTTCACTTGGTTTTCGGCACTCCCGTCGAACTCTATCCAAACGTGGGCCGAATTGGAACAAAAGTTCCATGACTATTTTTATACAGGTGTTGGGTGAAAATACTTCATCCTCATGGTCTCTACAGTTATAAGACAAAGCCAATTTACTAAACCGAAGTTCTAGTATTAACTCTGGTCTAGTACATGATCAAACTCAAAGAATCCATATAGGCTTCTGTTCGGAGTATGACTTCGAAGGTTAAATCTTTGAAGAGCTTATCTACCAGCGAGGATGGAAGACTTATCTTCTTTCTAATTAGATTAGTCTTTTACCATTTTAACCCTATTAGGGGTACCAAATAGTTTCCACTATGTCGGTTGTAATTGAGGGGTAAAAAGGTCTTTTCCTTAAGATTTTTACCTATAAATACCCCCCTTATTACCCTCTAATGGGCATAAAATACTCAGTTATTCAATACATAACTTCGAACTACTTCGAGCTATTATCCAATTCGGAGGCTTGAAATAGTCCGTTTCACAAACTCTTTGTTTGTTAGTTCTTAATCTTCGAGAACCTATTAGCGTAATCTTTTACGCCAACAGTTGGCGCCGTCCGTGGGGAACCTAGTCCAAAAAACTTCGTTCTCTACCAAGTTCTTATAACCATGCCTCCTAAGCGGAGTTCAGGTGGTAGTCCTACTCAGAGGTCCCCTCGAACCTCCGGAGCAAGATCTTCGAATACAGTCGAGGTCGGAGGACCTTCAGTAGTTCCTCTACCTCAGACCCCCGAAGGGAATTCTCTTCCTCGAGCATACAGAGTTCCTCCTCCAACTCCGTTTATGCTTCGACCAGACGGAGTTCCTCCTCCAACTCTGACTATGCTCCAAACTGACATGTTTAGTTCCCAAGACCCGGAAGATCCTTACGGAAGAAATGAAGACAGTCTTGGTGACATGGCAACTCAGATGGCCAGTCTCCAAGCTGAAGTGTCAAGGTGGAGGCAAAAGTCCGCAAATAGGCTTCGTCCTCAGACCACCCTTATCATTCCCAAAGTGCCTCGAGACGATGACTCTCTTCTTTATCCTAAAGCCCCAGAGAATGCTTCCTTCGATAGCGAGTCTCCGCTGCATTCCAATTTACATAAAGTGCGTTTCGACCCTAAGTTTAAAACTTCGAAGCTCTGTAAGTACTTCGGAGAAGAGGATCCAGGGGAGTTCTCCCGTTTGTATGCTTTGGCAATTGAGGCCAATGGAGGAGTCCGAGATACCATGGCCAAGTGTTTCCTCCTTGCTCTCGAAGGGGTTGCTTTGCGTTGGTTCTGGTCCTTGAAGCCAGGATCAATTAGAACTTTGGAGTAGCTAAGGAAAAAATTTATAAGTAACTTTCAGGGTACCTTCGTATCCCCTATGTCTACGGGAAGTCTTTTCCAGGTGAAGCAGCTACCTGGAGAAACTTTAAGACAATTTTTCAAGCGCTTCGCTCATACGAAGTCGTAGATACGGGGGCTATCTGCATCGTCTGTTGTTGATGCAGCCTGAGAGGGAGTTACTCATGCGGGCCTCCTCGATAAACTTCATCGGAAACAGATATCCTCTGTAGCGCAACTGATGGCCTATTTCGAAGAGTATGCTAGGTCGGAAGAAGGATGGCTCTGAAGAACAGCTTCAACTCCACCAATCCTACAAGAAGTCAAGCTCAAGGTGAAGACTTCAACACCTTCGCAGGGGCCCAACTTTGATATCGAGCATGACAGGCGTCGGGGGAAAAAGCATCCTCGTTATGAAGTCTTGAACATTGCTCCTACGCAGAAATTTGCCTCTAGAAATCCACAAGCTTCGGGAAGCAAGGCCAATGGCTGGAGGCCACCAGGGAAGCCGGCTGGCAAAGGCCATGCCTTCTTCTGCTGCGTTCATGGTGAAAATCAGAGTCATGCTACTGATGCGTGCAAGTCTATACTCGCTTTAAGAGGCGAGTACCTTGAAAGGACCTCTAGTCGAGGCACTACTGACCGAGTCCCTTCTGAGGCACGTCCGGAGCCTGTGCAGGCTATCACACGCGTAGACAACTTCGACCCCGCAAGACAACCTCCGGTGGTCGATATTATGCCACCCCTGAAGCAAGAAGATGGCCAATATCAGGGCAAAAGAGTAGTCCTCCCCATTTTCGGAGGAGGGACCCTCGACAGTATGTTGAAAAGACAGCGAAGAGAATATGTCCGGGAAGTAGGTCATATTGGAACTTCTCCGTCTGCAGCTACAATGCCTGAGTGGTCCCATGTGCCAATATATTTCTCCGCAGATGATGCGGTAGGCATAAAGTTCCCACATGCAGATCCCCTTGTCATTACTACCGATATAGCAGGAACTGAAGTCCGGAGAGTGCTGGTCGATGGAGGGAGTTCAGTAGATATCATCTTCGTTCAAGACTTCGATCGGCTCTGTATCTCCAGGAAACATCTCCTCCCCGCAGCTCGTCCACTGCAAGGCTTCACAGGACCCCCCCTTGATGCCCTCGGCTAGATAGGTCTTGAGGTTTCTTTCGGAGAGGGGCTCCTAGCAAGGACGGAGGAAGTAATCTTCGATGTTGTAGATGCCCCTTATGCATATAATGTTATCTTCGGAAGGGGCATATTAAATCAGTTCGTAGCCATGGCATATCATAACTATTTATGTATGAAGATGCCCACACAAGCGGGAGTACTCACTGTCTTCGATGACCAAGCCATTGCGCGAAGGGCAGAATATGGTCATGGTCCCCCTCTCGACTCGAGACAAGTGAATAATGTACAAGGCAACTCGGAGGATATCTATGCTTTAAGCGAATCTTCGAAAAATCCTTTCCAATACCGAGCCCCGAAGGAGAAATTGTAACAAAGGTTATTGTAAAAGACGACAAAGACTACTCTTTTCAGTTCGGCAAAGATTTGCCTTCAGAGATCGCTACTTCGTTAGAAAAAGTAGTCAAAGAAAATTTGAATGTCTTTGCTTGGTCCGATGAAGACATTTCGGGAGTCAGCCGAGATATCATTGAGCATAGCTTGCTTGTAAACCCGAGGGTTCGACCTGTTTGACAGGGGCTTCGAAAGTTATCAGTAGAAAGAGAAATCCTTGCTAAGGCAGAAGTGGAGAAATTGCTGAAGGCTGGGATTATCAGAGAAGTAGCTCATACAGAGTGGTTAGCTAACCCAGTCTTCGTCAGAAAGAAATCCTCCGGGAAGTGGCGCATGTGTATTGATTTTACATCTTTGAATAAAGCATGCCCACGTGACCCCTACACCATGCCCCGAATTAATCAATTAGTTGATTCTACCACTGGTTCAAAGTTATTAAGCTTCCTCGACACGTATTTTGGCTATCATCAAATTTGGTTTAAGCGCGAAGATGAAATCAAAACAAGCTTTGTAACTCCTTCGGGAGTATTCTGCTATGTAAGAATGCCTTTTGGCTTGAGAAATGTCGGGGCAACTTTTTTGAGGTTAATTGCTAAGGCTCTAGGTCATCAAATAGGCCGCAATGTAGAAGCCTATATGGATGATATTGTAATAAAGAGTGCTTTAAAGCAACAACATAGCCTAGACATAGCAGAAACATTTGAGAGCCTTCAGGCATGTGGAGTCCATCTCAACCCCGAGAAATGTATCTTCGGAGCTTAGGCTGGGAAGTTTCTAGGGTATCTAGTTTCATGTAGAGGAATTGAAGCTAGCCCTACTCAAATAACTGCATTACAAAGGATGGCTCCGCTAGAAAATTTAAAGCAGATACAAAAGCTGACTGGCCGCCTAGCAGCACTTAGCAGATTTCTAGCAAGGTCCGTAGAACGAAGCCTCCCTATATTCAAAGCATTAAAAGCATCCGAAGATTTTGCATGGACACCGGAGCGTCAAAAGAGTTTTGATGATATTAAAAATTATCTCAGCAACCTCGAGACACTCAATGTGCCCGTTGCAGATGAAACCCTACTCCTCTACCTTGTAGCTACTGGCTCCGCTATCAGTGCAGTCCTTGTGAGAGAAGTTAATTTCAATGGGAAGTTGGTGCAGAATTCAATCTATTTTGTATCTGAAGCCTTATCTGGAGCAAAAACAAGATATTCCGAGCTTGAGAAGTTCACTTATGCTCTGATAATGACTTCGAGGAAATTACGACATTATTTTCTAGCACATAATGTAATTGTACCAACTTCGTATCCTTTGGGAGATATGCTCCGAAGCAAAGATTCTATGGGAAGAATTGGAAAATGGGCCGTCGAGCTAGCACCCTTCAGCATCTCCATCGTAGCAAGGACAACAATCAAGTCGCAAGTGGTGGTAGACTTTGTTGCAGAATGGACTCCATCTGCAATATGGGCTCCAGAGAAATCAAATGAAGGAATTTGAACCATATACTCTGACGGAGCTTTTCAAGCGTCTGGAGAAGGCATTGGAGCAGTAATAATTTCGCCTTCAGGGCAAAGAGCGATGTACTCCGCAAGGCTCAACTTTAAGTCCACCAATAATTTAGCGGAGTATGATGGAATTTTGTTAGGACTTCGAAAAGCGCGTGCTTTGGGTGCTACAAGTGTTGTTATTAAAACAAATTCTCAAATTGTAGTAGGGCACGTTGA
This sequence comes from Zizania palustris, assembly GCA_019279435.1. Lineage (NCBI taxonomy): Eukaryota > Viridiplantae > Streptophyta > Magnoliopsida > Poales > Poaceae > Zizania > Zizania palustris. The sequence goes on along the minus strand of JAAALK010000288.1, from coordinate 42,158,830 downwards.
TAAAAGTTTTCAAGTCCGTCATCCACAGCTTGCAAAATATTTGGAAGAGATCTGTAAGATTGAAGCAGCATTCAAAGGGATTTCCATCTGAAGTATACCAAGAGCTGAAAATATGGAAGCTGATACCTCAGCAAAAGCTGCAGCCGGAGCTGTGGACATTCCAGAAGGAGCCTTTTATGAAGAACTTGCTTCACCTTCGGTGCAACAAATTCCTTCTGTGGAAGTTCTTTGCATTCCAAGCACTGACTGGCGGAGCTCAATCATGGAGTTATTGCAAGGTGAAACAAATTTGCCTGAAGGGCCACAACTTTCGAGGTTGAAGCTAAGAGTTTAGAATTATCATATAATCAACGGTATTATCTACAAGGCCGAAGTATGTTCCCCCCTACTCCGATGTATATCTCAAACCGAAGGTCAAGAGATACTCCTAGAAATTCATGAAGCCTTTGTGGTAGCCATCTGGCCCCCCGAGCTTTAGCAGGAAAAACACTTCGCCAGGGGCTTTATTGTCCTACAATAGTAGCTGATGTGGAGAGCTTAGTTCGCACTTGCCAAGGTTGTCAATGGATGGGAAGACGAAGTCATCATCCACCAACGACTCTTCAAGTCATTGATCCAGTTTGGCCTATGGCTAGATGGGGCATGAATCTCATTGGCCCCTTCCCAGTAGCAAAAGGAAATCTGAAATTCGCAGTGGTAGCAATTGAATATTTTTCCAAGTGGGTCGAAGCAGAACCCCTCACAGCTATCACTTTGAATAATTTACAAAAATTCTTTTGGAAAAATATTATATGCAGGTTCGGAGTGCCTCGACAGCTCACAATCGACAATGGGACACAGTTTGATGCATAGCCATTCAGGAAGTTTTGTGAAGATCTTGGCATACAAATATGCTTTGCAGCTGTGTGCAATCCTCAGTCTAACGGAGCGGTCGAAAGGGCTAATGGTAATATTTTATCAGGGCTGAATCGAAGAATAATAGGATTAGCAAAGAGACTGTGGACTGAAGAACTCCCGAAGATTTTATGGTCCATTCGGACCACTCAAATGAGGTCCACAGGTTTTACTCCTTTCAGATTATTATTCGGAGATGAAGCTATGACGCCGACGGAGCTCAAAGGAGGATCTCTTCGCACCACCGAACCTGAAATAGAAGGAGAAAGGCAAGCTTCGCTTGATTTAACAAAAGAAACAAGACTTCAAGCTGTGGCTAATTTGTCAAAATATCAACATCAAATGAAGACTTGGTATGACCCGAAGGTTAAGCTTAATGAACTTAAACCAGGTCACTTAGTCTTACGAATTATCATAGCACCAGGGAAATTAGGAAATAAGTGGGAAGGTCCATATATCATTCTATATTCAAGACGCCCTAGTTCTTTTAAACTAGCTAATTTAGAAGGCGAAGAGTTAAAGTATGTCTGGCATGTGGAGCACCTAAAGTGATATTTTGCATAGGGGCTCCTTGTAATCATCTGTAAACACCTTCTAAATAAATAAAGTTCATGGTACAGATAATGCCTACTTCTCAAACAATTCATACTTCTAGTGGATGCACTGGAGGAACGAAGTTGGCTGTGAGGGAAGTGTCATTCATTCGAACCAATTTTGCGGACTTCGAACCACTGGTTCGAAGCTTCCGACGACGTGGGAAAGTCACAAAAAAATGGATTCCATGCCACCGGCTTGAAAGCATCCGTAAAAAGAGTCCAATGATACCAAATGATATGGATTCCAAGCTCTGGCTTGAAAGCATCCGTAAAAAGAGTCCAAGGAGACCACTATGTGAATTCCGAACCACTGGTTTGATAGCATTCGCAAAAAGAGCCGAAGGAGGCCAAACAAAATAGACTTTGAGGTAGAAGCTTAGAACGTTTGTAAAAAGAGTGCAAAGCGACCAATTGTATTGGATGCTAAGGTATCCGAAAAAAGAGTCCGAAGTGACTACATTCAAACAAAAGGTACTAAGTTACTAGTTTTTAGACTCCAAGTTAATAGAGTCGAAGACATTTTTTGAGATCTTAGTCAATCTCTAAGTTGATAAGGGGCTCTGAGCCACCAAAATTGAACTCCTAACTAAAGATATTTTCGTTGCGCGTAACCACCTTCGACCAAGCTTCGAAGTTGCTTACACCCAAAGAGGTGCTGGGAAGTAGGGAGACAATTTTGAAACATCAATCTTTATTATTCAAATAGATTACATTACATCATGAAAAATCTGTATCTATGCCGAGAAGGAAACGAAGACCTCCTCGGTTCCTAGAGCTACCGCTAAAGCTAGAATGATTCGTTCCGGAGCCAGGAGTTTTAATAACTTTACGTTTAACTTTTTCCCTCCTTTCGAAGCTCGGAAATCCTTCTGTTCATGCGGAAGTTTAGCCCAGGTTCGAAGTTGCTCAGGGCTTCTTTCCCAACTTCGAAGTTGTTCAGAACTCTTCTTTACTTGTTCTTCAGTAGTATTTTCTTCTTCGGACCATTCAATGTCTTCAGAAGATGAGAGTTCTAAGTTAACTTCTTTTTCGTCATTTTTAATATAAGATAATATATCTTTGCATATTTCGGGCACGATTACACCGGAGCTTTCTCGAGGAATTGAAAATCGAGGGCGTCTGTGAGGTCTTAGAGTTTCGAAGGTAGCCCATAGAAGGCGAAGTTCTTTGTTAACCTCTAGCACTTCAAGATCATCCAAAAAGGTCGGAAAGCCTAGAAACATTTCCAAATAAGTATTTTCATCCATAAAGGATAAAAGCATAAATTTTTACATATTCGGGGCCCTAAGGAGAACTAGACCTTCGGGTCCGGTGGGGGCTGACTGCTCGAAGCCTGCGACCGCGCTTGCTTTTGGCAAAGTCCTTCATCAATCCAAGCCTTGATCGTTGATCGACCTTCGGCTCTCCAAGATGCTTGGAAGGCTTGCCAAGCTGCAGCTACATCGTCGGAAGGGATTAAGAGCCGGTCGTCGTCGAAGATGATAGGAGTCGCCCCTGAATCTGGTGCTACTGATAGCCCTAAATCCTCGTAGTAGCGAAGCACTCCAGAGCAGCTACATGGCCAGAGATTTCTCCATACCGAATACCCACCGTTTTCATAGTCTTCGCTGCTGCTTGGATCATCTTCAGCCTTCGCAGCAGAGGGACGTCACCAGTTGAAGGTAAAGTCCAATAAGTACCGAAGTATTCCAAGACACCCCAAAGGTTGTCCATGGTCTCTAAGGCTACCTTCTCGCACTTCACCTTGTCTTCGGACAAAATATCCCTTGACGAAGATAGCTCGTCTATCAAAGAAGATAGCCTAGCTGCCTCAGTAACTAAGGAGTTCTTCTGACCAAGCAAGTTATTGGCCTCCTCCATTAACTTCGCGTGATCCTCCCGGAGCTTGACCAGCACGGCCCCCGTGGTCGCCTGCTCCGTCCGCAGTTTCTCTACTTCAGCTCGAAGCACGATTTGTTCAGCTTCGAGCTTCCGATTAGCAGCCTCAAGACCAAGTCTGGCTTTCCTTTCCGCTGCTACCATTTCATCTAAGCTAGAGGTCCGAATCTCGGAGCTGACAAGACTCCCTTGGGGGGCATTTATCTTCTCCTTGAGTCGATTGCACTCTCGCTAGTTAGAAACAGCCGCAGCTCGAGCCAAGACTATTTGCTGCGAAGGGAAAAGCAATGTGAGTAAACTATTTACATGTTAAAACTAACTCTGTTATTGCAGATACTTCGTACCTGGTATGTTGCCCGCTCCAAGGCCACATCTAACTCCGACCCATCGGCCTCCCCAAGGATAGCCACCAAGTCAGTCTCCCCGACTTCGTGATTAGCTCGAGCCATAGGCTCTAGCAGAGTCCAAAGCCCGGTCCTTCGCTCCAGGAAAGGAGTTAGGAGGGGGAGTCTTGACAAGGATCTTTGATCTTCTTCGTTTGGAGAAGGGCCGGAGCATAGCGCCACGTCCCCGGAGACTTCTGTGGATTGGCCCCTTCTGTGGACGGGCCTCCGTCTGTAGATTCCGATGGGGTTAATCCAGAGTTTGGAGCAGGAAAAGGATCCACTTTTCCTTTACCTTTTCCAGGCCCCATTTTCATAGCCTCCTCCAGAATTGACTTCAGAGATGTCGAAGTTTCAGGTGCAGTCTTCGCGGCAGGAGTCATCTCCATTGGGGTTGATCCTATAAAATCAAAAGGTATTATATATTGCACAATTTTACAGGACACAAAAAGAAAGGAAAAGTACTAATCTGAGGCTTACCTTCGACATTCGGTCGATGGATGAGTATGGGACTGCTCGGAGGCTTGAATGCCTCTTCGAAGTCCTCCTCGGATTCAGAGTTGGGGACCGAAGGATTAGCTACTGGAATCTCTCCCAGAACAACAGTTATCACTTCGTCTGGAGCCGAAGCTTGATCATTTGCTACCTCGACTCCGCCTTCTTCAGTGGCAGGGGCCTCTTGGCTAGGTAGGACATTCAAAGTTTCTGCTTGCTCGAGGTTGTCTTGCGCAACAGGCACGGCCGCTGTGTCGCCCGTAGCCAGAACTTCGACCTCTGCCTGCGCCCCTTCATCCTCGGTAATAAGGGCTACCAACACCCTCTGCATTTCTTTGTATCCTTCATCTTCTGATGACTTCGAATACGAAGTAGAGGACTTGGAAGGGGCCACGTTCTTTGGCTTTCGAGCCAACTTCTTCACAGGAGTCTTGGCTGGCGCCGAAGCCCTGGCTTCAACTTTCCTCTTCTTAGGACCTGGCTCAGAAGTGCTCCAGTCCGGAAGGGAAGGGGCGTCAACTCCGAGTACACTCCATACTCGGTTGAACCGCTCCCAACTGCCCACCAGTTTCACCCTCCCTTCCTTCTCAGCGAGGGTAGGGGCTCCGAGGATCTTCTCCGAAGCCCGTACAACTTGCTCCGAAGTCAAGGTGGCGTGTGGAGCTGAAAGATAAGTTTTTATTTCAGTTATATCATTTTTATGAAATTATTGCATATAAAACATTTTGCAGTTTTCGAAGTTACCTGCAGAGCTCGAAGAGATTTCTCGGAGTTCACCCTCCAGATTCTCTTCGAAGTTAATAGGCTAGTTGGCCATTAGAGGTGGAATCTGGAGCCCAATGAACTCCTCCGCTAAGTCCCGCATAATCATGCGGTGACTTATTGTCTGCAGTAGATTGAGGCGAGCTTTGAGTTGGCCCGGGTCTGGATGAACTTTGGCTTCCCTTCAGAAATATATGTCTTTTAGAGGACCGGCCAAACTACTATCTGCTCCCACTTCGGCGTAGAACCACCGAAGAATCCAATCTGTGTACCATCTGGCGTTGATGGCCTTCACTGGAAATCGAGTTTGGTACTCGTCTTGGAGCCTGATGTTGATGCTGCCGAAGGCAACCACTGTTTTCTCTCATCCGGAGCCCTGGTAAGTCTTCAGCTGGCAAGAAGCCTTGTGGAGCGCTGCGAAGATCTCCGCTCTCCCTTCGCAACCTTCGGCTCACATCGCCCATTCGAAGATCGCAAGACGTGCTATGGCGTTCGGGGACAGTTGAGGAAGGGTGACGTGGAAAAGTTCCAACACCTCCTACAAGAAGTCTACCGCTGGAAGCCCTAACCCCGCCTCGAAGAATGCTTCAAAAACAACCACTTCTCTGGGCCGAGGACGATGGCCCCAATTTATTGGACTGGTCCGAGTACTTGGAGGATGCTGGGAGGAGGTCGTGGGGGCCGGCTTGTTGGGGATTCCCCGCAGGCACCACCGCTGCTGCCGCCGCCATGGCTTGCTACCTAGCCAAGGCCGAAGCTGCTACGGGCGCTTTGTGGCTAGTCTTAGCCATCGAACAGAGTGAGAAGGTTGGAACTAGAGCTCTGGGGGCTAAAAGAGGGATTGCGCAAGAACAACGGGTAAAGGTATCTCGAATGCCTCTTGCCCCTCTATTTATAGCATGAACTCGTAGTTTTTTACCGTTCATACTCGACGTTCCATCTTCTGTACCGTTATTGTTTCCAAAAATCAAGTGATGTTATAACTTCTTCTGGAAGAAAAAGATAACGGCTATTTTTCTTAGTCTAACGGTCCTTTCAGCTTCGTAGAAATTAACTTCGGAGCTATTCAAATGAGACCTTTCCTTGGAAGCCAATTCGAAGTTTATAAATTTCTGAATGCTTCCAAGGATGATACATTTTATTAAACCCTGCGCATGATTATCTTTCTTGCGTATACTGCTCTCCTAACTTTACAGATTACTCGGAGAAGCGTATTCGAGGGGCTACTGTTGGGGGAAAATACTTCATCCTCAGGGTCTCTACAGTTATAAGACAAAGCCAATTTACTAAACCGAAGTTCCAGTATTACATGATCAAACTCGAAGAATCCATGCAGGCTTCTGTTCGGAGTATGACTTCAAAGGTTAAATCTTCGAAAAGCTTATCTGCCAGTGAGGATGGAAGACTTATATTCTTTCTAATTAGATTAGTCTTTTACCATTTTAACCCTATTAGGGGTACCGAATAGTTTCCACTATGTTGGTTGTAATTCAGGGGTAAAAAGGTCTTTTCCTTAAGATTTTTACCTATAAATACCCCCCTTCTTACCCTATAATGGGCATAAAATACTCAGTTATTCAATACATAACTTTGAACTACTTCGAGCTATTATCCAATTCGGAGACTTGAAATAGTCTGTTTCACAAACTCTTTGTTTGTTAGTTCTTAATCTTCGAGAACATGTTAGAGTAATCTTTTACGCCAACAACAGGCGAGACAGAGCTTAGGCTTTCACACTTGACATCGGTCAAACAGAAATCCAGCAAGAGTGTCTCTGAGTACATTAAGCACTTTAGAGATACTAGAAACTGATGTTTTAGCCTCAATATTTCAGAAAGGGATTTGGCGGATCTAGTTATCAACGGGTTGTGTTCTGAGATTAAAGAGAGGTTAGATAACCAAAACTTTTTGGAAGTTAGCCAAGTCTTACAGCAGGATGATTGAAAATAGACCCCAGTCCAAAGATGAAGCAGGACAAAGACCCCTTTCCCGTGAACACCGTCAACCTCGACGAGAAGGAAGTGTTGATTCGGCCATAGCAGGCCGAGTCGGCTAAGGGGAAAGCGATCATTATTGGAGAATCGCGCACACACACACTCGTACCAAAGAACCCGAAAGTAGGAATGTGGAAAAGGAATGTCAGCACGTCTCCTTTAGCTAGGGCCTGCAAGAAACCAAAGGTGACATATCAAATGTTGGTGAACAAACATCTGAAAAAAGCCAAGGAAATAGGCCCCTGTCCAAGAAAGCTAAGACAGCCGAAGGGGCCAAGGCAGTTGGAGGATGGCTTCGGACCACAGTGGACAAACCCTCCGCATAACGAGTTCAGCCCCCAATGGATGAACCCTTTGCACAACGAGCCCGGGCCCCAATGGCCGGACTCAACCCCGTTCTGGGTGAACTCTCCGATTGGAGGCTTCGGCCCACAATGGCCGAACATACCTCCGGCCTGGCAAGAGCCTTCACTGATATGGTCCGAAATACCTTCGACATGGACGAACCCCATCTGGGCAATGGATTCGACCTAGAGTGGGCGAAGCCACTAGAGCCACCAATGCCTCCGGCATACAACTGGGCAGGGACCCCATGGGCTCCATACACCTCGCTCCCGGAATACCCTTCGCAATACGACATCACCCCCTGTTTTCCTTCAGAATATTATATATAGTTGGCAGGGACAAGCAGACGCAGCGAAGGGAGGCGTTTTCCACAGGCTATCTGTAGTACCTCCAAATCGACTTGCACAGGATGGAGCCAATGGAGATGGATGCGAAGAAGAGAAGGAGAGGGAGTCTAAAGCCATCACAGTCAAGGTAGGATCTCAGGAAGTCCCAATCCCGATGGCTCCCTCACCAAAGCCAGACGAAGTTAAGTCCCCTAGTCCAGTCGAAGCCAGTGCCGGAGCCTGGTCCGATCGGCCAAACGAGGTCGATCCGACTAACAGTGTTCGTAGCGAAGTGCCCAACAAGCATAAAACACACGAGGCCAACCTGGGTGATGAGGACATCACTTCACATGATACACACATGGAGCCTCCACCTACAATTCAATTACAAGGACCAATCACACGCGCCCGTGCCCGTCGCTTGAACCATGAGGTTAATTCTTTCCTTAGCAACTCTGTTAATATTTGTTTGGATGGGATGCTACTGAATACTAGTGATATTTTGTTGCTTAGGAACATGGGAGATGGAATAGGAGAGTTGGAGTTGAAGACGGAGTCGCACGGATGATTTGAATTCAAGAATTCGCTGGTTCGGACTACATCAACCACCATGCACCAAAATGGGCGTATTTTCCTCATACGAAGTCCGATTGACGCGTTCTTCGACTTTTTGGAAAGCTGAGGAGAAGACGGATCTTTTGCCGTTGGTTTCGTCTCATTTGGAGTCTCGAGTCGTCCTGTGTGTTTGAAACAGTCCTGCATGACAGAATTGGGCCGTGTTGGCCCATAGTCCGAGTCTGTACGTCTTCTAGCCCATAGTCCGAGTCTGTACGTCTTCTACAGGCTGCCCACACCTTATATACTCACGCCAGCCGCCTATAGGGTTAGGTTTTTCTTTGTTTGCATCTACACTTGTGTGTTTAGATCCCGCTCCTGCACCGGACCGATTGGCTGCTGCATCAGCGTTTGTGAAACCTCTCCTCTTCATAGTTTATTTGTGATTTGGCATTCGACTTGTATCCTTCCTGTTCTTGCTTGTGTTCTTGGGTTCAATTGCAGGAATTAGCCTTCGTGGCGAGGTCAATCGCGCCTGCGTGGTTGATAACCAACGGAGACAGTGGTGTAGCGATTGCAAGGTTTTGATCCGCCGGACCGGAGCCTTGGATCGTCAACGTCGAGATTCTCCCCCAATCCAAGTTATCCTTTACCTAGCGAAAGATCGGGACCAATCCCCCATTAGTTGGTATCAGAGCTCAGATTTCCCGTTAGGTAACCTCGATCTTCGTTTGTTTTACCTAGAGTCCAGAAAACCCTCACAAAAAAAATCCCCACCGAAAACCCCTTTGTGCCTTGCGATTTTAATTTTAGTTTTTAACCTTGTTGAGTTTGTGTTCTTGGTCAAGTCTTGTTGCTGGTTTAGTCATGCCTTTGTTTTGTTTGAGTAGTAGTTGGTCTTGTGTCTCAAAAAAAAATTCCCCACCCGAAAACCCCCCTCCACAACCCTACTCGTTTTCCACATCGAGTCTGACCCCCCTTCGGTAAAACAGGTATAACTTTTCACTCGTTTGGCAGAAAAATCTGAAATTTTTTGAGCATCTTCTTAACCCAATTTAGAGCCTACCCTAACATGGGTTCCCCTGTTAGCCTTCATTAGAATCACCAAAAAAATCAGGAAGATAAAGAAAAAATTGGTCAAAGTTTTTGCTCGCCGTTCAGCGAACTTGTTGAATTTCTGTGAACAACATCCCACCTCAGTTGCAGGTGCAAATTTTTGTGGTTGCATCTCTTGTCATCCTTGTTCAAAAAAAAATAGAGTGAAAAAAAAAGAAAAAAAAGAAAAAAGAAAAAAGAAAAAAGAAAAAACCGGTCCTGTCGATTGCTTGTCCGATCTCTTGTCCGATCCCTTGTCTGATCAGCGGCAGCGGCAAACCGGTTCTGTCGATTGCTTGTCCGATCCCTTGTCCGATCAGCGGCAGCGGTCCTGTCGATTGCTTGTCCGATCTTTTGTCTGATCCCTTGTCTGATCCACTTGAGTTTTGTGCACATAGTTTCCCTCTATTGCTTGAATTTTCACCTTCGGAGCACCAAGGCCTGCAACTTTGACGAGTACTAGGGAACACTTATTGAACTTGGTTTAACTGTTATTACTATTGCTAATCCTTGCTACTCACTTTGTCTTCCAAGCTACACCTTTTCTCTTGGTCAGGACAGGTTCATTTCTTGTAATTGCCACCACCCTCCACTTGGTTCGTCACCTGTAGGCCGATGACCTCACTGCGGCGTGGTAAGAACACTTGCAAGCGTGGGTAAGGCGCTTGACGGATTGCTTCCACCACACACCCACCCCCCACCTAGTTGCGTTCCATAAGGATTATTCTTTGTTGTTTTGTCTTTTCACTAACATGGCAGCACTTATTGTACAACGTGTCTTGAGCACTCACTTCACATGATACACACATGGAGCCTCCACCTACAATTCAATTACAAGGACCAATCACACGCGCCCGTGCCCGTCGCTTGAACCATGAGGTTAATTCTTTCCTTAGCAACTATGTTAATATTTGTTTGGATGGGATGCTACTGAATACTAGTGATATTTTGTTGCTTAGGAACATGGGAGATGGAATAGGAGAGTTGGAGTTGAAGACAGAGTCGCACGGATGATTTGAAGTCAAGAATTCGCTGGTTCGGACTACATCAACCACCATGCACCAAAATGGGTGTATTTTCCTCATACGAAGTCCGATTGACGCGTTCTTGGACTTTTTGGAAAGCTGAGGAGAAGACGGATCTTTTACCGTTGGTTTCGTCTCATTTGGAGTCTCGAGTCGTCATGTGTGTTTGAAACAGTCCTGCGTGACAGAATTGGGCCGTGTTGGCCCATAGTCCGAGTCTGTACGTCTTCTAGCCCATAGTCCGAGTCTGTACGTCTTCTACAGGCTGCCCACGCCTTATATACTCACGCCAGCCGCCTATAGGGTTAGGTTTTTCTTTGTTTGCATCTACACTTGTGTGTTTAGATCCCGCTCCTGCACCGGACCGATTGGCTGCTGCATCAGCGTTTGTGAAACCTCTCCTCTTCATAGTTTATCTATGATTTGGCATACGACTTGTATCCTTCCTGTTCTTGCTTGTGTTCTTGGGTTCACTTGCAGGAATTAGCCTTCGTGGCGAGGTCAATCGCGCCTGCGTGGTTGATAACCAACGGAGACGGTGGTGTAGCGATTGCAAGGTTTTGATCCGCCGGACCAGGAGCCTTGGATCGTCAACGTCGAGATTCTCCCCCAATCCAAGTTATCCTTTACCTAGCGAAAGATTGGGACCAATCCCCCATTACTGGGTAGTACCCCTTCGGCCAAAAGTCACATGAACAAGGTGGTGGCGCCTGGTACCAAGCCACAACCATCTTGTGCACCTCCAGGCATGTCCAAATCACAGAAAAGGCATCTACAATGCCTACGGGTACAAGAGATGAGCGACAAAAAGGACAAGGATGAACAAGACACCATCTTTGAGGAGATCCGCTCTCGTCCAGCTACGAGATAGGTATGGAAGATCAAGCCAGTTGAGATGGCCAACCCGGCTCCCATTCTGAGCGACGATGATGATGACATGCTCGACGACGACTACACGCCCATCTCTGAGTGGCCCGCACCTCAAGCGATGGACATCAATGTCATCATGCTTCCTTCTGAGTTCACTCTACCACGAGATGAGGCCGAGGTCGCTCAGTTGAACCTCGACCCACGAGATGCTGTTTTTGAGAAACCTGAGGATACGACTCGTCACCTTAAGCCTCTCTACGTCAGGGGGCACATTGACGGGAAGTCAATCTCTATAATTCTTGTTGACGGTGGCACCACTGTCAACTTGATGCCTTAATCTCTCTTGAAGAAGCTTGGCAGGGGCAAGGAAGACTTGAAGAAAACAAACCTAATGCTCAATGGCTTCAACGGTGAGAGTTCCGAAGCAAAAGGCGTACTCTCCTTGGAGTTGATGGTGGGTAACAAGACGTTACCGACAACATTCTTCGTCATTGACGTGCAAGGTAACTACAGTATACTTCTTGGGCGTGACTGGATTCACGCAAATTGCTGTATTCCTTCTACTTTGCACCAATGCCTGATACAATGGGACGACGATGACGTAGAAGTCGTACTAGCGTACACTTCGACCCAGGTAGCATTGGCCGATGTGTCCATCGACGCCATTCATGACAAAGTAGAGTGTCTATCAGGTAGAGACCTTTCGGATTATGACTTTGTTAGCGTATCCGGAGGACGTTTCATACATGTGTCTATAAAGCCGGCTAATGTAGCTATTGATAGCAAAAAATGGCATTAATGGTTAAGATTGTAAAAATACCAATTTTGGCAATATGGGCCGAAAATGCATGTGTCCCTGGTTGGGCCAAAGCCCTACAGGGCCGAAGGTCCAATAGGCTATGGGCTTCGGAAGCTTCCAGCCAGCCCACCACCTTCGGCCCGGAGGCCTTCAGAGTCCCACTCCACCAAAGCTTCGGCCCGAGGAGCAGACTTTGGCGGGCATGGCTAAAGGCCCACTTCGTGCAGAGTTAGAGATTGAGTCTGATTTTTGACTGAGTCTTTCATGCATGATCAAACTGAATTTCCCCAGATTAGGCTTAGAGATTAGAAGTCTAGCCCCTATAAATATAGGGGTGAGGCCGGTTCAGAAGCCCCCCAACACAAATCAACCACAAAGCCATAGCTTTGAACCGTATTTTATTTACCTTTACTTTTCCGTACTCTTCGTGAGTTTGCCTGGAAGCCCTCCGACGACCACTTCGGAACAGTGGTAAGCCTTGTTACTTCGCCTGTGAAATATCCGTTAATCTATGTAATAGATTGCTATCGCCTTGTTACTTCGCTTGTGAAGTATTCGTTAATCTACGTAATAGATTGCTATCGCCTTGTTACTTCGCTTGTAAAGTATCCGCTAATCTGCGTAACAGATTGCTACCTTCGCCCCTTGTGCAACACTTAGCAGAATTTGGTCCTCAGGCTGAACTAGTACTTTGAATCTACTCTGTTGCAGGTTTCCACGTTCGGAGCTACATCGTCAGAGGTGTTCGGAGCTGAGAGATCAGTTTCGGAGGTTGCCAAAACACCCTTCACGAGACTACTACCTCGACCACCCGTGCCGGACCATCACGCTATTGTCGGTTTGGCCAAGTCCTGCACGCCAACACGCTTCGCCGACAAACTTCATCACGACAGGCTTCTCCACGCCCGTACTCTGCTCCAGACGAAGTCACGCTCGCGTGCTGTGCCTAAGTCATTATTCTTTACCTCACTGTATCGGAGACTTCACGCCGAACCCCGCTATTCGGAGGTTATTGTCGCATCTAGATCCGTTTGGAGTCCGTCTCTGGCTAGATCAGTCCGAACGCCAAAGGCACTCTTCGGTGGGACACTTCGCATCAGACGCTGAAGGTACGCTTCGGTGACACCCTTCGCACCATACTTAGAATCAGTCAGGCTTCGTTCAGTTTCTGACTCGTTCTGTTTAATACATTTATTTCAGCTAATTGGATTATTTCTATGTGATCTGATTACCTGGCGACTCTACCCCCTTACCATGGCTAAGGGTAGTCAGAACGCGACGTCGGTGTTGTGTTATGCTTAGGCTTTTCCCTAAGTATCCTCACACTTTTGGATCGTTGAACTGACCCAAGTGCGGGGCACATTTCTGTGTCAACAGTAGCACGACTATTTCTAAATTAGTAGTCATGTCTAGTAAAAATAATCTTGATTGGCTAAAATCACGCGTAGAACAATATCGGTCGTCTAAAGACAGTATTGCTGAGGCCATTGAAGACTTTAGCGAAGTAGAAAAGTTAGGACAAGGTTTTGCGTCGGCCGATCCCTTAGAAGAAGTCGATATATGCAATGGTAGCATTCCAAGGCCGACTTTTGTAAACCAACATTTACAGGCTGATGAGAAGGCCGAAGTAATAAAGCTGCTTCAGTCGTACATCGATTGTTTCATGTGGGAGTATAGCGATATGCCTGGATTAAGACGCGAGCTCGTGGAGCATCGGCTACCTATTAAACCCGAGTTTAGGCCTTATAAACAGCCCCCCATCGCTTTAATTCGGACGTCTATGATTGAGTTAAAGAGGAGATAGAATGATTACTCAAGGTTGAGTTTATTAGGCCATGTAGGTATGCTGAATGGGTCGCTAACATTGTGCCTATAGAAAAGAAGGGGAGCGGAAAAATACGAGTTTATATTGATTTCAGGGATTTGAACAAGGCCACTCTGAAAGACGAGTATCCCATGCTGATAGCCGACATGTTGATCAACGATGCTTCAGGACACAAGGTACTATGTTTTCTTGATGGCAACACTGGTTATAATCAAATTTTTATGGCCGAAGAGGACGTCTACAAGACAGCCTTTCGATGCCTTGGGTTTGTCGGCTTGTTTGAGTGGGTCGTTATGACTTTTGGTTTAAAGAATGTTGGCGCCACATATCAACGTGCTATGAACCTAATCTTTCATGACTTGGTAGGAGTTATGCTAGAAGTCTACATAGATGATGTTGTACTCAAATCGGATGCTATGAGGAACCACTTAGCCGATTTGAGAGTCGCTTTTGATAGGATGCGTCAATATGGCTTAAAAATGAACCCGCTCAAATGTGCTTTTGGCGTGTCGGCAGGCAAGTTCTTAGGATTTATGATTCATGAAAGAGGTATTGAGATTGATCCTAAGAGGCTTGAAAAGATTAAAAACTTTGCAACGCCGACATGTAAAAGAGATGTGCAAACATTGCTAGGCAAGATGAATTATTTGCATCGCTTTATATCCAACTTGTCCGACAAAATCGATGCTTTTGTCCCTATACTCCGGATAAAGAATGAAGCCGAGTTCACTTGGGGGCAAGTCAGCAAAGTGCTTTCGAGAAAATTAAAGAGTGCTTGTCATCGCCACCCGTGGTGAGAGCGCCAAAGGATGGAATTCTGTTTCGGCTATACATCACTGCAGAAGATAGCGTGATAGGAGCCGTGCTAACTCAGGAGGTGGAAGGAAAAGAGTGCATCATCACATTCTTGAGCCACCGCCTACTGGACGCCGAAACAAGCTACGTGTTTTTGGAGCGTTTGTGTTTACCACTTTATTACACATGTACCAAATTACGTCACTATCTTCTCCTTAGCACATGTATTGTCTCTTGTCAAACCAATGTCATAAAGTACATGTTGCAAAAGCCGATTCTAAGTGGAAGAATCAGAAAGTGGGCTTACGCTTTAATTGAATACGATTTGGCTTATGAACCACTAAGAGCTATGAAAGTCCAAATTGTCACTAGTTTTATAGTTGATCACCACGTAGACATCAATTGGAGTAATGATATTTCTCTAGTTGAAGTAGTGTCATGGAAACTTTATTTTGATGGTTCAGCTTGTAAGAATAGCCAAGGTATCGGGGTAGTTCTCATATCACCTAGCGGCATGCGCTTCGAAACCTCAGCCCGTTTAGAATTTCCTTCTACTAATAACCAAGCTGAATATGAAGCTTTATTGCTAGGACTCGAACTGCTAGGTTCCATGGGTGTTAAACATGTTCATGCGCATAGTGATTCTTTGTTAGTAGTGCAACAAGTAGCTAAAAGTGCTCAATGTTTTAATGGCTTGCTAAATAGTTACTTGGATAAATGTTTAGACATGATTGCAACTTTTGACGACTTCAAAATTTCTCACGTGTCAAGAGAAGCCAATTCAATTGCAAATGATTTGGATCAGCAAGCATCTGGCTATCAAGTCAAGAGAGGAAAATTTTCTGTACAAGAAAAGCCAATGCTTGGTCTCACTGCCGAAGTCAGGGACTTCAGGCGGATGCGAGGTCCGTCAGACCCTTCGGGTCAGACCCCTATGGCCACCAGGAGGGTGTTGCGTGCTAGAGCCCTCGTGTCGGAGCCCTTCATCCACCGAAGGGTCCTACACACTGGAGCCCTCATGCCGAAGCCTTCTGGGCGACAGAAGCCCTCGCGCGTCGGACCCCTCTAACGGAAGGCTTCGTTATGATCGGCTCCGCACAACCGATCATGTTAGCCTTCGGCAGAAGCAAGAGAGGCCCGAGAGGGCACTCCAAAGTTAGCAACTTAGACATTACTCTAGGAAAGGAGTTGGCAAACCCTCCGAGTGACCATAAGGATGATTGGAGAGTTCCAATTGTCCAGTATTTAAGAGATCCCAATCAAAGAGTAGATCAGAAAGTTCGGCGATAAGCGTTTAAATTTGTATTGATAGACAATGTATTGTACCGCCAAACCATTGATGGAGTACTCTTGAAGTGCTGAGATGTCGATCAATCCAAAGTAGCTACAGGTGAGGTATATGAAGGGCTTTGTGACACTCATCAGTTGGCCCAGAAAATGAGTTGGATGCTCAAAAGAGCAGGGTTTTACTGGCCGACTATGACTAAGGACTGTTTTAAATACTATAGAGGATGTGTAGCATGTCAAAAGATTTGTAATATTCAGTTAGCTCCTGCATCGCTGCTTAATCCTATTATCAAAATATGGTCGTTCCGAGGTTGGGGTTTAGACTTCATCGGCCAAATTCATCCTCCCTCTTCGAAAGAGCATCGGTTCGTATTGATGGCGACAAACTACTTCACCAAATGGACCGAAGCCGTGCCTCTCAAGAATATGACTCACAATGAGGTAATTGACTTTATCTTGAAGCACATTGTACATAGATTCGGTATTCCCTAAACTCTCACTACAGACCAAGGCACTTCATTTGCTGCTAAAGAAGTGAGATACTTTGCCGAATTTTATGGTATTAAGTTAATAAACTCTTTACTATACTATGGTCAGGCCGAGTATAGTAATAAAACAGTGATTAAACACATTAAGAAGAAAATTGAAGAGTTCCCAAAAAGGTGGCATGAAGTGCTTTCAGAACCATTGTGGGCTTGTAGAGTTGTGAAGCACGGTGCTACCAAAGTTCATATGAGCTAGTATATGGTCAAGAAGTCGTTCTACCAGTAGAGGTAGATCTTGGCTCTTTAAGATTTATTAAGCAAGATGGCTTATCGGTCGACGAGTATGAAACTCTTTTAAAAGATAAATTGGAAGAAGTGCCCGATAAGAGAATAAGGGCTTTAGAAGCTATAGAAAAGGACAAAAGAAGAGCAGCTAGAGCCTACAATAAGAAAGTTAAGACAAAATCATTTCAAGTCGGTGACTTGGTTTGGAAGACGATTTTACCCTTAGGCACTAAAAGCCCCAAATTTGGTAAATGGTCACCCAGTTGGGATGGTCTTTTTAAAATAGTCGAAATCACTCGAGGTATCGTGTACTTGTTAGAATCTTTACAAGGAGAGCGGTTTCAAAGAGCTATGAATGGCAGGTATTTGAAAAGGTACTTCCCAAGTGTGCGGCAAAGCGCTTGAAAGTGTCAAGAGGCCGATATGGAAAGTATCATCCTTATCTCATTATGCTTTTAGTTCACTTAGTTCACAAAAAGGCATGAGGGCATGTGTTGATAGCAAAAAATGACATTAATGGTCAAGATTGTCAAAATATCAATTTTGGTAATTTAGGCCCAAACTACACAAGTCTCGTATCAGGCCGAAGCCTTATAGGGCTGAAGGCCCATCAAACGTTGGGCTTCGAAAGCCTTATAGCGGCTTGCTACCTTCGGCCCAAAGGCCTTCGGAGGCCTACTTCGCTGAAGCTCCGGCCCGAGGAGCAGGCTTAGGTAGGCCTTGCCGAAGGCCCACTTCGGGTTGTTTTTAGAGATAGAGTTTGAGTATGATTCTGGCTGTTTGGTCTACCTGTGTTGGACCCGTCATGCTATTGTCGATCCAGTTGTGTTCCCACACCAGCACGCTCCATAGCAGGCTTCGTCGCACTAGGCTTCTCCACGCCAGTACCCCGCACCGGACGAAGTCGTGCCAACGCGTTGCGTTGGAGTATTTGTGTTGTGTGAGAGACTTCGCACCGAACCCCGTTGTTCAGAGGTGATTTCACGTCGAGATCTGTTCAAAGCCTGCCTTCAGCCAGATCGATCCGAACGCCGAAGACTACCTTCGGCAAGACCCTTCGCACTAGACGCCGAAGGCCCTCTTCGGTGAACCCTTCGCACGATACACTTCGAATCAGTTAGGCTCCATTCAGCTAGCTGGTTTATTTTATTATATTTTTCGGCTAATATGATTATTTCTGTGTGATCTGATTACCTAGCGACTTCACCCTTCTTGCCACTGTTAAGGGTAGTCTGAACGTGACATCAGTGTTGTGTTACGCTTAGGCTTGTTCCTAAGTATCCGCACACTTTTGGATCGTCGAACTAACCCAAGTGTGGGGGCACGTTTTCGTGTCAATAGGTACGAAGTCATCACCTAAGTCACAGGTGTGTGAGAAGCGTCAACCATCTTCCCATGACGACAGGGATGGCAAACTAGATCCTTCTCCATCTTAAGCTTGGGCAACCCTTGGATGAGGTCCATAAAACTCAATTTGACTAGCAGATCTAAGCTCAAATGACCTAACCTCCTATGCCACCTCTAGAGCTCATAGGAGGATCCAACGATCAAACAGCGAGAAGGGCCAAAAGTACTAGAGAAATCAATCCGAAAAACCTTACCAAACGGTAAGATCTGGCAAACCAAAGATCCTCTAGAATCAACAATAGAAGAAATGCCCTTCTTAAAACGAACCTCTAAGCCCTCCTCAAGAAGTTGCGAAACAGAAACTAAATTAAAACCCAAATTTCCAACCAAAGCAACATTCTTCAAGGAGAAATGCTCAGAAATCTAAATTGAGCCAAAACCATGTACGTTCCCTTGACTATTGTTCCCGAAAGTGATGTACTCCTTGGAGCTCAAGGAAGTGAGGATGGATAACCATCTGCGATGTCCCGTCATGTGGCGAGAGCATCCCGAATCCATGATCTAAATGTCCTCCAAGCCTTGATCCTGCAAAATCAATGATCATAAGGGGGAGCAAACGGTTCGACACCAGGTTTAGCAAAAGAGCTAAACAAGTATCGAGCCATTTGCTCAAAAGTAGGAAGGAAGAAAGAATCATAAGAGTTTGGACCAAAGCACGGCTCAAAGCGTGGTCCTATGTTCTGCCTAAAGTCACGGTGACGAGGTCCAAAGCTATATCCAGAACAACGTGGAGCTCTACGGAAGCGAAAACCACCCTCCAGAGCACGAGCACGAAAGACATCTCCTCTACCACCACCTACATGATGAGCCCTGGCCTATAGCCTCTCTCTGTGTCGAGGGACTCTCAGTCTACCACCCTACTGATAGAACTGCTCCTACCCACCTAGAGCTCTCTCTGCTCTCTCAACCCGCTTCCTCCTGAAGCAGAACTCCACAAGATGCCCTGCTCTATGACAGAACTCACAATGATACGTAGGCTTCTTGGGATATGGTTGAGGCTTAGGTTTCTTGGGCTTGGTGGTGTTGGGTGTTGACTCTTTGGTATGAGAGGGTCCTGGTAGATAGTCAAGAGAAGTGTGGAGGTGTTTGGGTTTTGGGATCCAAACAAGTTTCTTTGGTGGAGCTCTAGGTTTCTCTTGGAAAATACCATCCTTAGGTTAACTGGCCTATAAGGACTTAGTAGAGTGGGTCTTGGGATATCTCTGCTCTATAGCCCTTCTCATAGCACTCTCAAAATTAGCCTAGGTGTAGGTGTAACCTACTCCAAAACCATCCTGCCCCTTGAACGGTTGGATCATCATGCCGAGCTGAGGCTCTCTAGCGCTCACCCAACTCAGGATCTGATGGAGGTAACGGTTCTCATTTTGAGCATCAGCTAACTCCTCTCCCAAGGAATCTAGGACCTCTACCCGAGACAAGTAGATCTCACACTCTATCAATCTGAACAGACTTCTCAACTTTCAACTTGATCAACTCCAACCTCAGAGACAAGCAGTTCTCACAGACAGTGGGTGGAGCTGACAATGTATAAATCTCAAGCTTAGTCTGCTCTAACTCAGCGCAAACTCTCTCTAGCTCGCACGACTGCTCATCACTCTTTGCTCTCATCTCAACAAGGCGAGATAAGTGGGATGGGCAGTCACTACAGGGCACGGTGACTAAGGCATGAGCATCTTTCAGCTCTACTTGAGCGCTTTCAAGCTCAATGGCCAAAGCGTCTCTCTCATCGACCCTCTCTGTGTACCTGAACTTTAGAGTAGTCAGGTCACACAACAACACCTCACAATTGGGGCACTCACTGCTCTCACCCAAGCAAGGGAAAGAAGATAGATTCTCAAACTTTCTATTGGCCATAGCAAGCTCATTCTCAAGCTCATCTATCCTCTTCTTAGCCCCTCTAAGCAGTTTCTCCCGATATTTTAACTCCTGACAGTTCTCTTCAAGTAATTCAATGACTTCACGTTCATAGGAAGATACCTTCTCGTCATCGTCGTCAGAGTTGTTGGAGGAGCTCTTATCTTCTTTATCCTCAAGAGCCATAGAGTAGATGCTCTTGCGGGATCTTCGGCTGTGGTGTGAGCAAGTCTTCAGCTTGCCCCCGAGGCCCGTGAAGTAGAGGCCCGTCGGATCATCCTTGTCCTTCCCCTTCTTGATCATGATCTCCTAATCGCTTGAGCTTGATGAAGAGGAAGAAGAGGATGATCGCTTGGAATAGCTTCTCTCAATCTCAGCGAAGAAGGCCTTGTCTTGCTTCTTGTTCTCGCGCCGGTAGTCCTTTAGGGCCTTTCAAAAGAACTTTATTTTGGGTTGTCCCTTGGTGAAGGTGGAGCTACCATTCTTGTTGGAGTCGTAGGAGCCACAGCTAGTGCCCTTCTTGTGTGTGTTCCTCTTGGGGCAGTCGGCGATGAAATGACCTGGATCACCACACTCAAAGAAACCATGTTTTGTGCCATGTCGTTTGAACATTCTCTTATCATAGACACGACGAACACGGCTATTGAACAGACATAGGTCATCATCTCCTAACAGATCTAACTAGTCCTAAGTGATAGACATCAAGGAGGACAAAGCACAACTTAGAGAAGCAGGATCAGCATAAGGTGTTGCAAGGGCTAGGATTTTTGATTCAGAACCAGTGATATTTGATCTCAACTGGATATCAACCTGTAAGGCCTTGAGCTTGTTGAAAAGCTCTGTGACAGTCAAGGTATCATAGGAAGCGCTCTCAACAATAGAGGATACCTTGATCTCCCAGATCTTAGGTTCCAAGGTATGAAAAACCTTAAGCTGCTCATGATCTGAGACCAGCTGATCATGATCGGCTTTGTTGGCCCAAAGCTTGTTAATGATCGACTGAAAGCGACCAAACAAAGCCTCGACAGTCTCTCCCGGTTTCTATGAGAAATTTTCATACTCACACCGGTAGGTCTCATAGAGCCTAGCCTTGACCTGAGTTGTCCCCTCATGGTGTGCTTGGAGGGTAGACCAGATCTCTCAAGCAGTGTCGAGATGGCTAATACACTTAAACTCACTGGGACCTAAACCAGAAAACAATATGCTCACTACCTTGTTATTCAGGTCATGCAAAGTGACTATCTCAGGGGTAGTATGCTCAGCAGCCAGAAGCACAGTGAAAGTAGCATGAACACACATGTCTCATATCCCTGAGCTCTGGCGCAATAGATAGGCTCGCATGCGAGTCTTTCAATAGTTATAGCCAAAGACCTCAAGGGGCGAAACCTTGCCAGTAGAAGTCATGATCGCTACCTTGGGTTAGAACCGGTTAAGGTATCGAAAAATTCTAACCAGACTCTGATACCACTTGTAGGACCAAGAGTACCGACTAGAGGGGGGTGAATGGGCGCCAAAAAAATTCTTTCGAATTAATGACCTTCTCTCATCACCCAATGCACCTCAAGAGATAACCAAAATCTTAGCCCAAAAACACAAATGAAAATAGCGCTATCACTCTCCTGTCAAATATGATGTGATACGACAGTCTGAGAGATCATAAGCACTAAAAATAATCTAGCCTAAAAACGACCAGTGTCATAATCTAAAAAACACCACAAAAATGTTAAAGGAAGATAAACAACGCATTTAACTCACAAGCATTTCAAATAGCATAGATAAAATCATTAGCAATACTTTGGCATCTAATCGAATAGAATAAATATAAATGAAGCGTCGCACTCATAGATGAATCAAAAATGCATTGAGAATACACAGATACATCAATAAAACATTCACAATGCCATCTAAAAGTTAATTGCTTGCAGTAATTGAATCTACCACAAAATATTCAGAGATAAAATTTGATGCACGTGAATTGAGAAAATAGATTACAGTTCTATTCATTGAAAATAATAAAGAAGTTTATGTTCTTGAGTTCTTGCGCACATAGCAGAAAACTTCCTTTTCCTGCAGACTTCAAAGCCCTCAAATTGCAGACAAAATCATGCATGCCTGCTCTATGTCCCCTATGCGCCGCACAGATCTCTGTCCAGCTTAGCTAGCGGGACTGCCCCTCATGCACCAAGGTACTGCTCCATGGGCCCCAGAAGCAGTACTACACCCATTGTTCCTTGCGATACCATCACCTATCGCCCGCACAGTGCCACATGAATTGCAACGCCGCTTCAAGCCGACTCCTCCGCCCACAGAAAAACTGATACTCCAGGAAAACTCAACGCGTAGTATTCCTCAAATAAACCGACGGTGGTTTTTCCAAGGAATCAGAAAACCAGAAGATGGCCAGGATGTGGTTTAGCGAGAAAAACCAGAGTGGAAGCAAACAAAAACTTCCTGGGCGCAAGCACAGTGCTGCGGCGGCTACAATGTTTCTAGGAGAGACAACACAGTAGATAGAAGGAAGAACAAGAAGACTAAAAGTGATCTATTTTTTTGAATAAAGTGAATGTTTGATACAATGGATGAAAGCCCTAGGGCTGGTTTACTGCCTTTATATAGGCAACCCAAAAAATAGAAAAGACACATCTACCCTTAGGGTAAATTACACACAGATGCAAAAATAAAACTACAGGTCTAACGGGCAAAATAGTAAAATCCTATCTACAGATAGCTTGTCCTGATGCAGAGCTTCCGTAGCAGCTATGGCTTCTCTTTAGGACCGTCGAATCTCCGATCGACGATCTGGATTGTTGCGTCGGTTTTACTCTAAAACCAACAAAGCGTCTGATGTCTTCGCACCGGGTACCTGGATTGGGCCGGCTTGATTCCACGGCTCCCTTAGCCCGACAATCGCTTGGCGCCTGTTTACCTGAGTCAAACCTAGTCAACAGACTAGTGGATCCCATGCCATTCCTGGCCCATGTACCCGAATTGAGTCGGGCCGACTCTACGGCCCCTCTACCCGGCAGTCGCTCACCGCCCGTGTACCTAAGTCACACATGACCCAAGACACGACAGGTCTCGTCTACTCATCTCCTCTTCTGTTGACTTCCATTTACAATCACTCATCACTTCTGGAGCCATGAAACCCATGATCTTCAACATGACTCCTCATATAGTTAAGGAGATCTCCCAGGCCACATGTGTGTCAAAGTGTGACCAAAAAAGACACCAACATGCTTTTTGGCACGCCCGGTGGGACATCTTCAGCAACTTAGCCATGGCGGGCGAGATCGACAATGACAATATCATCCTGAACACTCTCAAAACACTGAGTGAAGAGTAGAGGGTGGAAGTGTAAAGACACGTAGATGATTTCTAGAAGTTGTGTCTACAAGCCTATGACATGACTCGATCGGGTCCCATACAAAGGATCCACTACCAAGACCGGCATTGGCTATAGAAGCCAGTCAGCCGATAGAAATCTCTTAGGCTAGTCTCCAAGAGATCATCGACCAGGCAATTCATCACACGCCCGTCAACCAATCCAGAACAATGGTCAACACCCTCCACAGGTTGATCAAGAAAACTATTGATGGCACTGTAGCCCATAAGGTCCAACATACCTCCCTGACAACCAAATAAGACTACTGTAGAATCCATAGCATACTCGGTCGGCACCACAACCACAAGGGCCGATGAGGCTAGAGCAATTGGGCGCCTTGTTTGGCCATAAAGGAAACAAGACAACCCTATCGCTGGCTCCCGCATAGAGTTCACTACAGAGCACACCATATGGCCTTGAAAGGGGTACGTCAATGCCACTTACGGAATTTGACCCAAGACTACTAAGACGAGAGATGCCTCAGGTGACATACGACATCGCAAGGAACGTACTGCCGGACCTCGTGCCGCCAAGGGGGGCACCCGATGGTATTCCTCTGGGGTATCATCGGACTACATACTATGGAGTACTGCCATGCGGTGATGAGGGACAATACATGCATAATGATGCTCGGCCAGACCAATATCAGTAGGTCCCAATACCTGATCAACACCCTACTCCGGTATAACAGGAAGATGACTAGGTGAATCAGATAACAGAGATTATTCAAGACCAATTTGGGTTGAAGCCCAAAGAACATGTATCGGCGGCCGTACCCAGAATGGTTTGAACGAGTACCACTTCCATACCGATACAAGGTACCCGACTTCACCAAGTTCTCAGGACAAGACTCGGTCTCCACGATCGAGCATATCAACCATTTCCTCGCCCAGTGTGGGGATGCATCATACGATGAAGTGCTAAGGGTCCGATTCTTCCCGCTTTCTCTATGGGGATCGACCTCCGCATGGTTTTCTTCACCGCCCACGGATTCCATTAGCGGATTGGCGGATTTAGAGAAGAAGTTTCACAAATATTTCTTCACTGGCATACATGAGATGAAGCTCACTGACTTGACAGTTGTGAGGCATAGGATGGACGATTCGGTACAAGATTACGTTCAGAGGTTCAGGGATATACGAAGTAGATGCTATAGCTTGATCCTGAGTGACACTCATTTGGTAGTGTTAGCATTTCAAGGACTCCTGAACCCAATTAAGGAGAGATTTTCATCATAAGAGTTCGAGAGCCTATCACAACTGGTGCAAAGGGTATCGACACATGAGAGTCAATTCCAAGAAGCATGGAAAGGTAGGTATCAGTAAAAGGTGGCATATACTCATGCGTATAATTTAGACTCCGATGAGGGTAGTGATTCTGATGTAGAGGTCAGTTTGACCGAATGGTCCAAGAACAAGAAACATGTTACATGCCCTTGGGGAAGCCGACTGATAAATAGGAGAAGAATGACTTCGACGTCAATAAGGTTGATAGGATATTTGACCTATTGCTCAAAGAAAAGAAGATTCATCTATCACCTGGCCACGTGATAGATGAGCCGGAGAAGAGGAAATATTGTTAGTGGCACAACTCCCCATCACACCACACCAATGAATGCAAGGTGTTTAGTCAAAAGATTCAATCGGCCGTGGAGCAAGGCCGAATCAAGTTTGACAATGGAAAGAAGCCGATGAACATCAACGAACATCCATTCCTAGTCAACATGGTGCACACGCACCATGCTGACGATCGGTATGCAAAGAAGAATGGGTGAGCCAACAGTAGCATCACTTCCTCGGACCTCGTCAGGAAGTACGAAAGAAAATCGAAGGAAAGGATGAATGACAAGGACAGTCACGATTACTCACGATTCAATCCCCATTGGAATTTTGAGTTCTTTAGGTTCTGTTGGAACAAAGAACTACGTCTACCTTCGATGGACGACTGCCCCGAATGCGGCCTTAGAGACATATGACAAGTTGATCCCCAAATTCCCCGATGAAACAAAAATGGATTGAAGGTGACTACGTTGGAGATATGGGAAGAGGTTGAACGTGAAGTACTTAAGGAAATATTTTTCAATCGTTCGGATGAAGCATAAAGACCTACACGCAAGACAGTTGATACCGACGGTATCACGTTTAGACGGCCGAAGCGGAGGCATTTCCCTTAGACAAAAAGCTCAAAACCAATTCATATGAAATTAACAATATATTCAGAGTCTTTCAGATTGCAGGGCAAGTGTTCTATGCAAATCTAGGCTAACGCCCAACAGACTCCCTTCGGCTTCGCCTCCAAGTCAGCCTTCTCTAAAACAGAGCCTATCATGATTGCTTTCCACTTATCCACGCCGAGGGTGTAGGGGCACCGGTACCTAAATTTGTAGTGGTCGATACTAGTCTGTATCGTATTGGTCGTCCACTAGAGCTCACCAGGGGGCATCACGGTCGTCTTCCCATAAGAGGCAAAGTCAATCAGACAAAACAAAAGGAAGATAGTGGAAGCAAGTGAAAGGGTAAGTCAAAGTGTTTACCTCGGGTCCCATATAAGCATCACCTAGGTGAAGCCGCTCTCGGTAAATCGATGAGGAGCGGTTGAAGATATGTTGCTTCAGTTCAACCCATCATCGGCGGAAAGCGGTGGAGGTCACCCAACAGGTCATCCAGGAGTCAAGGCCTCCGTTAGGGATCCCATCGGTCATATGGGAAAGGCGGTCCCACTCTAGTGCATTTGTGACCCTCCCACAGGTTTAGATTTGATCAACAAAAAGAGATGCGGCGGGAGCTGACTGAAGACTAGCTGCCTTGAGAAGACTTATAGGTGGTAGAACTCATAGGAGCACTGCCGAGGACGCTCATCAGTAAAGTTAATACGGAGCAATCAAGGAAATGTTGCGGCTAAAAAGATACCAAGGGATTCTTCGTCCTAGGACACATCGGTAAAAACTAGCCGATGAGAGCGTTCATACTCCGAGTAATATCCGAAGGGAAACCATGTGGTCCGATCGGAGAACCCAAGGTAGAAGCTCTTGAAGAAAGCGGCCAAAGCTACTGGGGACAAAGGAAAAGCGGGAAAAAATGCCACCATCTCGCCCAAAGAAGAGTAGCGATGATAGGTAGAAACGGTCGATTATGGAAAATTGGCAGGAAAATACATTTGAGCAAGAGGGGTCCCTCCAATAAAATCGGCCATATAAACACTAAGCCAAAGTTAGAGGAACCACCAAGGGCCTTTAGGTCGACCGATGAAATTGTCGGCCGATAGATTGGCCGATACAAGGTGAAGGAGGTGGTAGGTAGCTCCTAGGAGGTAATGACTAAGGGGAATCCGTAAGTGGGAGGAAAGCTGTAACACCTTGATTTTCGTCAGGCAATAAAAATAAAATAAAATAATTAATAAATAAATTTCAAAAAAAGAAGGATTTAGCATAAATCAAGAAAGAGGAAAGCTAAAATACAGGCCTAAAAAATTCATTTAAATAACAATTAGCTAGAGTATTTTCCTAAAAATTCTCCTAAGCATCAAATTGTGTTCCAAAAAATTTTTCTGGAATTTTGGTACCAAGGAATTCAATGAGACATAATCAACATCACTTCATCTTAAACCTCTAACACTAATTAATAAAATTACAACATGAATGTTGAGTGAATAAAATTCATGATAAATCATTTATATTAAAAATAATATAAGGCATGAGTGTGAAAGATGATAAGGAACTAAAATAAAATATGTAAGCATCTAGGTCAATTTATTTATCTTAGGCAATAAAATCAGTAACAATTTCCCCTTAATGTGGGCACCTTCTTTTTGAACCCTTCAACTTCAGGATGGCCAATAACCAAGGATCAGAAGCTCCACACGATGGAAACACCTCAGGCAATCTGCCTCAGTGGGGTGCAGCTGGACATCAGTAGACCCCCGTTGTCTATCATCCCACACTTGCGGAGATGATGGCAAAACAGAACCAACTGATCGCCACACTACTTACCCAGATGCAACAACAATAAGAGCAGATGCAAGAGCAGCAGACACAGTTGTTCCGTCTCCAACAACACCAACAAGAGCTCTCCCTTCAGTTAATCTACGGGAACTTTGCCAACTTTGAAAAATTGGTGAACGAAGCAACTATGCCAGGAATCAGAGCAATTCCATCTCAAGCCCCAACCCCTGGTATCCTACCCCAAGCACCCCCAGCCGGAAAAACTCCAGCACAAACTACCGGATACAAGAGAGACAGGAACGGCAAGCCGATTGTGTGCTACAACTGTCGCCAAGGAGGCCACTACGCCAACAAGTGCCCCTACCCCAAGCGGACGCCATCCTCCATTCCAAACCCAGAGGGAGATACTCTAGATCACCACAAAGAGAAACCAGATACAACCGAGGACACTCCCAATTTGATCTCAACCAACCCAGATCCGGAGATCGCTTTGCCTACTTCTGATGTAACTCCTTCTCCTAATCCGGAGTACCAGTAGAACTCAGTCCCTTATTTTTCCCGAGGTTCGCTTCGAATCTCGAGGACGAGATTCTCTGTAAGGGGGATAGGATTGTAACAGCCCCAAAATTAAAAGGAAATAAAATAAAGGAAAAATAATATTAAATGAATTTCTGAATTTTTGTTATTTAAGAAAATCCTAAAAGAGCCCTATTAAAGCCAAACAGAGGTAAATATTCAAAATTTGGGCTTGAAAATTTTATGGGATAAACTAGTGGCCAAGAAATATTTTTTGAGAATTTTTACAAAATTTTAGAAACAGTGCTTCAAGCCTTAATCAAATAATTGATATTCTGGAATTTTTTTAATTGGAAAATGAATTTTAAATCTTAATGGGCCGAAACCCTGAATTCCCCTCCAAAGGCCTTTCGGCCCAGCCCAGTCCAGCCCCTCTTGCTGACAGGCGGGGCCGCCTTGTCGGCACTCCCCCTCCCTCTCTCCTGCGCGCCACGCCCCCTGCCTGGCCCACTGGTCAGCCATACACACCCGCCCTCAGACTCTGGCAACCATGGCCCGCCTGTCGGCGCGCTCTGTTTCGCCAGCAGCCACTGACAGGTGGCCCCCACCTGTCAGAATCATCTTCTTCGATGGAAGGGGATCTCCCCTTCCATACCGGCGCTCGTCCCTGCCATTTTTGCCGCCGGCCGCCTTATCCCGCCCCAGATCACCTTCCCTCATCGCTAGTGACCCCTTTCCATCCCTTGCCGACGCGTTTTCGCCCAGTTAGAAGCCAACCCGAGCACATGGAAGGCTCGCCGGCGACGAGAGGAATTCCTCTCAGTTTCCCTGGAAAAGCTTTCCAATTTTCGCCATCGACGAGCCTATAAGAGCCCTCGCCACCACCGCACTCAGGCAACCCGAGAGGAGCACTAGCCCTAGCCCTTCCAAGCGCCGCCTGAGATTTCAGGTTCATCCCCTGCTTCGGCTCCGGCAAGCCTTCGCCGGCGCTCTGGGCCACCGCCGTCCTCGCCATCGCCTTCGCCGGAACCGTCATCGCCCCGCCTACCTCGGCCACCTCCCCGTTGACCTTGGAGACCACCGGAGCTCGCCGTCATCATCAAACCCAAGGAGCCCTGCCGCCTCCTCTCGTCGCCGGGTCGCCGCCTGTCACCATTTCCTGCCAACTCCGGTACGGTCGTGACCCCCTCCCCCTCCTCATTCCATTTTGATGAGAACTAGGGCCTTAGGCCATCGCCGTCGCTGGTGGGAGCTCGCCGCCGCTCGGCCGGAGCCGGGGACGAAGGCCTTAGCCTTCCCCGTGCCGTGAGCGTGCCGGATGGCACCATGGCCCTACGATCCAGATCGGATGGCCCAGATTAGATCCCCTCGGGACTTAATCCGAGCCGTCGATTGGTGCCCAAAGGGTATCGTGGATTCTGAGCCCTCCGATCTCACTTAAACGCCCCGCCCCGCCGTGGACCACTGGATCTGGATCCAACGGTCCAGATTCGATCGGCTCACGCGCACAGTGCGCGGG
The DNA here is from genome assembly GCA_019279435.1 of Zizania palustris. Classification (NCBI taxonomy): domain Eukaryota; kingdom Viridiplantae; phylum Streptophyta; class Magnoliopsida; order Poales; family Poaceae; genus Zizania; species Zizania palustris. The sequence continues at coordinate 42,129,518 of JAAALK010000288.1, read as the reverse complement.
TCCATGGTGGACTTGGCTCACCATGAACCCTGCAGGTTTTCTGGTTTAAATAAAATACAGAAATTAGTTTAAAACTTTAAAAATTCATATCTTGCTCAAATTAACTCCAAATTTCACCAATTCAATTCTGGAAAATTTGTCTTTTTATCCTCTACACTTTTATGCAATAAAAACAATATGTTTATTTGGCACATAATAATCTTATTAAATAATAAAGAAAAGTCCTCTTTAGGAATTAATTAATATTTCAATAAAATAATTCAGATAAACCCTTAAAAGCTTATAAATTAATTTCAGAAGATATTTTGGCTCCATTTCATTGTATTTAATACAATAAAAATGGAATGACCATTTTGTCCATGAAATTTTATTAAATAACATTCCTAAGACCCCTTTAGGATTTAATTATTATTTCATTCAGAAAAACTCTTAAAAATTTATATATTAATTTTAGATCCAGTACACTGTTTATAAGCAAATAAAAATATAATAATTTACTTTTCTCATTTTAATTTATTAAACAACATTTCCAAGGCCCTTTAAAATAAATGATTAATTCATATAATGGAAATACAACACTTTACAAAAATATCATGAAAATGATATAATAAATTAAGAGGACTTAATGACTTTATTCTACTGTTTTAATGCAACAAAAATAAAATGTTCACTTTGCCCACTTTAATCTATTAATTAATAGTAGCCCTTGTAGGATAATTAAGTAATTCATAAAATAGAAGTTAAACACTTTATAAACATGTCATGGCAACTTATATAATAACTTCATAAAACCTAACAACTTGAGTTCACTATTTTTAATACAATAAAAATAGAATATTCATTTTGCCCACTTTGTTATATTAAATCACATTACAAAAAGCCCTTTTAGGATATTTAATTAATTCATGGAGTAAAGATCTATACTTTATGAAATTATCTTAAAGCTATATAACAAACTTCAGAAAACTTAATAATTTAAAGTCACCATTTTGATACCATAAAAACATCAAGGCTAATTTATACCTTTTTAGTTCATCTCTAAAAAGGGGAAATAAAAACCCCTAGGAAAAATAAATTACATCAAGTCATAAATTCAGAAATCTCATTAGGAATCAATCTGAAATATTTAAGTAACAATTCCCTAGAATTTAAGACTCTATCTCCCTTACTTAATCCAACAAAAACATGTATGTTAGTATGATTGATTTGTTTTGGATTGTTTATTGAATGCTGTATTTACTTTTCCGTATCGAGAAGACTACAACGTCGTCGAAGATCCCGAGTCTTATCCCGAGGTTCCACCTTCACCATTCACGGATCAAGGCAAGTCATCGACCCTTCTGTGGAAACAGTTGATCATCATTGAGCCCATGTTTTAATAAACTATCGCTATAACTCATAGATTAATATTGCATTAGTCAAATATCAAGCCCTACACTTATATTTATTAGATCCCCGTCCTTGTGTGCAAACCCAAGCCATGCTTATTGAGCCTTAACTCCTTGTCACTCTACAAATATTATATTAGCTAGTGCCCAATGTACCGGCACAACCGCTATAGGATATAAAGAATGAGTCGTAGATAGCTGGATTCTGATATATGAAATTCCCCGTTATTCTCGTCTCTGGACTCTGTTGGAGTTGGATAAGTTATAAGTATGGTGGGTTCCGGGTGCAAGCTCGGAAACTGGTTGGTCGCACCCAGGGCACTATAAGGACCGGTTTGCGGGATCTGTTGCAAAGCACTTCCGTACCAACCACAAGTCTAATGGGTAAGTCCTAACTGGAAGTGTGGAACACTCCGGCTCTATGCACCATAGTGGAGGGGTACAAGGGGCAAGCCTGCGGGTGACTTGTACCAAAGAAGGCTCAAGGGGGGGGGTATGGTGAGCACTCAACACATCGAGACACGATACGAAACCCATAAGAGGGTGTTATGGAGTCGGGGAAGACCATATGGAAGGTTTTGGCATGAGTTCCCGTGAAATGGGTCATCTCGTTACACTTTGGTGTAAGTGATGAGTGCGTGCCTTGTGGGTACAGTGGTACATCTCTGATCAGAGTAATTTAAATCTTTTCGAAAAGCCGAGCCCACGGTCAAGGGCGGGTTGTGTGACTACCCGCAGTTAGTTTACAATTGTATGAATGGTTGAGTTAATCATGGCATGTAAGGACTGTTGAGCGAGGTGGGGCTGACCGTACCCCTCGAGTTAGAAGATGATGATGCATACACATGTTTACTTTTCAGTACTAATAAATTGATCACATTTAATGCTTTACAATTATGCTTGTTCCGCAAAACTAGCCACTATCTCCCTTGTTATTACCTTGCATTATATTTGCATTCGGTGGCTTGCTGAGTACATCTGTACTCACCCCGTTGACTTACACCATCAGAGCCCGTCTACTACGAGGAGGATGAAGGTCTGGAGTAGCGACCCAGTCAAGGCGAGACTGGAAGGAGGCGTTCATCTAGGACCCTTATTTTATTAGTTTCTCTTCACCTTTATTCACTTTTGTATTAATGCGGTCTACGAACCATGAATGATTGCTCGTATTTGTATGTGGTCGCATGATGAACGTCTTGTTTTATTGATTTTCTATGGAATTTCAATAAAGTCCTGATTTATTAAATTGGGGCGTGACAAAAGCTGTTCGGCTAAAAACTGAAATTGAAAGGTCAGGGCTAGAGACGATAAGAAAATACCAACTCCTCCACCTAGAGGTTAAGGAAAGCAATGTGTTCGCAAGTATCTGTAGGGCCAGCTTTCTTGTTGTGCCTCACGATATATCAGCCCCAGCTATCAGTTGATTTGATACTAAGGCAGTGGGATGGTTGGAAATGAAAGGAAAATGGATTGGCCAGTAAATCAATGTCAAGACAAGTTAAAAAGAAGACATCAAGAAAAGTGGGACTCATCGGCCCATGACCAAAAATAAAAGAATTCAAGGCATCGGACCAGAAGTAACAAGATGTGGCCAACATTGGCTCATTCTGATATGGCTCAGCAAGGGAAAGACCGATGCAATGACCTATGTTAATCTCATCCCAAAAGGCACTGTAGGTGGCTGAAACCCTAAGATACCAGTCACGCCAACCAGGGATGGAAGAGGAAAAGGAATCTAAACCAGAGTCCCAGTCATAAGAACACATGGGAGAATATTTGAAAGGGATTATGCAAGTTTAAACGTTTATTAAATGCATAGGGTCCGGATTTCCCAAAGGGCCCAAGATGAAGCAGGATGGATGAGTGTCTATGAGGGAATAGAAAAAGAATATATAGTGAGAAAAAACAAAGTTGTAAAGGAGGAAGCTGCGGAAGAACCTAGAAAAACGAGGAACAACAAGAATGTCGAAAACTTACCTGAGGAATCATGTTTATAGTAGCCATCCTAGCGTCACTAGGGTACAGAATCAGTGGAAAAAAAGACAGCAAGCAACAGTCTCAAACAATACTTGCAGCAAACGACGGTTAACTTGGAGACTAATAGCAAGCGTAAAAAGCAAAAGTAGAAAGATGTGGTACTTATAGAGCAAGAGTGGCTCCTCGGCAGTCGAGTTAGAATCGATCCTATCATACTTGGTGGGACCATTCGCAACATTTGGCAAAAGGTAATCATGAGTACGATTTTTGAAATGCTGAGATCTTTGCAGGCCCGAGATTAGAGGAACAAGATCTTCGGTTTAATGAGTACCAATACAAAATTGTGCGGGATGAAGCCTGGTTTGATGCGGCCACAAAGAAAAGTAAATGCGTCGGTCCAAGCAACATCCATTACATGTGTGAATGGCCGAAGAGGTAGAAATGTGAAAAGAAGAGGAAAAAAAGAAGAATATGAGGTGAAGCCGACTCCCTATGTGTTATAGTATTAGAAGATGAATGGTTTCAGATACTAGCTGTAAATTTGAGAAGACATTACAGAAAGACTTCGAAAGGACGTGACAATAGATGGGTGATGATGACTGATAATTTCAAAGCATCGGTTACCCCTTAATGCTCTGAAACTGAGGGGATGTGTTGACGCCAAGATTTGGTAAAAGCCCAGGCCCACAAAAGATGTTGCACGATCGCCGATTTATCTCGTTGTATTGGCTAGGTCTAAGGCTGCATCAGTTTGATCTCTTAGATTGATGTGATTTAGGTGTGGTAGTCTGAGACTTCATCGGTTAGGTCTGACATCTTTTTCTATTGTATCTTCTTCATGTTATACATTGTTCATCTAAATAAAGCGTGCCTGATACTTTGAAGTACTATTAAGTTCAGCGTGACTAGCTATTGTCTTGGTTAGGTTCAATCATGTTATTATGATGATTTTGATGATACAGACATATTATCTAACATGTTTTATTTATTTCTATTGGAGTATAAGTCGATAGGTTATCTTCAATTCAATGTTATATTCTATCTACAATCGGGAAAGGCTCATCGGCCCATTTGTGTGAATTGTCCATCTCATCGGCCGATGGTGTGTTTACCCTAGTCACTCTGCCTTGGTCATTGGCCATATGGCCGATTGGCGTTATTCGCTCACGATTGTTTTATCCTCACCATAGCCATCGGCTTGGCAGACGATCAACTTTGCTACTAATGATATTTTCTCTATTTCCTTATCAGTTGTAGGGTCAAACTGATAGGCATGCCTTGAACCCTTTTTCTAAGATTGTAGGACCTGCACTAGAGTTAAGAAGATCTCATACATTCTGATCTTTGCGAGATGAATGGTGTGTTGACAAATGGTGAAAAGAGATACTTCATGACATTGATTGATGATACATCTAGACTTTGTTATTTATATTTGTTGAAATCAAAGGATGAGGCATTAGATTACTTTATAATCTAGAAAGCCAAAGTTGAAAATAAACTAAAGAGAAATATCAAATGTTTAAGGTCTGATCGTGGTGGTGAATACTTTCCAAAAATATTTGATGGATTTTGTGATGAACACAGTATTATTCATGAGAGGACACCTCCCTATTCTCTCGAATCAAACGGGATTGCCGAGAGTAAAAACCGTGTGCTAACTGATTTGGTTAACGTCATGTTAGATATTTCTAGTTTATCAAAGGCATGGAGGGGGAGGCTCTGCTGACTACGAGTCACGTCCTGAATAGAGTTCCTAAAAAGAATCAAGATCATACTTCATATGAGATATGGAATGGGAGGAAACCATTACTTTTTTACTTGCGCACTTGGGGTTGTTTAGCGAAAGTCAATACCCCAATAGTGAAGAAATGCAAGTTGGGGCCTAAGATAGTGGATTGCGTCTTTCTAGGATATGCTCACAGGAGCATTGATGGAGGAGGGGGTGCCTGATCTTCCCTCAGGTGGGGGATAAACAACGATTTGTGGAGAACTCGACGTTGATGATCCGGCTTCCGATCCATGAGATTGGCCCTTGCAATCGCTACACCACTGCTCCTTTGGTTATCAACCAAGCACAGCCTAATTGACCTCGCTTAGAAGGCTAATCCTTGCCTGTGAATCAAAGAACACAAGCAAGAACACAAAAAACACAATCGAACTGAAAATTCTATTAGAATTTATGAATTGCGGTTCACTAACAAATACGGTGAAGCAGCGACTATCAAAGCAACATGTAAACTAAACCCCAAAACCCTAGATGGCTGTAGAAACACATTATATAGTAGTTCGGGATGCACCGCTAATAGCCTCAACTAGATACACAGCTCAAAGGCCCAATAACACAGAAAACAACATGCTGACAGATTTTGGACTCTATCTTGTTTTGACGATTCATGTTCATATAGAAGGAATTTTGAGGTAAAACCAGTGACATTTGAAAGGTTATGAGGTTATCTTTCCGTGCCTGGGTGGAATGTCAAAAACGGAGTTTGAATGCGGCCTGGGCGATAATTTTAGTGCACGCTGCTCCTAGAATCCGAGTTGGAGATGAATTGTAGTTAGATTGGACTCTCAAATTGGCTTGGATGTCCTCCCTGGTGCTTCTCCAACTCTTTTCTTATCTCTAAGTGATTTTCATCATCTCTATGGTTCCTAACAATAATAATAATATTATGTAGCAATTTATTCCCAAGATAATATAATAAGGTACTTAGAAACGAGTTGACCTAGAGATTTAATCGTCGTACTCGAACTCGAGCAATTGGATCTTGGTATTCATGTATGGTTGTATCATTGGTAGGGATGTCCTCATCATCCTCCCCTTCTTAATTTGGAGTCATGCTTGACTCAACGTTTATTCGTCAGCAATCAACTTCCATGATAATACAAGAGTTCCATATACATGCATCTCTTCTATTGATCCAAGAAAGTATTTTTGAAATTGAAAATGAATGCATGTTATTGTGTAGCATCTTAGGTTCAAATATATAAAAATTAAATCTAACATAGAAGGCATGCACCTTAACTTGTTTCATCACAATCATGATCCTATCCCAACTGGTGATGTTCTCATCATTCCCCCCTCTTGAATAGAGTCGTCCTTGACTCATACTCATATTTTGCTCCCACGGTTGCAATTCTGCAACGTTAAAAGTGGAACTATCCCAAAACTTGGGAGGCAAGACAATTTTATAGTTATATAACTCAACAGAAGATAAAAACTCGGGAGGCATATCAAATTTACAGTTATGTAGCTCAATATGAGATAAATACTTAGTGATAACAGGAGGCAAAGTATAAACTATATTAGTAAGAGAATAATAAGCAGTTTCACAAATCACAACATAGCACACATCTTGATTATTAGTTTCAGCATGATCAGTTTTATGTGCAAGAGTAGCAGAATCTTTAAATTTGATTTCATGCTGAATTTCAGATATAATGTCAAGTTGTTTGGTCTCATTATCAGCGATCTTGATACCATCTTTATCAATTTCATCAAGTTTTTTACTCTCATTAGCTGACGTCTCGATATCATCTTTAACAATTTCATTAGAAATTGAAAGTAACAAAGTAGCTTTCATATCCTCATGCACATTGGTATAGTTATTAGTCATATCATGGTGAAGGGCATCATTATCAAATTGCAAAGCATGTTCCATGATTTCAACTAATGAAGCAAGCTCAATAGGTACCTGTGTAGGACCGAAAGTAGCGACCAGAGGGGGTGAATGGGCGCCTGAAAAATTCTTTCGAATCAATGGCCTGCTCCCAATACCCAACGCACCTCAAAAGACTAAGCTGGAAAAAGTAAATAGATCAACAAGACCTAAAATGATCTAGCCTAAAAACGACTGATGTCCTAAACAAAAAGACACCACCACAGTGCTTAAAGGCATATAAGCAAGATATTCAATACACTATCATTTCAAACATTTCAGGCAGTTTAAAGTCATTCATATATCAACTAGCAACTCCACAAGAATAAATTGTAGGTGACAAAAACAGTTCAGCACAAACTAACCATGCAGAAGTATTAAATAGCTAGTAAAGCAATCTGAACTGATCAATTCTCGTGCCTAAAGTCTAGCCGAACTATGAAAAAAACAAGTACTGAAAACTGCAATGAAATAACTACTAAAAATAGATGAGAGCTATTTTAATCTAGCTAACAACTGAAACAACAACGCATAGGCACAATTTTCGAGGTAAAAGTAATTAAAATAGTTCTAATTGCGTTGCTACATTACTCACCGATATTCGTGCGTAGAAACTGCTATTCGCCGTGTAGCTCGCATGACGCAGGAGATGTAGCCGTGCTCGGTGCTGCTGTGTGTTGGATGCTGTGCACAACCGCACTCAAGTGCTGCCTCTAGCACAACCACAACCGTGCAGTCCTAGATGCTTCACGCGCTGCTTACGAGACTTCAGCCAGAGGCAAAACGCTGTTTCCTCCGTTGCAAGCTAGGACCTAGCTGCAGATGTAGATGTGTACCTCTCGGGCGCCGGGTAGCTGCGGTCTTGTGCGCCGTTTGCAGTGAAAACTACAACGCCTGCAGCCTTGGCTTCCGAGCATGCAGACCCTCAAGCCGGAGAACACCACGCCAGCGACTTGGACAAATTTTCTCAGGAAAAATTTGCGGCGGCACTTTCAGTGCGGAAGAAAACACGGTGGAAGAAAACGGAAAGGAAAGTGACCCAATTTCTGGAATTAGTAAAGTGGTTTTTCAAAAGGGGTGCCCTAACCCTAGGATATTGGGGCCTATTTATAGGCAGCCCAATAAATGGAAAAATGCAGAAATACCCCTAGGGTTTTTTACAGACGCTGAATAAAAATGGAAAAGACCGAAATGCCCTTATGATTTTTTACAGACTCGACTGACAGACTGTGGGCCTAAAGGCAAAATAGTAAAAACCTAAATAAAGATAACTTGTCCTGATGTGGAGCTTTCGTAGCAGCTACGACTTCGCCTCAGAACGGTCAGATCCGAGATCAGCGGTCGTCAGTTTTGCACCGAAACTGACAAAGCGTCCACCGTCTTCGCACCGGGTACCCGGATTGGGCCGATCCGATTCCGCAGTCCCTCAGCCCGGCAATTGCTCGCCACCCATGTACCTGAGTCAATCCCGGTCAACAGCCCAGTGGATCCTCTGCTGCTCCTAGCCCATGTACCCGGATTGGGCCAGCCCGACTTCGCGGCCCCTCTGCCCGACAGTCGCTCGCTGCTCGTGTACCTGAGTCACACGCGGCCCAGACGCAGTAGGTCTTCTCTCCTCATTAGTCCTCTTTGACTTCCGTTGACAATGACTCATCACATCTGGAGCCATGAGGCCCACGCTCCTCAGCATGGCTCCTCAATCTCCCCCTTGATGAGTGCATTGTCAACACTTCTCTTCATCAGCTCTTCAGTACCTGCAAAAACTGTGGAAACACGAAAACACAACACAATAAAAATAGAGAAGAAGAAAATAAAGTAAAAGTTTAACCCTAATGACCAAAAGCTGAATAAAAGCAAGAAACGGTCATTATGGTTAACCAAAGGTAAAAGCTCAAAACGAGTGCAATCTCAGAATCATCAACAAGGATAAGATCAAAAAGAGTAAGGACAAACGGGACAAAACCCCCCTAAAACAAATCCCAGAGAAAGCCAAAACTCCCCCTTAAACTCTTCTCCCAAAATTTCTCCCCCTTGTTGACAAGTGAACTCATCAAGCGTGACTAAAAGCACTCGAAAGAGACACAGACTCCCCCTGAAATGCAATGAATGCAACTGGAGTGCAGTTGGAGTGAAGAAAGCATGCTTCTCAGATATGATTGACTGCAATTACAACATCTAACAAGTATAGCAAAAGACATACTGTCTAAGACACATGGCATGATCAGTGCAACAGATGATATCTAAAGAAAGTCATTAGCACAAATTTTTTCAATTTTTGCAAATAAAAGCATCACCACATTTTCCAGTTGACAAGCAAGGTAAAGCATGAGATGCAGAAGCTAACTGATATCTACCAAGATAAGCATTGTCCAAAACAAAGTGCTTCAGCAAACTTGTTATATTTTTAATGTTCAGGCTTTTTCATTTTCCTTTTTCATTTTTGCCAAGGGTTATTTGCATGTCAAACCTTATGCTAACTGACCAAGTCAAGCCTAGGCCAGAACTGGACAATCAGAAGCTTAAGACATTGGTCTTGGCATACACTACACTATCCTAGTTCATACCAAAGTGCTATGGTAAGCAGTCCAGAACAATGTAATGTGACAAAGCAAACCCACTTGGATCTTTTCAACTCAAGCATAAAAAGACATGGAATTTTCTATCATTTTTGATTTTTATCATTTTTATAGCGCATTTTCCATGTTAAAGCATAAAGATGTCCAAGTTGCATGTCTGCATCTATGTGAGGAACTAGCTACAAGGTATGTAACAGATAGCAAAAGCACTCAGCCTACACATGATGGTTATCAGAAGCAATGGTGATCATTTTTTCAAGTTTAAAGCATAAAATCCATGCATATGACAGATATCAGACATATCAAGTGAACTGAACCAAAGCCTAATCATTGACAAGTAATCAAAAGCATGTACCAGCTAGAATAAGTAAAGCAGTTCAATCATATAACAGAAGCAGGCTCAAAGTGTGATATGTGAATATGCAAGATATGAACACACACAAAAAGACTCAAGAAAAGAGTAAAGAGAAAGAAAAACTGAAGCAAAATATCCTAAAAAGGATACACAACACCCAAATCCCCTCGCAAACGTTCAAAAGTAGACTGATCTAGGGGTTTGGTGAAAATGTCATCCAACTGATGATGGGTATCAACATGAACAAGGTCAATGACACCTTTCTCATATTGATCCCACAGAAAATGAAAGCGCACATCAATGTGTTTGGTTTTTGAATGGAGACAAGGGTTTTTCCCTACACTAATAGCACAAGTGTTGTCGAAAACAAAGGAACTCTGGTAGGAAAGAACAACTCAAAATCTCGCAATGTGGAAATCATCCAAACCATCTATGAGCAGCAGCTACATACTCAGCCTCAGTGGTCGAAAGAGCAACTCCATACTGCTTTCGAGAAGACCAAGAAACAAAAGACGAACCAAGAAACTAGCAAGTACCAGAAGTCGACTTGCGATCCAACCGGCACCCACCAAAGTTAGCGTCCGAAAAGATAGATAAATCAAGAGATGATGATGTTGAATAATAAAGACCGAGATCGGGCGCATAGGTAAGATACCTGAAGATGCGCTTGACAGCCTGCCGATGAGACGCGCGTGGTGAAGACTGGAAGCGCGCGCAAAGTCCCACAGCAAACTGTATGTCTGGCCTTGTCGCCGTCAAGTACAGCAGCGAACCGATCATCCCTAGAAACTCTCTCTCGTTGATCTTGATGCCGCTCTCGTCCTTGTCTAGGCCCCCAGATGTTCCCATTGGGGTCATCTGAGGCTTCAGCTCTCCACCAAAATCAAACTTCTTCAGCATGTCTCGAGTGTACTTGAGCTCACCCATGACGCTCATCTAAAACTTACTGTGCATCTGCTCAAAAAACTTGGACACAAGATCATTAGTAGTACCACCAAAGATAATATCGTCCACGTAAATCTGAGCGACTAAGAAATCTGAAGCATCTCTGAGCAAGAAGAGAGTTTTATCCACAGAACCCATCACAAAACCCTTCCCCAACAAAAACTGCTTCAACTGGTCATACCAAGCCCTGGGGGCTTGCTTCAACCCGTATAAAGCTTTTTGCAACTTAAAAACATGTCGAGGAAACTTGGGGTCCTCAAAACCGGGGGGCTGCCTAACATACACTTCCTCCTCTATATACCCGTTCAGAAAAGCACTCTTGACGTCCATTTGAAAAAGCTTAAAACCCTTCGAAGCGGCAAAAGCTAAGAGAATGCGAATGGACTCAAGACGGGCAACAGGGGCGAAAGTTTCTTCAAAATCAATACCTTCCTTCTGGCAAAAACCCTGGGCAACTAACCGAGCTTTGTTGCGCACCACAACCCCATCTTCACCTTGCTTGTTTTTGAACACCCACTTGGTGCCAATGGGGTTGCATCTGGGTGGCAGCTCAACTAGTGTCCAAACCCGATTGCAGACAAAATTCTCAAGCTCTTCTTGCATCGCATTAATCCAATTAGAATCAGAAAGAGCATGAGAAACTTCTCTAGGCTCAAAAGATGTAACAAAAGCAGATTTAGCAAACACAGCAAGTGAGTCAATAGAAGAACACAAAGTCCTCACAGACAAATCACCGATGATGAGCTCTGAGGGGTGATCACGCTGAACTTCTCGGGATCCCTGGTGATCTGAAGTCACCTCACCGGAGTCAGCAGCTGGCACCTCTGGACTCGACTGAGAGGGCTCGATCGAAGTGGAAGAAGTGATCAAAGGTCCGCCCTCGTCCTCAGTCAAAGTCTCAGAATGTGTGGGTTCTGCAGGCAGTGCAGAAGGCCCACCCTCATCAGCAGCTGGAGTGTCATCATCTTCCTCGAAGATGGACTCTCCGAGCTCACCATCACCAGAAAGCTCAAAAGGAGTCAAAGAAGGCAAGGACTCATCAAATGAAACCTCGCAAGTCTCGACAAGTTGCTGGGATTCGAGGTTCCAAACACGGAAGCCTCGAGAATGCAAAGCATAGCCAAGAAAAACTACATCCCAGCAACGAGACTCAAACTTGTCCAAATGCCCTCCCTTCTTGAGCACAAAGCACTTGCAGCCAAACGCTTGCAAGTGGCTCACTTTGGGCTGTCTGCCAAACAGCAACTCAGATGAAGTCTTACCAAGGTAAGCTCTAAGAAAAATGCGGTTGGCCAGATAGCAAGCCATGTTCATGGCTTCAGCCCAGAAACGCCTAGGAGTCTTGTGCTCATCGAGCATCAGTTCTGGCCATCTCGACTAGCGTGCGGTTCTTTCGTTCCACAACGCCATTCTGTGGGGAGTGTAAGGAGCAGAAAACTAATGGTCAAGACCTTGATCACTACAAAAACTGACGAACTGAGAGTTCTTGAACTCAGAGCCGTTGTCGGAGCGAATTGCTCGCATTTGACCATTGTTCTCATTCTTCAGCTTCAAAATCAGGTCATGAACAAAATGAAAAGTTTCATCCTTAGACTCCAAAAAGTAAACCCACGAGAATCAAGAAAAATTGTCAACAATCACAAGCGCGTGCCACTACCCACCGACTGAGCGTACCCGAGCTGGACCTACAGTGTCCATGTGTAACAGCTCGCCCGGATACGAAGTCATCACCTGAGTCACGGGTGCGTGAGAAGCGGCAACCATTTTCCCGTGACGACAGGGATGGCAAACTAGATTCTTCTCCATCTTAAGCTTGGGCAATCCTCGGATGAGGTCCATAGAGCTCAACCTGACTAGCAGATCAAAACTCAAATGACCTAACCTCCTATGCCACTTCCAAAGCTCAGAGGAGGATGCAGCAATCAAACAGCGAGAAGGGCCAAAAGAACTAGAGAAGTCAATCCGAAAAACCTTACCAAAAGGTAAGATCTGGCAAATCAAAGACCCTCTAGAATCAATCACAGAAGAACTGCCCTTCTTAAAACGAACCTCCAAACCATCCTCAAGAAGTTGCGAAACAGAAATCAAATTGTAGTTCAAATTTCCAACCAAAGCAACCTTCTTCAAAGAGAAAAGATTAGAGATGCGAATTGAGCCAATGCCGTGTACCTTCCCTTGACCACTGTTCCCTAATGTGATGTACTCTTTGGAGCTCGGGGGAGTGAGACTGGAGAACCATCTATGATGTCCCGTCATGTGGCGAGAGCATCCTGAGTCCATGATCCAAACGTCCTCCAGTCCCCGATCTTGCACAATCAGTGGTTGTAAGAGGGAGAAAATGGTCCGACACCAGGTTTAGCAAAAGAACTAAACCAGTGTCAAGCCATCTGCTCAAAAGACGGAAAGCAAAAACCATCAGAAGAGTTTGGACCAAAACGCGGCTCAAAGCGCGGTCCTCTGTTCTGCCTAAAGTCTTGGCCACGAGGTCCAGGAATGTTGCCAAAACGGCCTGAAGCTCTGCCGGAAGGAACACCATCTGGAGCATGGGCATGAAAGTCGTCTCCTCTACCACCACCTACATGACGCGGCCTGGCCTCCAGCCTCTCCCCGCGTCGAGGAACTCTCAGTCTACCACCCTGCTGGTAGAACTGCTCCTGACCACCACGAGTTCTCTCTGCTCTCTCAACCCGCTTCCTCCTGAAGCAAAACTCTTCAAGATGCCCGTCTCTCTGATAGTACTCACAATGATAGGTGGGCTTCTTGGGATGTGGTTGAGGCTTGGGGTTCTTGGGCTTAGTGGTGTTTGGTGTAGTGTTCTTGGGTTGAGAGGGTCCAGGAAGAGAGTCAAGAGAAGTGTGGAGGTGTTTGGGCTTTGGAACCCAGATGGGCTTCTTGGGTGGAGCTTTGGGCTGTTCTTTGGATCACTCCATCCTTGGGCTGACTAGCCTGGAAAGACTCAGTGGAGTGAGTCTTGAGATATCTCTGCTCAGGAGTCATTTTACTCCACTCCACTGCCCGGCTAATGGCACTCTCAAAGTTAGCCTTGGTGTAGGTGTAGCCTACCCCAAATCCATCCTGCCTCTTAAACTGCTGGATCATCATGCCAAGCTGTGGCTCTCTGGCACTGATCCAACTCAGGATAGAATAGAGGTAAAAGTTCTCATTTTGAGCATCAGTTAGCTCCTCTCTCAAGGAAGCTAGAACCTCCACCTGAGACAAGCAGGTCTCACACTCTCTATCTACTTGGACATACTTCTCGGCTTTCAGCTTAATCAACTCCAGTCTAAGAGACAAGCAGTTCTCACAGACAGTGGGTGAAACTGATAGTGTCTCAAGCTCTAGCCTATTCTGCGCCAGCTCAGCTCTCACTCTCTCCAAATCACCAAATGCTCATCGCCCTTGGCTTTCAGCTCAGCTAAACTAGCTAGATGAGATGGGCAATCAGCATAGGGTACGACGACAGTGGCTTGAGCATCTTTCAGCTCCAGCTGAGCACTTTCAAGCTCAGTGGCCAAAGCGTCCCTCTCATCAACCCTTTCTGTGTACCTGGACTGCAGAGTCGACAGGTCACACAGAAGCACCTCACACTTTGGGCACTCACTGCTATCACCCAAGAAAGGGGAAGAAGATAGACTCTTGATTCTGTCGTTGGCCACGACAAGCTCACTCTCTAATTCATTTATCCTCTTCTTAGCCCCCCTAAGCAGTTTTTCCCGATATTTTAACTCCTGACAATTGCTTTCAAGTAAATCAACGATTTCGCGTTCATAAGATGATACCATTTCATTGTCGTCGTCGTCGGAGTCATCGGAGGAGCCCTTATCTTCCTTATCCCCAAGAGCCATTGAGCAGAAGCTCTTGCGGGATCTTCGGCGTTGATGTGAGCGGCTCTTCGGTCTGTCCCCGAAGGCCATGAAGTAAAGGCCCGCCGGATCGTCCTTGTCCTTCCCCTTCCTTATGACGATCTTCTCATCGCTTGAGCTCGATGAAGAGGAAGAAGACGTGGACCGCTTGGAGTAGCTCTTCTCCATCTCGGCGAAGAAGGCCTTGTCGCGCTTCTTGTTCTCTCGCCGGTAGTCCTTCATGGCCTTTTTGAAGAATCTGGTCTTTGGCTTGCCCTTGTTGAAGGAGGAGCTCTCGTGCTTGCCAGAGTCGTGGAAGCCACCACCGGTGCCCTTCTTGTGGCCATTGCGCTTGGGGCAGTCGGCGATGAAGTGTCCTAGGTCACCACACTCAAAGCACCCGGATTTTGTGCCGTGTCTTTTGAACATCCTTTTGTCATAAACACGATGCACCCGGTTGTTAAAAAGACACAAGTCATCATCTCCCAAAGACTCAAGCTGGTCCTCAGTGATAGACATCAAAGAGAACCCAGCACAGCTCACAGAAGAGGGATCAATAGAAGGTGTAGCAAGGGCCAGAGACTTTGATCCAGAGCCAGTGAGATTTGATCTCAACTGGGTATCAACCTCGGTGGCCTTCAGCTTGCTAAACAACTCAGAAATGGTCAAGGTATCATAAGATGTGCTCTCAATGATAGAGGATACCTTGATCTCCCAGATCTTAGGGTCCAAGGTATGAAGAACCTTGAGCGCCTGCTCATTATCTGAGACTAACTGCACACCCTCAGCCTTGTTGTCCCGAAGCTTGGTTATGATCGATTGAAAACGACCAAACAACGCTTCAACAGATTCGCCCGGTTTCTGTGTGAAATTCTCATATTCACACCGGTAGGTCTGATAGAGCCGAGCCTTTACCTAGGTTGTCCCCTCATGGTGTGCCTGAAGGGTAGCCCAGATCTCTCTCGCAGTGGTGAGATGGCTCACGCGCTCAAATTCAGTGGGACCTAAACCAGAAAACAGAATGTTCACAGCTTTGTTATTGTTCAGATGCTGGGCGATGATACCAGGAGAATCATGCTCAGCAACTGGCAATATGACAAAAGTAGCGTGAACACAAATTTCCCAGATGTCCGAGCTTTGGCTCATGAGATAGGCTCACATGCGAGTCTTCCAATAATTATAGCCATAAGATTCCAAGGACGGGACCTTTCCAGGAGACGTCATGATCACTACTAGGGTTAGAACCAGTTAAGGTATGGAAAAACCCTAACCAGGCTCTGATACCACTTGTAGGACCGAAAGTAGCGACTAGAGGGGGGTGAATGGGCACCTAAAAATTCATTCGAATCAATGGCCTGCTCCCAACACCCAATGCACCTCAAAAGACTAAGTTGGAAAAAGTAAATAGATCAACAAGACCTAAAATGATCTAGCCTAAAAACGACCGATGTCCTAAACAAAAAGACACCAACACAGTGCTTAATGGCATATAAGCAAGATATTCAATACACTGTCATTTCAAACATTTCAGGCAGTTTAAAGTCATTCATATATCAACTAGCAACTCCACAAGAATAAATTGTAGGTGACAAAAACAGTTCAACACAAACTAATCATGCAGAGGTATTAAATACTCCCTCCTTCCCATTATCTCCATCATCTAACAACTTGACACGATGACCAAGACGAGAGATATGAAGCTTAAATTCTCTTTGTATGTTGTGTTTCTTGCTTTGTTTTTCCGCACTCTCAACCTACATGTGCATGTGACAATGTGGAGTACTAGTAAAATAAGAAACAAAAGCGAAAGTCAAAGCTATGCATGTAGACTCTAAATCAATTCACACATAATACGATGTGCTACTTTAATGACTCAACTATTAGATGATGTAGATTGTGGGAAATCTAAAAAATGCTTAGATGATGGAGATAATGGGAAAGAGGGAGTAGCTAGTAAAGCAATCTGAACTGATCAATTCTCGTGCCTAAAGTCTAGCCGAACTATGAAAAAAATAAGTACTGAAAACTGCAATGAAATAACTACTGAAAACTACAATGAAATAACTACTAAAAATAGATGAGAGCTATTTTAATCTGGCTAACAACTGAAACAGCAACGCATAGGCACAATTTTCGAGGTAAAAGTAATTAAAATAGTTCTAATTGTGTTGCTACAGTACTCACCGATATTCATGCGTAGAAACTGCTATTCACCATGTAGCTCGCATGATGCAGGAGATGTAGCCGTGCTAGGTGCTGCTGCGTGTTGGATGTTGTGCACAACCGCACTCAAGTGTTGCCACTAGCACAACCACAACCGTGCAGTCCTAGATGCTTCACGCGCTGCTTACGAGACTTCAGCCAGAGGCAAAATGTTGTTTCCTCCGTTGCAAGCTAGGACCTAGCTGCAGATGTAGCTGTGTACCTCTCGGGCGCCGGGTAGCCGCGGTCTTGTGCGTCGTTTGCAGCGAAAACTACAATGCCTGCAGCCTTGGCTTCCGAGCATGCAGGCCCTCAAGCCAGAGAACACCACGCCAGCGACTTGGACAAATTTTCTTAGGAGAAATTTGTGGCGACGCTTTTAGTGCAGAAGAACACGGTGGAAGAAAACGAAAGGGAAAGTGACCCAATTTCTGGAATTAGTAAAGTGGTTTTTCAAAAGGGGTGCCCTAACCCTAGGATATTGGGGCCTATTTATAGGAAGCCCAATAAATGAAAAATTGCAGAAATACCCCTAGGGTTTTTTACAGACGCTGAATAAAAATGGAAAAGACCGAAATGCCCTTAGGATTTTTTACAGACTCGACTGACAGACTGTGGGTCTAAAGGCAAAATAGTAAAAACCTAAATAAAGATAACTTGTCCTGATGCGGAGCTTTCGTAGCAGCTACGGCTTCGCCTCAGAACGGTCAGATCCGAGATCAGCGGTCGTCAGTTTTGTGCCGAAACTGACAAAGCGTCCACCGTCTTCGCACCAGGTACCCAGATTAGGCCAACCCGATTCTGCAGCTCCCTCAGCCCGGCAATCGCTCGCCTCCCGTGTACCTAAGTCAATCCCGGTCAACAGCCCAGTGGATCCTCTGCTGCTCCTAGCCCATGTACTCGGATTGGGCCAGCCCGACTTCATGGCCCCTCTGCCCGATAGTCGCTCACTGCCCATGTACCTGAGTCACACGTGGCCCAGACGCAGCATGTCTTCTCTCCTCATCAGTCCTCTTTGATTTCCATTGACAATGACTCATCACATCTGGAGCCATGAGGCCCACGCTCCTCAGCATGGCTCCTCAACCTGTAAGGATTATTTACCTGATACCTCAACTCGTGTAGAGATGGAAGGCCATATGCTCATTGATGTTGAATTAGGTACATGTGTAGGCGCATGACGAACAATTGAAGAGGAGAAAGGCTTGGTCAGTGTTGGTGTGCTCGTCACTCGTGGTGGATAGGAGTTTCTTGTCTTATATTGTTGTTCCTACAATTCTTTCTGTGCAATGATAGCAAGATGGAACAAACAACTAAGAGTATTAGATTCTTTATACTAAACGATATCTTGAATCTCATGCCTCAATCCATCATAGAAGCGCCACATCGTGTCCTCTGAGTGCTCCACAATACCACAACCGGTCATGCTCTCTCGAAGCTCGGTATAATACTCTCTCACAGACATGTTATCTTGAACTAAACATTGTAGTTTCTTGCACAATTCATGTTGATAACAAGGAGAGACAAATTCAATACGTATAGCTCTTTTTAAATGACCCCATGTATCAGGCTACAATTGAAGTTCACATATATCTTTCCACTAGATTAAAGCACGGTTTTTAAACTTACTAGTTGCTTGTTTAACTCTATGTTCTCCAGGAACTAGATATAAGTTAAATTTATGCTCTACGTTCATCTCCCAATCTAGGTACTATTCAACATCATATTCACCATGAAAATATGGGATGGTAAACTTAATTTTCATAGAAGAAACATCGTTACCTTGATTATGATTTGCCTTACCTCCCATACCCGCCATGGTTAGTAGAAAATAAAAAAGCATTAGAAAAATATTAATCCTATCAACTAATAGGTAGTGGAAGGTGTTATCATGCACACTAAAGCATCTGACCACGATCTTATAAGGTTCTTACCATTGTAGGATAGTAGATGGCACAATCTTGGTCGTGGCACAATTCTTGACTGGTTGGTGACTTCTAGAAGTAGTGGCACAGTGATTGCAAGGACTCAAGCTGCATTGATCAGAAGTATATATGTGGAGTATAGGTGGTTAAACACAAGTGATCTACATGTGGAACACAATTTAGAAAAAGATAGTAATATTAAATAAGTATCGAGAGTACTTGTACTAATTGCTGGTCTGAATGTGATCCCTGTGAGAATAAGGCTTATATGAGAAAGTGGTTGAGACTCAAAGGAGGGCTTACGGATTGATAAAATCAGCACAAAGCAGTACCAAAAATAGTACCACACAACACTAATATCTTCTAAGTGTATCCCTAAGTGCTCCCCTTTTTTCGATATTTTTCTTTTTTCAATATTTTTTAATTCTTTTTCTTGAACTCTTTTTCTTGACACTTATTTTTTTGTTGACTAGGAGCAGAAAGAAGACAAACCAAGAAAATGTGACACAATTTTGCCGCAATGAAGTGCTATGTAGACAAATAAAGATGAGCTTAAAAATCTGCGCAAGAAACTTCGGGGCTGAAAAAATCGATCTTTTCGTCCGAATTTGGAAAAACTAAAATCAGCAAACCTAGAAAAAATTAAACCTAACTTTTTCTATAGATCTGGAAAATGTATTTATTTTCCTTATTCTGAGTACGTATGCAAAAGATGTGACTATTTTATCAGAGGCAGTCTGAATTAGGGTTTTGAGGTTCTAGTTTGGACGTGAATTTAAATCAAAGGGGATTTATGGGTGGTGGCTAGTATAAATGATTTAGAAAAGGGATCACAATACTAACCAACAACTGGACTTGACCAAGGCCACAAACTCAATACTACGGACTTTGAAACCAAAACGTGCAAAGGCTAGGGATGGTCTTGGATTAGGGGAAACCTACGACTACAAATTTTTTTGTTGGCTTTTTTGTGGACTATGGGATGAATATGAAATCAATCTAATCTAAGATATATGAACCTAACGGTAAACCAAGTTCCGATACCACTTGTTGGAAGAGGGGGGCCCGATCTTGTTATTATAAAGTAAACGTGTAAACTAAACCCCAAAACCCTAGATGGCTTTAGAAACACCTTATATAATAGTTCGGGACGCACCCCTAATGGGCTCAACTGGATACACGACCCAAAGGCCCAATAACGCAGAAAACAGCATGCTGTCAGATTATGGACTCTATCTTGTTTTGATGATTCCTATTGATCAAGAAGGAATTTTGTAGCGGCATTGGAAAGTCTATGAAGTTATATTTTTGTGCCCAGGTGGAACATAAAAAACGGAGTTTGTATGCAGCCTGGGCGACGATTTTAGTGCACACTGCTCCTGGAATCCTAGTTGGACACGAATTGTAGTTGGATTTTACTCTCAAATTGGCTTGGATGTCGTTCCTAGTACTTCTCCAACTCTTTTATTATCTCCGAGTGATTTTCATCATCTCTATGGTTCCTAACAATAATAATATTAGGTAGCAATTTATTCCCAAGATAATATAATAATGTACTTAGAAACGAGTTGACCTAGAGATTTAATCGTCATGCTCGAACTCGAGTAATTGGATCTTAGTATTCATGTATGGTTGAATCATTGGTAGGGATGTCCTCATCAAGCATGGCATATAGATTTTTAGTAGTAAAATCTAAGGTGCCTAATATGCATGTTGATACTAATTTAGAATCTCATGATGCAACATTCTTTGAGAATATGTTTCCTATGAATTATATGCATAACATTGCTACATAGTCTACTGAGATAATTTCTACACCTATGAATTTTGAGTCTTATGAATAACATGATTAGTTTGAAGAAATCCTTGAGGAGGATGACAGTGAAGCTCCTAGAAGGAGTAAGAGACAAAGGGTTGCAAAATTCTTTGGTGATAATTTCATTATGTACCTTGTGGATGACACTCCCACTACCATTGCTGAGACATGTGCATATTTGGATGCAGATGATTGGAAAGAAGATGTTTGTACGAAGATGGACTCTATTTTGTAAAATGACATGTGGGAACTTACTGCATGACCATTATTGACGCTAAAATCTGTTGATAAAGCACCAACGGACACTGACGTTAGTTCAATAATCCAAAAGCGAGTTGACGCCTAGGGGTGGTCCACTAAACGTCATGTGATGCTGACACTACATTCCGACGACCCTTAACCATGACAAGGGATATGGGTGGAGTCGCTAGAAAATCAGATTACACCTAAAAGATGAAACCCAGTTGGCCGAAGTGGGGAAAAGGCGATCAAACCAGCTAAGGAGGGGGGTGGTTAGATCGATGTGCAAGGGTCGGTTAGACCAGCCTAATGGCGGCGGTCGGACCGACTGGCAACCGGCGGCTAGACCAGAGGTGCAAAGGGGTGCTAATCGAATTGGCCAGGAGGGGGCCGGTCGAACCGGTGGGACAAGGCCGGTCTGACCGGCCATGTAGATGTTGTCGGACTAGCGGCACAGCCCGATTGGATTGGTTGTTGCCAATAGTCAGACCAGCGGCTAGGGCAGGAAACACCTCGGCTTGCCGACGATCGCCTTGTCGATGACGACTCAGTGTAGGGGCTTCTTGGTGATGAAGATGGACGTCTTGGCCCCTACAAAATATGTAGAAATAGTAGCAACTCAGTCGAGGACCGAATTATTACATTAGATTGATAAAAAACTGTAACGAGGGCAAAACGAGAGGTTTTCAGATCAAACCCACAATGAACTCGCGATAACATGACGAAGTACGGACAATTTATGGATCAAATTGACAAAGAGCTACTACTAGGACTAATGCTAGAGTAAGGACAATAATGCTAGGGTAAGACATAAAGAGAGATAGTATATTGAAAGTGAAAAGAATGATTCAATGTAGTGCCACCGGAGGGTTTGGCTTGAATCGGCCTTGTCCCTTTATATAGGGGCTGGTCTTGCGATATTTGGAGGTTATCCATGTACTAGGGTGGTTAGATATTGATTTAGATACAAAATATCATGGGTTTAAACAAAAAAATATGAGATATAGTTGTAACTAACTCGGACTCAGAGTATTGGATCGGTGGTATATGGGAGGTCGAACCGGCCATGTATTGCCGGTCAGACCGGTCACATAACTAAGGTCAGAATGGCCATGTAGAAAAGGTCGAACCGGCATTCTCTCAGAATTTACATTTTCTTCCAAACTTGGCTAGCACTTGTTCTACTCCAAATTGGTGCCAAATTTGGGTGTCAACACATGCCCTTGCCTTTTGGCGAACTAGCGAGCCAAAAGCACTATCTTTTTGGACTAAGGACGATCACTACTATTAGTTGTATGATTTCTCAAGTGCTTTACTAGGCCCTTAAGAAATACTCGTCGTTTTTTCATCTACCAAATCGTCCACCTCACAACTTAGAAAATTTGAATTCTTGAGGACGATTTATATGACTCGATATAAACTCACAAACCAGGGGACTAAGCGCTGAATTTCTCCATCAACTCGGCTTTTAGTACTTTTATTAGTTTTGCCCCCAGTCCCTTGTTGGGATCTACTCTTTACTCAATGAGGCTAGAAGTTGGCTCATCAACCAACTTTGGTCTCCACACCTGTCGCGTCTTTGCTAAGGCTTTGGACTCGTTGAGCAAGTTACCCTTGAACTCTTCGGTCTTCTTCTCTTTAAGGTGTTCAGCACGAAGACATTGTAGGCACCTCTTTTGAGACTTGGTCATTCTCGGAGGTGCCCACGAAGGTAGAGACTTCGATCCTGAGGCCACAAACTACTCTTATCATGATTGTCTTCTTGTATGCCATCGGTCAGATCGGCCGCATGAGGCTGGTCAGACCAGATGTTATCGGTCGGACCAGCCATGCTGGGCTGGTCAGACTGTCTATTGCCGAGAGTTTGAAAAAGGGTGGTCGGACCAGCATAGTAGGCCAACCAGATCGGTGCACCATGGCCAGTCGGATTGGCCCTAGGGCGGCGATCGGACCGATAGTGGTACCTTTGGCTGTCTCCTCTAGGTTGCCTTCGTTTTTCTCTAGAAGGACTTCTTCAAGGATTGGGACGTCATGAGAACCTCCTTTAATAACAATGGCTTCAGAGACCCGACCCGGTACCTCTATATCCTCGTGTTTACTTCATTTGTTCCTTCCCTTCATCTTTGAAGACTTAGGCCAATTCTTTGTGTGAACATGGCAATCACTATGATTATGTCTTTGCCTCTTTGCCAACCTCTTTGGATCTGCTAGTTATTGGTGAAATGGAACTTGGGGTGGTGAGAACGGCATCCATGGGGCAAAGTACTGAGAAGGACCACCGTATTGGGGCATTGGGCATGCCCCCCATGACATCATTGGAAAACCATATGAGTAGAATGTCATTAAAGGTTCCAACGACTTAGGACTATGACCAAATCCTATTCTAGGACTCGAATTTGATTTTTCTATATTGTCAGACCGATTAGTCGGTCTTTGCTCAGCCATAAGCTCATACTTTTTTGAGAGAACATCAAAAGTAACCCTCAGTCGCCTAGCCGTCTTGCCATCAAGTGGCTTTTCTTTGTCTATAGAATCTTGTATATCAAACCAATGCTCCCCAATCATAATATTGTTCCCTTTTGTTGATTCAGCTTGATAGGGCCGAATCAACACTTTGATGTTGCAATCAATACTAAGGAGAGAAAGATCAGTTTCAAACTTCAATCGTCTTTCATCGATGGCTGATTGAACTCGTGGTGAAGAACATAACACTTATTAATAGAATGAGTGTAAGAGTTATGCCACTTACAATATGTACGGTCTCCTAGTTCTTCCTCCGACGGGATGACTTGGCCTTCACGCACCCTGATCTGTCCTTTCTCAAAGAGATAGTCGAATATTTTATTACACTTGGTCAAATAAAAGGTATACTTATCTCCTGAATTCTTCTAAGGTGTTGGCTTCAAACTAAAGCACACGAATGGATCTCCTTCATTAGTCCATGTTAATTCGGCTGTATAGACATCAAATTTCTTACTTTTGCCAGATGATTGCTCACCGGCATTCCCCTCTAAGTCATCCCTACTTTTGCCCTGGTCCACGACTCGACTTTCAATGGCCAGAGACTTCATAATACATGACTAATATATATGAATGTTTGATCATGCATAGCTTCATTAATGTCGACAAGCAAGCCATCAAATGCAAGATCAGCCAAGTCTTTATCACTAATAGTCAAGTTAGAGTATGGTTTTTGGTATCTAGAAACTTTTGAATGTAAGAGTGAATGGTCTCACTAGTTTGTTGCTTAACTGATCTCAAAGTAGCTAACTGACACTCTATTTTCCTAAGAGAGAATTGCATATGAAATCTTTGGACTAAATCATCCCAAGAAAAAATAGAATGAGTGGGCAAACACACAAACCATTCATAAGAAGTTGCGCATAAAGATAAAG
This sequence comes from Zizania palustris, assembly GCA_019279435.1. Lineage (NCBI taxonomy): Eukaryota > Viridiplantae > Streptophyta > Magnoliopsida > Poales > Poaceae > Zizania > Zizania palustris. The sequence goes on along the minus strand of JAAALK010000288.1, from coordinate 42,105,198 downwards.
AGAACAAGCTAACCTTATGCTCATTGCAACCACTCGCCTCACCACATTGGACTAAGAATTATGCTACATGGTCACTTGTGGTCTCAACACCATAACCACTGAATTTTGTGAATTTCGGTATTTCAAAACCATCAGGGAACCTACAATAATCAAAATATATAGGATACGGCTTTTGATTGATCCGATCCTTTTACTCAACTTCTAAATATTCCCTGAGTGTGGCATACACTTTCTTCCTCAAAACTTTAGGCCTTGTATTGCTACCTTATTGTACTATTGGCCTAAAGGGAGAGGGTACAACGAGAGTGTGAGCAGGTCTATCCCGCTGGCCATGCGGACTAGCAATGGAGTTGTTATTTTGGATTGGTGTACAATGTGTGTCAACGCTTGCTGGTGGTGCATGCGGATAGACTGAACGTGGAGGACTAACAGGGGATGCCAAAACAAAATCGGTAGGGTGGAAGTAATAAACCTAAACCGACGTGGGATAGTAGGCAATGTGCCCAGGCCCATACACATGTGGGGCAATGAGTGGTATAGCAAAAATCGTTGCAGGACACGTGCTGGTCGGACCGGCCTAATGTGGCTAGTCGGACCGACTATGCTCGTCCGGTTAGACCGGCCAACTAAGTCTAGTCAGACCGATGTTTGTTAGGAATGTGATCGCACCCGCTTGATGGTGGGGTGCTGTGGGCTGAATCCCGCCGGTCGAACCGGCCTAGCATGGACGGTTAGACTGCCTATGCTCATCTGGTCAGACCGACCAACCAGGTCCGGTCAAACCGATGCTTATCAGGGGCATGGTCACACTAGCTTGGAACACGCCGGTCGGACCGGCCATCTAGCTGGTCGGACTGACAGGGGTCAGAGGGATAACAGAGTCATCATTGTTAATCTCGAAGTTTCCCATCATGTTCGACGACATGGAGGATGTAGAAGTAGTTGTTGTAGTTGTGCCCATTGTCAGCGTTGAACTTGGCATGCTCTTCCCCAACGGAGTCGCCAAAAAGTGTGTTGACGCTAAAATCTATTGATAAAGCACCAATGGACACTGACGTCAGTTCAGCAATCCAAAAGCACATCGACGCCTAGGGGTGGTCCACTAAACATCACACAACACTAACACCGCATTCCGATGACCCTTGACCATGACAAGGGATATGAATGGAGTCGCCAGGCTATCAGATCACACCTAAAAGATGCAACCCAATTGTCCAAAGTGTGGAAAAGGCGATCAAACCGGCTAAGGAGGGGGCTAGTTAGACCGATGTGCAAGGGTCGGTTAGACTGGCCTAATTGCGGCGGTCGGACTAGCAGTTGGTAGCTAGACCGGCAGTGCAAAGGGGTGTCGATGGAACCAGCCAAGAGGGGGCCAGTCGAACCGGTGGGACAAGGTCGATCTGACTAGCCGTGTTGAGGCGGTCAGAATAGCGGCACAGCCCGGTCAGACCGGCTATTGCCGACGGTCAGACCAGTAGCTACAGCAGGAAATGCCTCGGCTTACCAACGATCACCGTGTCGATGAAGGATCATTGCAGGGGTTTCTTGGTGATGAAGATGGACATCTTGGCCCCTGCAAAACACATTGAAAAGTAGCAACTCGGTCCAGGGACTGAATTACTAGATTAGATTGATAAAAACCCGTAACGAGGGTGAAATAGGAGGTTTTCGAATCAAACCCACAAAGAGCTCGCGATAACATGGTGAAGTATGGACAATTTACAGATCAAATTGACAAAGAGATACTGCTAGGACTAATGCTAGAGTAAGGAAAATAGTGCTAGGGTAAGAGATAAAGAGAGGTAGTAGATTGAAAGCGAAAAGAACGATTCAATGTAGTGTCGCCGGGGGGTTGGCTTGAATCGGCCTTGTCCCTTTATATAGGAGCTGGTCTTGCAAGATTTGAAGGTTATCCTCATCCTAGGGTGGTTAGATATTGATTTAGATAATAAATATCCTAGGTAAACAAAGAAAAATGAGATAACTAACTCGGACTCAGAGTGCTAGAATCCTGAAGGTCGGACCGGCCATACATGGACAGTTGGACCGGTGGTACATGAGAGATCGGACCGGCCTTGTATAGCCAGTAGGACTGGTCACATAACTAAGGTCAGACCACCCATGTAGAAAAGGTTGGATCAGCCTTCGCGCAGAATTTCCAATTTCTTCCAAACTTGGCTAGCACTTGTTCTACTCCAAATTGGTGCCAATTTGGGTGTCAACAACTGTATGGTTGCAAAACCGTGGGTTATAAGTGGGTGTTAAAGAAGAACCTTAGGCCTGATGGTACTATTGAGAAGTACAAAGCTTGGCTTGTGGCCAAAGGTTACACACAAAAAGAAGGCGAATACTTTTTTAATACTTATTCACCTATCGCTAGACTAACCACAATTAGAGCATTACTTTCCTTGGCTTCTTCATATGGTTTTATCATTCATCAAATGGATGTAAAGACAACTTTCCTAAAGAGATAATTAGATGAGAATATCTACATAGATCAACCTGATGGGTTTGTAGTGAAAGGTCAAACGAGCAGGGTGTGTAAATTATTAAAGTCTTTGTATGGCCTGAAACAAGCACCTAAGCAATGACATGAGGAGTTTGACATAACTCTAACTTCTGTGGGCTTTTTTATAAACGAGACTGATAGATATGTATATGTTGACGCCAAGATTTGATAAAGCCCAGAGCCCACCTAGGATGCCTTACAGTCAACAAAAGTGAAGAAGAGCCTGGTCAAATAAGGTCAAGGAAGCCCGTCCATGCTGTTACAACATGACCGGATGTGGCGCCCCGATTTATCGAAATCGGAACATTATTGAATTTCATAGAAAAACAATAATAACAAGAGGTTCATCATGCGACATCGTACATACGGGCAAACATTCATGGTGCGCAGACCATATTATTACATAAGAGTTGAATAAAAATAGTAATAAAAATAAACTGCATGACGAACGCCTTCTTCAAGATCTTTCTCCTTGACTGGGTTGCTACTCCAGACCATCCTCGTAGTAGGCATCCTCTGAATGGTGTGTCCAACGGGTATGAGTACAAAAGTACTCAACAAGCCACCGCAAATGCAAGTAATAATGCAAGATAATAACAAGGAAGAGTAATGGCTAAAAGTGCAGAAAAGTACATTTTTCAGTTATTGCATTTAGTGTAGTCAAATTTAATCGTGCAGAATAGTAAACATGAACATCGATAATACCATCTAACTCAAGGAGTATGTTTTCCCTCCTCGCACAACAGTCCTTACATGTCAAACCATCATGCACATACATATTAAAAGTAAACTAATTATGGGATGTCACGCAACCAGCCCTTGACCGTGGGCTCAGCTTTTCAAAAAGATTTATGACTCTGATCAGAGGTGTACTACTATACCCACAAGGCACGCACTCATCCCAAACACCAAAGTGTGACGAGATGACCCATACCATGGGAACTCATGCCAAAACCTCGGCATGAGATGCTCCAAGCGATAGCCACCCGCTCTAGGTTTCGCCGGCGCGCCGGGCCGCATCCCGGCTAACGTCGCACCCCCTTTTGCGCCACGTCGGTACAAGCCACCCACAGGTGCTGCTTGACCCATCTCCAAGTGGTGGCCTCGGTTTGGAACACTCCATACCTTAGTTAGGACTTACCCATTAGACTTGTGGTTAGTACGAAAGTGTATTGCAACGGATCCCGCATACCGGTCCTTATAGTGCCCCGGGTGCTACCGACCAATGCCCTAGCTTGCACCCGGAACCCACCATGCATACACTATCAACCATAACCTTAGCACCAACAGCATTCCAGAGATAAGAATAACGGGGATCATATAATAGATTCCAATCTCTACGACTCATTTTTAATCCTATAGCAATCGTGTCAATACATTGGACACTAACTAATAATACTAATCATTTGGTGACAAGGAGGTTAGGCGAGATAGCATGGCTTGGGTTGCACATCAAGGTCGGGGGATCCTAAATAAATATATTGTAAGGGTTCCATTTGACTAATGCGTATATATCATATGTGTTTTAGCGATAGTTTAATAAAACATGGGTTCGATATGCTCAAGAGATTGGTTTGGTGACTTGCCTTGTTCAGCGAAAGGGGAGGGAGGAACTTCCGGGAAGTATTCCGTCTCCTCGGCGGCGTCGTAGTCTTTTTAACATGAATAACAAACATAACATTCAATAAACAATACAAAACCACACAACAAGCATAAAGGTTTTGCTTAGGTTAACTTAAGGAAAATAAAGGTGTTAAGTTTCTGAAATTCATTTTATGGATATTTAAAATGAACTATAATGAAATATGGTCCTTTATAAAAGGGGTTTTAATTGTGAATAATCTCATTTTAAGTTTTCTAACTAATTTAAAATAAGAGGTTCAGAGAAAACTTAGTGGTTTCATTATATTAACAGGAAATGAATAAATATAAATTTTGCTGAAATTTAAATAATTAAATTTGTAATTTACCCTAAGGGCATTTGAATACCTTATTAAATAAGAATGAAATATTCAAAGTAAACATACTGTTTTATTGTATTAACATGTAGAGAATAAAATTACAAATTTTCTGGAATTGAAATGGTAATTTTTGGAATTAAAATGCACAAGATATGAATTTTAGAAGTTTAAAACCATTTCTGGAATTTAAATTAAATCCAAAACAGCCTCGGGTCCATGGTGAGCCGGGCTCACGGTGAACCCGCGCACTGTGCGCGTGCGCCGGATCCAGATCCATCATTGGATCATGATCGGGCGGCCACGGGCGAGGCGGGAGGTTTAAATGAAAATGAACGCGCGAGATTAAAAGGTCGAACCGGTATGCGATGGACGGCCCAGATTAAACGTGGGTTTTAAATATTAACGAACGCACGAGATTAAAACGTACCCCTTCGCTCAGATCCGACGGCATGGATTAAACCGCACAGATGATTTAATCGCCGCCGTTAGATCTGGATCGCACGGCCGAGATCAAATCCGACACGGCACGGGTACTCGACCATGCACGGTGCTACGTTCCCAGGGGCTAAAATGCGTCACTTAACGCGATTAAACAACCGGCGGGCCTCGGGGTGCATTAAACCGACGCCAATTGAATGAGGGAGGGGCCAGCGAGGCGGATCCGAGGCGAGGTCGCCGGCCGGCGTGATTTGGGGGCGGTGGCGGGAGGTGGACGACGGGTCCGACAGGTGGGCCAAGGCAGTCAGCGGGCGCGAGCGCACGAGTGCGGTGGCTGACGGGTGGGGTCGGGCATCGGCCGAGAGAGGGAGTCGGCTAGAGCCGACAGGTGGGACCGAGGCGTCGGGCGCGCGCGCGAAGAGAGAGGGGCTCACTGACAAGCGGGGCCCGGGTGTCAGTCCGAGGCGCGGGAAGGGAGCGGGTTGGGCCGGCCGAGAGAGAGAGAAAGGGAGTGGGAGGGCCCGTTACTGTTTAAATGCTTTTCTGAATAAAAATAATTATAGAAATTGATTTAAAATATTTGGGCTACTTCCAAGACTGATAAAAATTTGTAAAAATTCTCAAAAATATATTTTGGTCTTAGGAACTCATACAAAATTTTCTAACCTCTGGTTTGGCCATTTCATCTAGGTTCTAGTTCAAAAAGTTTAAGGAGGGCATTAAAGGTATTTCCAAAAATAAATAATTCCAGGAAAATAGATTAAATGATATTTTTATTTCTTTGAAAATTTGGGGTGTTACACCGGATGTAGAGGAGCCGATAGAGATAAAGTTGAAAAGAAGATAAATCTAGAATCGGTTAGGATAGAGTACTTGGGCGACAAGTTTCTGAACTATAAATATGTATCCCCTAGTTAGATTAGCACACACATCTCTGTCAAACAACTACTCGATGCATAGCCACCCTTGGTTCCCAAGGTTTATCCTAGCGAGGTTCGGCACTCGGAGCTGAGTTGCATCATTTTGATTTCTGGTGAAGAGGTGAGTCATGCCACCCCTGATGATCGTATCGACTAGGTCAGTATCCTCACAACTGCATCAGATTGATCTCTTGAGGTTAACGTTGAAACGGTATGGTCGTCGGTTCTCGGTGTATTGGCTAGGTCTAAGGCTGCATCAGATTGATCTCTTAGATTGGTGTGATCTAAGTGTGGTAGTTTGAGGATTCATCGGTTAAGTCTGATATCTCTTGCTATTTTATCTTTTTCATGTTGTATACTGTTTATATAAATAAAGCATGCCCGGTACTTTGATATATTATTAATATCATCGTGATGAGCTACTGTCTTGGTTAGGTCCGATCTAGTTATTGTGATGATTTTCATGATATAGACATGTTATCTGGCACATTTTATTTATTTCTGTCGGAGTTCAAGTGGACATGTTATCTTCAATTCAACTCCACATCTTATTTGCCATCGGAAAAGCGCTCATCGGCCTATGTGGTAAAACTGCCCATCTTATCAGCCGATGGCATGTTCACCCAATTGCTTCACCCCTGGTCATCGGCTCTATGGCCGATCAACATGATATTCCATGAATATCCCATCCTCATCGTGGTCATCGGCTCGATAGCCCATAGGATATGCTATTGATCATATTTTCATGTTTCCTTATCAGTTCTAGGGTCAAACTGATTGGCATGCCTTGAACCCCTTTTTCTTAGAATGTAGGACCTGCACTAGAGTTAAGAAGATCTCCCAGACCACGCGTGTGTCAAAATGTGACCAAAAAATGTACCAACAGTATATGATCGACATGGTAGGGGTGAATGAGTTATATTATGATTGTATGTCAATGACATGCTGATCTTTGGCACAAACATAGATCTGATCAATAAAGTAAAGTCTTTTATATCAAAGAGTTTTGATGTGAAAGATCTAGGAGAAGCTGATGTTTTTCTCAACATCAAAATTATCAAGGACGAGAATGGGATTACACTTTCGCAATCTCATTATGTGGAGAAGGTCTTGAGTCATTTCAGCTATAAAGATGACAAGTCATCTCCAACATCTTATGATCCCAGTGTGATACTTTGAAAGAAAAAAATTCTAAAGATAATTGGTTCACTCATGTACCTAGCTAATGCAACGAGACCCGACATATCATTTGTTGTGAACAAATTGAGCAGTGTTGGCGCAAATGTTACGCCAACAGGTTCTCGGTAATCAAGAACGGACAAACAGGAAGTTTGTGTTTTAGGACTACTTTGAGCCTCCGAAATGGATAATAACTCAAGTGGTCCGAATAAGTGTAGATGAACAACTTGTTCTAGATCCCCCCTTACAAGGTACAATGGGGGGTATTTATAGGGGAAAAAGCATAAGGAAAAGACCTATTTACCCCTAGATTACAACCGACATAGTAGAAACTATTCGGTATTATAAACAGGGTTATACACGGTAAAGTACTGCAAGGTAAATGGATAAGCTGGACATCCAATCAATCATGTCCTTCGACTTCGAGGCCTCCATCCTCCCTTCGGAGGGTTCTCTAGGGCTTCGCACCGTAGCACCCTCCGGTCGTGGCGACGTATGCTTTGAACAACAGTCCGCCGGCTTCGGGGTCCTCATCAGCCTTTGAAGGGTTAATCTTTAAGTCTTGGAAATAGAGTAATTTCCCCAACAGTAGCCCCTCAAATACGCCTTTCTGTAGTTAACCTGTTTTAGAAAGAAGGCAGTATACGAAAAGAACATTTCTAATTTCTGAGGCTTAAAGAGGATTTGAGGATGTTGTGACTTAGCCGAGGATTTTGGACCCAACGCCTTCAAACCTTCGCCTTCGAGTTCTTGATACAGTGGGAACGCACGTTGGGAAGGGAACGGTTTCAGAGTGCGAACGTCGTGGAGATGGTTTTGGAGTGCGCACGTCGTGGAGACAGTTCCAGAGAGCGAACGTCGTGGGGCGCCGTCGAAGTAGCCGTTACGGCGCAAGTAGCCGTTACCTTTTGTAAAAAAAGGTAACGGTCGATTTTTACAGCGGTTGTACGCTGTTCCACTTACCGGACCCACTTGTCTATGACAGAAGCCTGATCGCATTCATCACCTGTGGTGTGAAATCAATCGAAGAGTAGTACTGGTCGAGTGGTTATAAAAGGGAGAGACAAAGATTAACCGAGATTTTTTACCGCATTCATCACCTGCGATTCACCTTTCCCCCAATCTTCCAAACTCTTGAACGTTCGAGCGCGATGGCGAGAACTAGCCACACCACCCCGGCAGCGGCCAACACCCTGGCGCAGAGGCAGGCGTGGGCCACTTCGACAGCAGCGGTAATGGCGGGGGCTCCGAGCGGTGCTTGGCCCAAGAATCCTCGGGCGCTCCGTCCGCCCTCCAAGAAGAAGATTGCTCAAAGCTTCATCATCGGCCAATCCTTGAGCACCGCCGAGTCCATTGAAGAAGCGGTGGACGGAAAGTTGGGCGCTGGGCTGAGGACTCGAGTCCCCGGGACGGAGTCGACTCCAAGGCCGCGGAGCGGAGAGGTGGTGGTCTTCGAAGCATTCTTCAAAGCAGGCCTGGGGCTGCTGGCCGTGGACTTCTTGGAAGAGGTGTTGGACTTGTTCCATATCACCCTGCCTCAACTGTCCCCCAACACCATCGCCCATTTGGCCATCTTCTAATGGGCGCTCCGGGCGGAGGGGTGCGAAGGACGCTCCGAAATCTTCGCCGCGACCCACGAAGCCATATGCCAACTGAAGCCACAAGACGGGCCAGGGGACTCCAAGGTGACGATAGCCTTCGTCAGCGTCAATTTCCAGCTGCGGAGGGAGCATGCCCTCCACTTCCCTGCAAAAGCTATAAACGACAGGTGGTACACCAACTGGATACTTCGGTGGTTTTATGCCGAAGTCGGAGAGGACTCCCCCCTCGCTGGTCCTCTCCAGGAGATCTGGTACCGGAAGGAGGCGGACATCTCTCCGAACCCTAGCCTGCTCTCGACGAGGCTAGGGTTGCTTACCTCAGTAGCTCGTCGTATGAGCATGCGCGACCTGGCTGAGGAGTTCGTCGCCCTTCAGATCCCTCCCCTCGGAGCCAACTGGTCGATCGTGTTCCCACAAGCCTCGGAAGGGGACCTCCGAAACTTAGGTAAACCTTCTCCTTGCTGCATCATATTTAAATGAAGAAATCAATTATACTCATATTCTCATACCTTTTTCTTTCAGTGGCGCCTCTGGCATTGGCTCCGGAGGACGTAGCTCGGGCCACCGAACGAGTTCTCGGAGCCCCTTCGGTGGCTGAGAGGCAAAGAAGGTTGGAGCTGGTGGGGAGCTGGGAGCGATCCAACAGAGTGTGGAGAGCTCTCGGCATGGAGCCCCCGAATCTTCCTGACTTCGCCCCGACCAGAGCGGTTGGCCATAAAAGGAAAGCCGCTGTTGAGCCCTCCAAGAAGGCCGGCAAGCAGCCGCTTCGGAATAAGAAGGTAGCGAAGCACCCTTCGTAGTTGGCGCCTGCCTCGTCTGCTTCGTCGCCGGGTGCGCAGAGCTCAGCCTCCGAAGAGGCAGAGGACTCCGACGGCCAAACAACGGCGGCCTTCAAAGCTTACCTCCTGGACAATGAAGATATAGGGGAAGTCCCCCCTAACGCCTCCGCCAGGGAGGTGGTAAGTGTGACTCCGATTGCTCCTCATGCGCCCGCCGTCGTGCAGGTGGAGTCAGACTCCCCTACCCCCAACTTGCCCGCACCCGAGGCGGTCCCTGCGGAGGCCGTTGCTCTGACGGGAAATGTTGAGGGCAGGACCTCGGGGGATGACTTCGCCGACATCCTCCAGATGTACGAAGTCTTGGAGGATCCAGCAATCCTTCCCCACGAAGCTCCCGGAGGTTCTTTCCAAAGCTCCTCCTCTTCGGGTGTTGATGCTTTGGTGGCGTCCGAAGCCCCTTCGTCTTTGGAGGCTGCCATTCGAGCTGACCCCTCCGCGCCTCTGGAGGCTCCGAATTTGGCGGCGGAGAATGTATCTTTCGGGGCAGACGATGTGCTCGCCGGGACGGAGTTGGCGACGGAGGTCACTCCTGTAGTGGCCGCCTCGACCACCGAGGTTGCCTCCGCCGCTGCGGTTCTGGCCGAAGAGGTGGTTGCCGATGGTCGGAGTACTCCTGCTTCGCCCTCCTTCGTACCGGGGAGGGGCAAGAGTATTTCTAGCCTCGGTCTTCTTCCTGGCCAGACCGCACCCTCCGTTGGCAATTCGGAGGATGAGGCTGCAGCGGATGATGCTCAAGCTTTGTCTTGGCTTCCTCTGCTGGCTCCGTTCCTGGAGCACCGGAGTGGCCTCCGAAGACTTATGGAGCCCCTGGCCGAGAGAAGCCAGGACATTGCTAATTTGGAGTTGATCTCCGTCTTGAGCGAGGCCAGGGCTTCGACACTCAACACGACCCTCGAAAGGGATGCCCTTCAGGTATGAAAAAGACACCATAGCTACTTCGCATTAGTGGTCATGAATACTTCAGTACTTACTTAGTTCTTTTTGTAGCAATTTGTCCTTGCTAGAGCGGCAGCGACTTCCAACGAGGTTGAAGTTAATCGACTTAAACGGAAGGTCACTACCCTCCAGACTGCCCTTAACGACTCCACCGGGAGATCCCTCTGGCTGGAGGAAGAAGTCTTGGAGGAATGGAGGGCTAGGGCGGCGTCTGACGAAGCCCTCGGAGCCATCCATTCATCTACGCGGGAGGTCGAGGCCGAGCGCGTTGTCCTTCGAGCAGAGGTTGAAAGACTCCGCCAGGAGGCCGCTACCTCAAGTGCGCAGCTAGTGGAGCTTCAGGGGGCTCTTAGCCAGGCGATGGCCCTCAAGAGTTCTTTGATGCTCCGGGTGGCCGAAGTGGGTGCGACTGCTGCAGGCCTGGAAGCAGCGGAGAAGAAGAACTCTAGTATTGCGGATCGTACCTTGGAAGCCCTTCAGGGTACGCTGGAGTACTTCGGCACCATGTGCCCTTCGTCTTCTGCTGCGACCCACGAGCCCCTTGACCAGAAGCTGACGAGGATCCAGGTCACTTCGTCATTGATGAAGAACTCTGGTATTCGGTACGGGGAAATCTCCGGATAGTGTGCTGGTATCGGGGTTCTTCGTCATCTTGAATCCCTTCGGATCCCCCTTGGCTCAGTCGGAGGTTTGTCTCCTGGAGGCTTCGCGGACGATGACTTGCTGCGGCCATCTTCGGAGGTGGCTTCGGCCTGGGAAGCCTTCCGTTCGACCTGGAAGATGGACCATAAGGGCGCAGCTAAGGCCTGGATTGACGAGGCCCGTCGGCAGAAGCAGGCACAAACAAAGCCACCACTTCCTGCTTCACCAGCCCCTTCGGTTCCTGCTCCGCCGACCAACCCGCGGGTCTAGCCGCTTAGGACTGCTATGTACATGAAGCCTTGTAAACCCTGTTTTATTAATGAAAAAGTTATAAACGGGAACTTTTCTTGGGTGTTCTGCTCTTTTTTAGGTTTTGTCATGCCCTTCGAGCCCTGACTTCGAACTTCTGGAAATTACCGACGAGCTCCGAAGGGAGTGGGCAAACCTCGAGGGATTGAGGCCTTACCGCCGCTCCCGCTTTTCTGTTCCTCGCGGAGACGGGGGGAGATCACCCTTGAAGTTCGAAGGGACGTCTTAGCTTATATTAAAGAGGAAGAGAAGACGGAGGGGTCCTCGTCTTCCGAACCTATTGACTGGTCCGACTCGGAGTACCGAGCTAAAGACCCTACGGAGGCTGACTCCGAAAGGCTCCTGACATGGGCTGAGCTTCAAGAGGAGCAGAGGAAACTGCGAGCCTCGAAGAAGAAGAGAAGCACCCGGACTAAAAGGACGACTTCGGCGGCTTCGAGCTCCGAAGGGCAAGGTAGCCGTAGGGGTAGCTCTAGGGGCCGAAAGGGTCTCCGATTTTATTTAGGCTTAGACACAAATTTCTCTTGATGTATTATAAAGATTTAATGTGGAATGCTTCGAAAGTATGCTGTGTGACTCGTACCCTCCGACCCCCCTTGTGGGTGGCGGAGCCTTTACCATAGAAAAGGGTTCGCTAGGCACAATGACTGTCCGAACACTTGCATGTTTCGAAGTTTGTACGAAGACTAAAAATTTGCTCGCTTTTTTTTAAGTCTTTAGACTCTTATATGGATCCTAACAAGCCTTAGCCTGGAATCCGTAGGTTGGCCACCTTCGGCTCTTTTACAGATACTTCGCGCCCGGAGGCCGAAAATCTGTTTTTCTTTAAAGTCCTTAGACTCTTCTATGGATCCTAACAAGCGGGAGCCTGGAATCCGTAGGTTGGCCACCTTCGGCTCTTTTACAGATACTTCGCGCCCGGAGGCCGAAAATCTGTTTTTCTTTAAAGTCCTTAGACTCTTCTACGGATCCTAACAAGCCGGAGCCTGGAATCCGCAGGTTGGCAACATAGCCCTTGAACCATTGGTTCGAAGGCGGCTGCCTGGGTCTTGAGAAAAATGCTCGGCTCTACAAGCATCTCTGTCCTCCTAATGCGTCCATCAGGAGTAAGGGATATTCGGAGAGCAAACAAAATTCGACCCTTATCTTTACTCATAGAAAGGGAAGTTTTTACAAATGATTACAAGGGGCCCCTAAGCAAAATAACGCTTAAGGTGCTCCGCATGCCATGCATGCTTCAACTCTTCTCCTTCTAAATTGGCTAATTTAAATGATCCGGGGTGTCCTGAGCGTAAGATAACATATGGTCCTTACCATTTGTTTCCTAGCTTCCCCGGAGCTATTACACTGCGTAATACCAGATGACCCGTTTTAATTCATTTAGCTTTACCTTCGGGTCATACCATGTCTTGGTGTGCTTGTGGTACTTAGTTAGGTTCGCGACAGCGCGAAGCCTTGTTTCTTCTGATAAATCCAGCGAAGTGCTCCGGTCACTTTCATCCCCAGGCTGTACTACGCGAAGCGATCCACCTCTGAGCTCCGTAGGAGTCATGGCCTCATCTCCGAAGAGTAATCTAAACGGTGTGAACCCCGTTGACCTAGTTTGAGTGGTTCGAATGGACCACAAGATTTTGGGGAGCTCTTCGACCCACAGCCCCTTGGCCAATCCAACAATTCGGCGATTCAGCCCGGAAAGGATGTTCCCATTGGCTCGCTCAACAGCTCCGTTGGACTGTGGATGTCGTACTGCTGCGAAGCACAACTTAATGTCCAGTTCTTCACAAAATGTTTGGAAGGTGTCAGCTTCGAACTGGGTTCCATTATCCACCGTCAACTCTCTTGGAACTCCGAACCTGCATATGATATTTTGCCAGAAAAATTGTTGCACATTCTTCGAGGTGATAGCTGTTAGCGGCTCCGCCTCAACCCATTTTGAGAAATATTCGATTGCCACCACCGCAAATTTCAAGCCGCCTTTTGCCACTGGGAAAGGGCCTATGAGGTCCATGCCCCATCTAGCCATTGGCCATACTGGGGCAATAACTTGAAGCTGAGCTGGCGGGCGATGGCTCTGTCTGCCCATCCACTGGCAGCCTTGGCATGTTCGAACTTGTTCTTCCGCATCTTTTACTATTGTTGGCCAATAAAACCCTTGCCGAAGCGTCTTGCCTGCTAGCGCTCGAGGGGCTAAATGACCTCCACATAGCCCTTCGTGGATGCCCCGAAGTATGTCTTGACCTTCGGGCTGTGAGATGCATCGAAGTAGGGGTGAACACACTCCGGCCTTGTATAGTACTTCATCAACAAGCTTGTAATTTCGAGCTCTTGCTTGCAACCTTCGAGCTTCTGGGCCTTCAGGAGGGTCCATGCTACTTTGCAACATGCTTATTATCGGAGCCCGCCAATCTGTAGTTGGAATGCACATTACTTCTGACGAGGGTATTTGGTCAGTCACTGGCTGCTCTAGCTCTTCGTAGAAAGCACCCTCCGGGAGGTCCACCGCTCCTGCTGCAGCCTTTGCAAGAATATCTGCAAGTTGATTCTCTGCCCGAGGGATGCTTCGAACTGTAAACCCTTTGAATGCTGCTTCGGCCTTGCGGATTTCTTCAAGGTATTGCGCGAGATGTGGGTTTTTTGCTTGAAAACTTTTGTCAATATGCCCCGCGACGACTTGGGAATCTGTCTTGATCACTATTCTTGCAGCTCCGAGCACTTTAGCCTTTCGGAGGCCTAGCAAGATTCCTTCATACTCGGCAATGTTATTAGTGGTTCTGAAGTTGAGCCTTGCAGAATACATGGCCTTCTGCCCTGATGGTGATATGATGACGGCTCCTGCTCTGGCACCTGATGCTTGATAAGCTCCGTTAGAGAATATTGTCCAAAAACCTTCGGAGGGTTCTTCCGGGGTCCAGAGTGCAGATGGAGTCCATTCTGCTACGAAATTTGCTATAATTTGAGATTTAACAGCTGTCCTCGCCGTGAAGGAGATTTCGAAGGGTGTCAGCTCGACCGCCCATTTTCCAATCCTGCCTGTGGAATCTTTGTTTCGGAGCATATCCCCAAGAGGATACGACGTAGGGACGATCAGGTTATGCGCCAAAAAATAATGCCTCAGCTTCCGCGAGGCCATTACTAGGGCATAAACAAACTTCTCGAGCTCGGGGTATCTGACTTTAGCTCCGGATAATGCCTCCGACACAAAATACACTGGGTTCTGGACTAGCTTTCCTTTAAGCTCAACTTCCCGGACTAGTACTGCGCTCACTACTGAATTTGTTGCTGCAAGATAAAGGAGCAATGTTTCTTCTGGGAGGGGAACGGTCAAAATTGATAATCTTCCGAGGTATTCTTTTATATCATCGAAGCTCTTTTGGCACTCCGATGTCCATTGAAAGCTTTCAGACCCCTTTAGTGCTTTGAAAATTGGGAGACTCCGCTCTGCTGACCTGGCCAGGAACCTGCTAAGAGCTGCAAGTCTCCCTGCTAACTTTTGAACCTACTTCAAATTCTCTGGTGGAGCCATCCTTTGCAGTGCACTTATCTATGTTGGGCTAGCTTCGATTCCCCTGCTCGAAACTAAGTACCCTAGCAGTTTCCCTGCTTGAGCTCCGAATATACATTTTTCCGGATTGAGGTGTACTCCACATGCTCGGAGGCTCTCAAACGTTTCGGCTAGATCTAGGTTATGCTGGTGCTTTTGAGCACTTTTTATTACAATATCATCCATATAGGCCTCGACATTTCGGCCTATCTGATGACCTAGAGCTTTAGCTATTAAACGAGAAAAGGTTGCTCCGGCATTCCGCAGCCCAAAAGGCATTCTTACATAACAAAATACTCCGGAAGGAGTTATAAAGCTTGGCTTGGCTTCGTCTTCGCAGTTTTAGCCATACTTGATGATATCCGAAGTATGCGTCGAGGAAACTTAGCAATTCGGACCCAGCTGTGGAATCTACCAACTGATCTATTCGGGGCATCGGGTAGGGGTCTCGCAGGCATGCTTTATTTAATGAAGTGAAATCAATACACATGCGCCACTTGCTCGAGTCCTTCTTCCTTACAAAAACAGGGTTAGCCAACCACTCGGTATGGGCTACCTCCCTGATGATGCCAGCCCTTGACAATTTTTCTACTTCGGCCTTGGCTAGGCTTGCTCTTTCTGCTGACAGCTTGCGGAGCCCCTGGCGCACCGGCTTGCCTTCGGGTTGACGAGCAGACTATGCTCGATGATGCTTCGATCGACCCCGATGATGTCTTCGTCAGCCCAAGCAAATATGTCCAGATTTTTCCTAACGACTTCTTCTAACGAGGCGGTTATTTCTAGAGATAGCCCCTTGCCGAATTTCACTGGGTACTCTTTGCCATCTTCCGAGATTATTCTTGTCTCAACATCACCCTCCGGGCTTGGCTTGAGCGAAGATCCCTTCGGAGGGTTCGAGGCCTCCGGTACTTCTTCGACACTTTCCGCCACATTATGCACTTGTCGGGGGTCCAATGGCTGCCCATGGCCATACTCCGTCCTCCTGGCTACAGATTGGTCTCCTGAAATAGTAAGCACTCCACCTTGCGTGGGCATTTTGAGACAAAGGTAATTATGATGTGCTATAGCCCCGAACTGGTTCAACATCCCTCAGCCGAATATAGCATTGTAAGCGTATGGGGCATCAACCACATCGAAGATCACCTCTTCTACTCGGGCCAAAGGCCCCTCTCCGAAGGCAACCTCGAGGCCTATTTGGCTGAGGGCATCGAGAGGCGGTCCTGAGAACCCTTGAAGCGGCCGGGCTGCTGGAAGTAGATGCTTCCGAGGTATGCACATCTGGTCGAAGGCCTGGACGAAGAGTATGTTTGCGGAGCTCCCACCATCTACCAGGATCCTTCGAGCATCTGCTCCTGCTATATCAGCAGAGATGACTAATGGGTCAGCATGGGGGAACTTCACCCCCGCCGCATCGCTGGCTGTGAATGAGATGGGCACACGGGACCATTCTGGCATCCCTTCGGCGGAACTCGAGGTCCCAATGTGCCCGACCTCACGGATGTACTCGCACCGCTGTCTCTTGGACATGCTTCCGAGGGTCCCCCCTCCGGAGATGGGCAGGACCACTCTCTTGCCGCGGTCTTGCGGGTCTTCTTGCTTTGGTGGTGGCATAATACTGGCCACCGGTAGTCGCATGGGGGCTTCGAGGGCACCGGCTCGGGCCACAGTTTGAACAGGCTCCGAGCGTGCCGACGGTGGGGCCCGATCCGAAGTACCCCGCCTGGTATTTCGCTCAAGGTAGTCGCCCCGAAAGGGCCAGCACTGCGTTGCAATCCTTCGTGTCATGGCTTCTATTATCGCCATGCACACAACAGAAAAAACTCTGGCGCCTGCCAGGCATCCTTTCTTGAGGCTTTGGTGGCCCAGCCTTGAAATTCTTCGCCTGTTGGAAATTGGCAGGTGCCTTCGAAGCTGAAGGTGCAATGTTTAGCACCTCCGAGCGGAAATGCTTCTTCCCCCGCTTGTACTCGTTGAAGCGGTTGTCTTGTGGAGGTTGCAGAGTAGCGGAGGCTTCAGGCTCCCTTTTGACTTCTCGGAGGGTGGGCAATGGTGCTTCAGCTCGCCGAAGACACCCTTTCTCTGCCTTGGCATACTGTTCGAAGTATGCCATGAGCTGTGCCACAGACGTCACCGGCTTCCGATGGAGTTTGCTGAGGAGGTCGGGGTTCAGCACCCCTTCGCGGGCAGCATCAACTACCGAAGAGGTAGACAGGCCCTTGATCTGTGACTTGGTGTGGGCGAAGCGCGTGAAGTACTCCCAGAGGGTTTCTCCCACCCGCTGCTTTACCTGGAACAAACTTCCTGTGGACATCGGGGCCACGAAGGTACCTTGGAAGTTGCTCACAAATTTATTTTTTAGCTGCTCCCATGAATTGATCGATCCTGGCTTTAGGGACCAGAACCAGCGGAGTGCCACACCTTCGAGAGCGAGGGGGAAGCATTTTGCCATGGTGCTTCGCACCCCTCCGCTTGCTTCTATTGCTAGGGCGTAAGAGCGGGCGAACTCTCCGGGGTCCGACCCCCGGAGTACTTGTGTAGCTTCGAGGCCTTGAACCTGGGTCGAAAGGCACTCTCTGCAGATCTGAGTGTAATGGAGACTCGTTATCGAAGGATGCATTTTCGGCTTCCTCTGGGACTTGGATAACTTCTAGGGGATTGCGTGTTCCATCGTCTTGAGGCCCTCCTGGATTTTCGGTGGAAGCTTGAGTGCGGAGGCGATCGGCGGCCTCTTGCCTCCACCTAGATACCTCCTCCTGAAGCCTGGCTAGCTGCGTAGCCTCGGTTTCGGGAGGGCCTTCGTCTTCGTCGGAGGGCACTTCTGGATCCCGGCTAGCTGCGTAGTCGGTCTGAAGCACCGTAGGAGGAGCCAGAGGGCCCCGGGGCGCTCGACGCCCAGCGGTCTCTGCAGGAGTCGCCGGATTAGCCGAGGGTCTAGCTCCATTGGTCCTAGGGGACCTTCGGAGAGGACAACGAAGCCTAGCTATGCTTCGGAGGCATAGCTAGCCGCGAAGAGGTCTTGGAGAGAAGGCCTTCGAATGACTCGAGGGGTCGAGAGGAGGCCTTCGAGCTGCACTAAGAAGCCCTTAACTGAAGGGTGCGCAGAATCTTGGGACTCCGAGGCTCCCTCCGTAAGTGCTCTTCGGAGTGCAGTCAGCAGTAGAGAACAAGCTTTTAGAACTTGGGTCCCCACGGACGGCGCCAACTGTTGGCGCAAATGTTACGCCAACAGGTTCTCGGTAATCAAGAACGGACAAACAGGAAGTTTGTGTTTTAGGACTACTTTGAGCCTCCGAAATGGATAATAACTCAAGTGGTCCGAATAAGTGTAGATGAACAACTTGTTCTGGATCCCCCCTTACAAGGTACAATGGGGGGTATTTATAGGGGAAAAAGCATAAGGAAAAGACCTATTTACCCCTAGATTACAACCGACATAGTAGAAATTATTCGGTATTATAAACAGGGTTATACACGGTAAAGTACTGCAAGGTAAATGGATAAGCTGGACATCCAATCAATCATGTCCTTCGACTTCGAGGCCTCCATCCTCCCTTCGGAGGGTTCTCTAGGGCTTCGCACCGTAGCACCCTCCGGTCGTGGCGACGTATGCTTCGAACAACAGTCCGCCGGCTTCGGGGTCCTCATCAGCCTTTGAAGGGTTAATCTTTAAGTCTTGGAAATAGAGTAATTTCCCCAACAAGCAGGTTTTGTCCAACTCGGGTAGTGATCACTAGCATGCACTTGAAAGGGTTTTGCGCTACTTGGCAAGTACTATGAGTTATGGAATTCACTATTCTAGGCACCTCGTTGTGCCTGAGGGATATAGTGATTCGAACTGGATATCTGATGCTGATGAGCTTTATGCCACTATTGGGTATGTCTTTACCCTTAGAGGTAGTGTAATATAATGGAGGTCTTGCAAACGTACCATTTTGATGAGGTCAACCATGGAATCAAAACTTATTACTTTAGACACAACAACTATAGAGGCAAAGTGGTTATGTGAGCTATTGAAGGACTTGCCCATGGTTGAAAAACCAATGCCCACTATTCTTATGAACTGTGACAATTAAACTGTGATTATCAAAGTGAACAATTCTAAGGATAATGTGAAGTCATCAAGACACGTTAAAAGATGATTGAAGTTTGTCAAGAATTTGAGAAACTTCAGAGTTATATTATAAGTGTGACTTATATTAAAATAGATAAAAACCTAGCAGATCCATTTACAAAGGGGCTATCATGAAATATGATAGAAAATACATCAAGGGAGATGGGTGTGAGACCCATATGAGTTGCCATAGTGGTAACCCAACCTATGTGATCAGAGATCCTATGAATTAGGACCTAAGAAAAATGAGCTATTAGTTAACTGAGGAAATTTAATTACCTAACCCTCTCTAATTGAAGATGCAATACTCTCTGATATTGTAAGGTGGGATGGCTTTATGCCTTAATGTACTTTGTTGTCTTTAATTAGCGAAGATGCTATCCTAGAGAGCATTCTTGAAAGAATACACCTATATGAGCCTGGCTATTTAATGTCACAATCCACGAGACTTGGGTAATCTCTAGTAAGCTCATTATGACCAAGGAGTACAATGCATATGCTCCACCCATGGGGTAGGCTACTAGCAGCCAAGTACTTGTTATGACTTTGAGTGAAACTCATTCGAAGAAACTTAACAGTCCTCGTCGAAATGCTAGTATATTAAATAGAAGTGAGAATCAGACAAATCTGTAAATGGGTATTTGAGATCTAGTGGGGGATTGTTGGAATTTTGGGATGGACCCAAATGAATATTTCAGAAATTCCTAAATAAATCTCAAAGACCCATGTCATGAAAAGGAATACTGAGTAGTCAGGAGTCAGACACTGGAGTCGACACTCTTGAGGGCCGGATCTGAGCTAAGACTCAAAGGTCGGGGGTCAACATTCCCGAGTGCTTGATATGAGTCGGGAATCAAGGGGTCGAGTGTCGACCTGCCGAGCCCAACCACTTATTCCCAAAAATCGGCTCCTTGCCTTCTAGAGACCGAGTCTTCCTTTTCTTGTTCCGATTCTTTGGGAACATGGAGAAGTTTGTGAGATATGGTTATATGGAAATGAACTTGATTGAGATCGTGATTGCGACACGAGATCTAGTTACTCCCATATAAATACCCGTTAATCACTTCGGTTCTGATGTATGCGAAAATCATATTAGATCAAAATATAGCTAGGAGTTTGGTTGTTTTCTCTCTGTTGTGTTGTCGCCATAGTCTACTCTATTCCGTCCACCGGCGTGTACCGATGAATGGGAGAGAAGGTCTCAAGAACCACTCATCCTTATGATCCTGCATCGGGAGAGGGCGAATAAGATTTTTGGGAAGCTCTCCATGCGACTTCTCATGTTCGTCATCACGACATGTGTTCCGTCCACATCTACCATTGGTCGCCGTCGGGTACTGTGATTCGACTCCAATAGGATAACCTCTGCACCGACCGCTCATTCATCTTCTACTACCATACAGTACGTGTTTTACTTTTCTGTACGGTTAATGATCAAGTTTTGCAAAATCATGATTATATTGTTACTATTTACTAGTATGATAGATTTGTTCATGCTAGTTACTGTGGGTGCCATGATTTATCTATTTTAGAAATTAATCATCCAATTTCCTAATAATCCAACATCAACCAGAGCAACAATCGAAGAAATGCCCAAACAATGACTCTCAAAACAACAACAGGAATTTGAAAATTTTGTTGATCTACCTATCTTGTAACAACAGTAGGTGGGGATGGATGAGGCGAGTCGTTAGCGAGATTGGATTTGGGGTGAGCCGATCTACACAAGAACTTGTCTTTCCTTAGTGGCCCGGTCGGTTGCCAAAATTGGGCAAGCGGTTAGTCTTGTGGGTGAGAGCTTGAGCTCTATTCGGAATGGAGTGAGCAAGGAGGAGGAAATGGGTAGCCTTGGTGATGAGGACACTGCTAAAGCTACAACCATACTCGAATACCAAGGACCAATGACTCATGCTCGAGTTCATCAATTAAGTTATCTAGTGAACTTATTCCTCATTACTCAAACAAGTTCTTATATGAATGTGTGGGATCGGAATGGCGACTAGAGGGGGGTGAATAGGCGCCTCGACACTTTCTTTCGAAGTGATGGCCTAATCAAATCACCCAACGCACCTCAAAAAACACAAATTCATGTTTCAATTCAAACAATATGAATGTTAAGCTCAAACAAAGTCAAAAACTCAAAACAGCTTTGTTTCAAGTTCCTAGACAACACCTATCAGAGAAACTCACTCTGGAAATCAGTTTCAAGTTGAGACAGCAAAACAGAATGTTTCAATTCAATCACAATAGAGAATCAAACACTTCTGAATTTGTTTTTCGGATGGTGAATAGTAAATGACACTTCAACAAATTGTATTTATCTAATTATGGTTCAGTTTGCAATTGTTAACTTCAATCAAATTTCTGATCAACGTGATATATATTAAACCTTGTCAACAAAGCAATAATCTGAATATTCAGCACAAAGAGCACTAGTTTCAGAATCTTGAAGAGTAAACACGTCTGCAGTAACTGTAGCAAATTCGACAAAGATGAAACAATTGAGTTTAGCACTTGAATTACTTTTCATCAAACCATTTCAAGTACAGAATAATTCTGAAGAACAGGAATCATAGTTTTGAATTCAATTCAGATTAGAATTAAGAATACTTGAATTAATTCAGAGTTGTAGGATGATGAATAGTAGCAGGATTGAAAAAACTCATCATTAAATCAATTTCTGGATACTATTCACAGTAAAGTATTTTTCAAGGGAATGACCCTTCTGAGTCTTCATTGAAAACAGTCTGAATCAACTCGGATACACACTGATAATATTAAACAGAATCCAAGTGATTTACTTCACAGCAATAACTATGTCACAAATGCAGATACTGTTTAGAACTGACATCCAATTAAGGCAAAGACTAATCAGTACAGCAACACACAGTACAGGTTGTCACAAAATCAACCAGAGCAGAAACTAGAATGTTAATTCTGAGATAGATGAAATTCTGCACAAAAGCTTAATAGCAGCCAATCAGTACAAACAGACTTATGAGCTAATCACTTCTGTTCCTCACTAAACAACTAAACCTCATAAAAAGAATTTCCAGAAAACAAGGACCAGAATTCAGTATATAATAGATGAATAGGCAAATCAGATGATAGACATTACTCTGAAAATAGATATGACAATCCTGTTCATCATCAGATATCAGGTAGTTTTGAAGTTCTGATCAAGCACTTTAGACTTTCAGCATTAGAAAACAGTCATGGATGATTTCAAACTACAAAACAGTCCCAATTAACACAAGACATCAGACTGAAAACAGATTCAACACCAAAATTCAGTGACTGAAATTTTTGACACAAACTGTACAGCACATCTCTTCAAAAAGTTATCCAGATGAACTTAGATACTAAGCCTTCATCCTAGAGGTATTATGGAGAGGAAATTCAGATACGCAATACAAGATCAATGACTGAAAACTATTCAGAAATGAGTAAACCAATTCAGCAGGTATAAATTCACAAGATACAATTACCCTTCTAAACAAATAGCATGAGTCTAGAGCAAATATAACTTGACACAGTTCAATCAACACACCAACCAAAAACACTAGGACTCATCAACCAAACCGATGCACATGTTGAAACAGAAGGTTTGAAACAGCTCACACAAGACTACATAAACAGACTAAAGATTAGGTGACTAGATCAGAAATTTCTGATAAGATTTTCACAGATGCAAACATGAACACGAGAAAGGATTAACCTAATTGCTGAATAAGACTCTCAGCAAACATGTTCCAAATCATCACAATTTCAGATGCATCAACAGAAAACTTACTTGTTGCTGAGATCAGAGAAAGATTCTGAAAAACATCCCTATCGGCAGACACATTCAGGTGCGCTGGACGAAGAACAGTCCTGCAAGAATCGAACTGTAGTTCATCCGAAAACGAACTCAACCTCTACTGTTCATCATCAAATACAGAATGTGCTCTGAATCAATCGCTGGAAGAAACAGGCTGCAATACTGTGAACAGGACTGCCGATTTGATTGTAGCACATCCGGCAAAACTAGCTGGAGTTGTTCACGGTAAAGGATAATCGCAGGAGGAAGGCTCTCGGTAGTACAAGCTATGCAAGAAGAAAAAACAAAATTCCTTTCTGTGTTTGATCGAATAATCTATCTTGTTGTGTTCGGCTAGGACCAGGGATATTTATTCCAACAACTCCATATTTCTAGAAGGCCTACTTTGCACTAAGCCCCCTAGAAAAGACCCAAAATACAAAACTGAAAATTACAACAAGAAATACCCTATTTTACTCTAGAAAATTACAAATGACCCCTCTTTAGAATATTTTCAGAATATTTATACTCCAAAAAATACTCTAAAAAGTACACACTATGACACTAAAAACTTTAAACTAACACTTGACACTATTTTATTGAAATAGTAAAAACGGCAAACATTTCGACGGTTTTCAGCAAAAACCGACAAAGCCTTTTCAGCTCTTCGACTCGTGACACCGCTTCATGACTTCGAGTGCCAGCAAGCCACTTCCGCTCTCGATCCCCTCGAGCCACGCGAATGCTTGTCCTGGCCTCCCTCTCGTGAACACAGTCGACACGCTGTCGCAGTCAGTCGTCCGTCCGAGTCTCGCTCCGTCTCTTCGTGCACTCTTGAGATCTTCTCTAACTTTGCTTGGCCTCCCTGATCCTTGGCATCAAGCTCCCCGCTCGACCCTCGATCACCCGCCATCAACAGTCGGTCGGCATCTCCACCCTGCACAAACAAGACAAGCCAAAACAAGAACGAAACGCACTACCGAAACCCTCGGCAGCCACACCTTCACTCCACATCGAAACCCTCAATGCACTCCACATACTCTCGACCATTGAATCGCTCAGTCGCTCATCCTTGCCAATCACTCATCATTCAGACCGAAACCACCCTTGGTTTCTCAGAATGGAGTAATAGTAAATTCGACTTATGATTGTATTATACTTAAGAACAACGAAGACGAGACATTGGATCGAACCTTAGTCGAATTGACAAGGGAAGATCAGGACTACCGACCGGGACACTCGGGTAGTCAGACCACTAGGCCGACCGCCAACCACGAGGCCACCGAGTGGAAAGTATGACATCTACAAGTCTGACTACTATCGGATCAGTCAGGAGTGAGACTTCAGATCAATTCATGTTAGAGACCTAATAGGTTATTCGAGTCAATTTAGGTTTAGGGTTTATATTAGAGCCCTACAAGGATATGAACCATGTTATAGATGCCATCTCGCATCTTGTAAACTTATAAATAGATAGTTATTGTCATTGTTAGGATTTGGATTTTCCTTAGATTATTCTGTCATTGCAGTTTCGCTCTAGATCGGTTTGTAGAACCTTAACTTCGAGTTCTCTAGATTAGTATTAGCAATCTAGATCGCATTTACCTTGTTCTTGCAAAGTTCTTAGATTGTTTGCAAGATCAAAACCTTCGTGGTGAGGTCAACTACATGATAGTGTGGTTGATAACGAGTAGACGTACGAGTGTAGCTATTGCAATGTTCTAATCACTAATTAGAAGCCTTTAAACGTGAACGCCCCTCGTCGCCTAAATCAAACCTATCGGAACATCGGGTCTTAAAGTTGCACCAAGTGGTATCAGAGTGAAGTTTTCCCATTAGGTATATCAATTTATCATTGTTATTTCCTTTACCAAGAGTCTAGAAAAAGCCACACAAAATTTTCATTGTTAATCATAGATTAGTTTTTCGCTGTCCAAGCCCTACTGTGCCTTTCGCAAATTTAATTTCGGTATTGCTTTGTTGAGTTTAAGTCTGAGTTTAAGTTTAGTTGCTGGTTTAGAGTCACGTTCTTGGAGTCTAGTTTGAGTTTTTTTGCTTTGCCGTGAGAGCCTTCCTTGAGAGATCAGGTTCAACTCGATTTTGGATTGCAACCACCTTGTGTTATTTTCTCGTATCACAAGCCTGTTAGTTATGTTGCAAACCGCCTTGTATCAATCGCCCTGGACCGCTAGCCTCCATGATTTTTAGCTGCAAACCTATTTATGAAGTTTTGTTATAGACGAACAAAAAAGAATTTGTGCAGAAATCTTCTGGTCTATATCTCGTTCGGTAAAACAACCATAACTTTCTCATACGAACTCAGAATCAGGCAAATAAGTACATTCTGGAGAACTACAGAAAAAGTTAAAACTGAAAAAGTTTGGTTTTTATGGGTTCAGTGATTTTATTTTCTCCAATTTCGTCTTGGAAGATTGAGTTCTTGTAGTACTAAAGTTTTCAAAGTACGTTACCAAAATCTATACCGTGTGATACCTAACTTATCAAGTGAATCACATGCTAGTTTTGAAGTTATCCCATACTCCCATGTAATTTGTGGAGTGAAAAGAGATCAAGAAAAAAAGAAAAGAGAAAAGAAAAAGATAGATAAAAAAGAGAGAGCAAGATAGCAATAGAAGCTTTATATATTGCCGAGTTTTCCAAAACTTGTTCAATTGTGCATGTGTCCCATAAATCCTTTGTATCCTACTCTCTCTTGCTTAGACTAGGCCCTAGGGATGAGTCTAGGCCAATGACTTTGACAATTGATTGGGACCCTTATTCATTTTTGCTAATTCTGTTATTAAATTTTGTTATTCCTTGCTACTATATATTGCCTGCCAAGATCCACATACTTCTTATCAGTACAGATTTGATCCATGCAGTCATACCTCGCACTCATCAAACGTCCCACATATCTAGTCATGCCACCTTCTTCAATTGGTAAGAGCTTTGTAAAATCTTGGTAAGACGTACCGAGAAAGAGTGTGATTCTGTAACCTATTAGTAATGAGGATAATACTTGTCTTGCCTTCTGTTTTTTACTAACAGTGGTAGGTGAAGTGATTGATTTTGAGGATTCTACTTCAAAGGAAGAACTTCAAAGGATTGAAGAGAAGAATGATACTAGTATGAATGCCATGCAGCTAAGTATCAAGGCACTAGTTGGGAGCATTGCTACTCTCACTACCAGTATTCAACAAATGACCATAAATCAACAACCTCCAGCTCCAGTGCCTGAGGGTGAAGTTGATGAAGAATACACTGAGTATAGTGGCGTATGCGCTACATCCCATGAATAGTGCCTACGAGGTAATAATCATTATTGGGGGAAATAGTTTTCCCTTGAACAGGGGTCAAATGACGCCAGCCTTTGAAGGCCTTGAGCACGGAGACCGATGGCTAGTGAGGCCTAAAGGCGAACTCTGGCCGCCTCCATCAAAGATTACTCCAAGTACAGCCAAGATTTACCACTCTGGGTCCCCTCTGGAGACAAGCCTCCGGGACCCCTCTGGTCCGCTCCGGAACCCTTTCGGAGCCCTCTCCGGAAGATCTCGGAGCCCTCCCCGAGAGCCACTTCGGAGTCCTCTTCGGAGCCCCCTCAGCTAGCTCAGGCCAACACCCTCCGGCAGGTACTCCGGATAGAAGAAATATCCCAGTACTTCTATAATGTAAAGCCATACCAGGGGCCTAGACCTGGTATGTCGTATACCTACTCCTGAAGTGATGTATATCTGCCACGTCTGTAAAATTATATGTACAATAGCCTAGTCTTTTCCCCCTCTTACTCCTACAAAGCCTATGGCCTGTAGGGGGTATTTGGGTCTTTTCCTTTGGCCTGCGAGCCTATAAAAGTAGGGTCATGCCCTTGTAACAGGATGGATGTTCAGTAGAGGTAAAACTATGCCAAATCCACTATAAACTGGACGTAGGGTTATTATCCCTCTCGGGAGGCCCGAACCAGTATAAATCACTCTTCCTCTGTGAGAACCCTTCGAGGTTCATACCGTACACCATACACCACCACATAAAAACCTGTTTGTAACTAACGCAATTGTTACAACAACCATCAAGGTAACCAACATCAGGGATAAGGTAACGATGACCCTTTTGCCAAAGTCAAATTCACTATATCTCCTTTTGCTGGTAAATATGATCTAGAAATATATTTAGATTAGGAGATGACATTAGAACAAAATTTTAATTCACATCTAGTTCTAGAAACACATTGTTTTAGGCAAGCAACTAGCAAATTCAAGGATTTTGCTATAATCTTATGGAATGAATTGGTTAAAATGACCAATAACCTGATACACGAGATATATTCAAATGAGCTATATGTGGTCGATTTGTTCCTCCATCATATAAATGATATTTAACAAAGAAATTACAACGTTTGGATTAAGGTAATAAGTCCATAGAGGAATATTATCAGGAAATACAAATAGGCATGTTGTGTATTAGGTACAAGAATACGAGGATGATAAAATGACTCATTTCTATGGGGTTAAGACGTGAAATCTACGACATAGTTGATTATAAATAATATAATTATATTAATCGATTGTTCAATCTTGCCATGTTAGTTGAGAAAGAAATACATGGAAGATAATAGATGCTAAAGAACAATCTGATTACATCAAGACCTTCCATGAGATAGACCAAGACTGCCCTTGGTACTCTTTTCGGTTTGCTGTGCTCTACACTAATAGGGTGTTCGGACATGGGGAAGCTACGCTAGTCGACATTTTAAAAAATTTCACCCCCAAACCCTTGAACCATGTGCGTGAGGGATCATGAATCGTTACCTTCTAACGTGAGATGCTCTAGTGCAGCGGAATAAGATGTTGGGGAAGCATGTCCTCGCTTATCCTCGTCTTGCCCCGCCCGTTCGTTGGTGATCCAATCAGCGAAGACCGGTGGTGTCCATGTGAAGAAGCCCAGAAGCACCGCTATTCAAGCAACGCCTCTACGGAATCCACACGTACAGGGATGAGATTGTTCTCACACCGACGTGCTAGTACCGCTCGTGAAATCTTGGGGAGAAATCTCAATCTCAACCATTGAGATCAAGAAACAGAGAGGAGAGGTTCTTGGTGGCTATGGTTTATATGTAATCTAAACTGGAATTGATCTGCCCTCCAAGACCTCCTCCTCCTCCATTTATATAGAGCTAGAACCTTGGGCCCAATTCCACATAAAGGCACAATAGATCTAATCTATTTCGTCCACGTTAGAACTTCCGATCCTGGATCAGAACTTCCGATCTAGACTATCTGTTTCAATTCTGGGAATTATCAGAACTTCCGATCCATCGATACTTTCAATGTTTCTAGAACATCAGAACTACTGATCCACTATCGGAACTTTTGACTAGTTCAGAAAACCAAGTCGTGTTGGAACTTTCGATACCTTATCAAAAGTTCTGACATGTGCAATATTATCGAAACATCCAATTTCAAATCGAAACTTTTGATCTACCCAGAATTGTCTTGGGCACAATTCCTTCAATCTCCCACTTGCACAAGAACTAATTCTTGGTAGGTATCTTAATACATCCCCTTAAGTGTGTGACCCGATAGGTTCATACACCAACGACTGTTCACTGGAAACCCTTTCCGGCTCACTGGTCAATAGTGGTACCTAGTAGCACATATTGACCCCTGAAAGCATACAAAATCAAATTTTCACTAAACCTTGATATACGCATGCACCAGTCCCTTTACCACACGACATCAGTCAAGCTCAAAGCAAGGTACGTGCCCCACTTGGTGGATAGCTCGACATTTCACTCAACTAGTATCATATTCAAATCATGACTACCTCTTAGTCATAGAGCATGACTATGCACTTTTCCAATCCGACTACCTCGAGGGGCCCAGAGATATCTCTCTCATCATTAGAAGGGGTAAATTCCATCTTGACGATTCACATCCCGCAACATGTTTCACAACACACGTGAAAACAACCCATATTGCTACCTAGTTACGGAATAGCGTTAGGAAGCATCTAAGTTCGCCGCTATGCATTTTGGAATCAAATAATGATCTCAGGTCTGAGGACTCTGCAGGTACACCATTTGAGATGAAAACTGATGGCACATTACAATCCCAACAATATCTCAAGTGGTTCTATCCAACACCATGTTCTCCAACATGTGTTCACATAGGTGATTTGACATCTCCATGTCTATGATCCGTGAAACATGATCATCAATCAGCTAGATGTGCTAATCTATGTATCATCATTGTACCACATGATGATAAGATCAGGGATACCTTTTGAACAACATCATTATAAAACAAAGAGTCTCATAGATAAGTCATCAACTCATCAATCAATATAAATGACATTTATTCAAGGAACAAGATAACAATTATCTTCGTACATAAGCATAGACACTACTAACATCTTTTGCATACACATAACTAACTCACGCAAGTATCTAATACCCATGGTGCTTAGGTGTGCCTCATGCTTAGGCTATGGAAGAGGTTTTCTCAATGGATCTTCTATGTTCAAATCCATGTGCACCTTGCAAATCTTCACATCACCTCTCTCTATGATCTCGCAGATCAGGTGTTATCACCGAAGTATACGTTTGGACTTTTGGTGTGACCTAGGCTCCTTGGCTTGCGCATTGGCACCACTATTATCACAATAGAGGTCCACTGGACTGGATGCACCAGGGACAATACCCAGCTCAGAAACAAACATTCTGATCCAAATGGCCTCCTTTATAGCTTCTGAAGCTGCAACATACTCAGCTTCTTTCATAGAATCAGCCACCGTCTCTTGCTTGGAACTCTTCCAACTCACTACATCTCCATTGAGGCAAAACACAAATCCAGATTGCGATCGAGAATCATATTTATCAATCTAAAAGCTAGCATCAGTGTAAGCACTTACAATGAGCTCCTCTTCACCACCGTAAACCAGGAACATATCCTTAGTTCTTATCAAGTACTTCAGGATACTTTTTATAACTGCCCAGTGACTTTCAATCAGGTTTGACTAGTACCTACTCGTAACACTTAGATCATAGGATACATCTACGCATGTACACAGCATGGCATACATGATGGATCCAATCGCGGAGGCATATAGGATCGTACTCATTTTCTCTAGCTCATCGGGTGTCGAGGCACACTGATTCTTACTAAGAGAATTATCATATGACATTGGCAAAAAACTTTCTTGGAATTCTCCATTTTGAACCATTTCAAAACCTTATCAATGTACATACTCTGACTTAATCCAATTAGCCGCTTTGATCTATCTCTATAGATCTTTATGCCCAAAATGTATGTTGCCTCTCTGTTGGACCGAAAACGGCGACCAGAGGGGGGTGAATGGGAGCTTTTAAAATTTCAGACCAAAAATAACCTTCTATTTTACTTCTGTCTTATGCGGAACAGGCTTCTAAAATACCCTTCGAAGTTCTGGTTCGGAGGTATTTCACAGCTCCGAAATTAGGCTTCGCAAGGAGTAAAAGTTTGAAGCCAAGAAGACTTTGCTCCAACCACAACCCCGAAAATTCTGTTCTGCTAAGTTAGTGCAGGCTCCGCACACAGGGTGCCTTCGAGCAGGCTTCGCACTTCACCCTTCGCAAGAGCGGACTTCCTCTGAGGACTTCGATCAGCTCTGCTAAGTCAGTGCAGGCTCAGCACACTGGATGCCTTCGAGAAGGCTTCGCACTTCACCCTTCGCAGGAGCAGACTTCCCTCTGCAAACTTCGAACAAATACTCAGCACTAGCAACTGGTGCTGGGCTTTGTACTTCGAAGGTCTAAACGCACACTTAACACACTTCGTTGAGGACTTCGACAAGGGAAGAAAACGGGCTTTGAACAGTGCTTCGCTAGTAATCAGAGAGGTCTAGCCTCCAGTTTACACAGAGCGAACAGACACTGAAAAACACACTTCACCCAGACAGACTTCTCACACACCTCTCTAGAAAACTCACAAGAAGAAGGTGCACAGAGAAATCAAAGCATGAAGTTAAGTACGCATACAAGTTCAAGCAGTAAATGAAAACAGAATCAAAACTTCATTGCTTGAACAGGGAACACAAAATGAACTCACAGGATGAATACAGAGAGTGTGGCGGCTAGCACAGGAGTTCTACAATGGCTGCTCAAAGTGTTGATGTGACCTAGCTAGCCTCCACTATTTATAGGCACTATTCAGCCCTGTGAATAGACTACTTTACCCCTAGGGTTTACACTTTTTTTGTCTCATCAGAACAGGGGGTACAACTGGTAGTCTACTTTATTTGGAGGCTTCTTTTATCAGCTTCGCAGAGGGGACAGCACCAGCTTTTGCAGAGCACACGCTGTCAGCCTTTGTAGTTTTGGACCCTTTGGAAGCCCCCCTTCGCACGCGAGGGGTGTGGTAGCTTCGATGAGAAGCCTTGAGCCTGATGGCCTTCGCTTCACCTAAGTCAACCTTCGATACAGTAACAATTTTGAGCCGAAGCCATCAAAGCCCTTGGGCCTTCGCACCAACACCTTCGGAGTGGACCACCACGGCTTCGCAGCTACTCCCAGCTCGAACTCAGTCAGTCCGTGTACTGAAGCCATGCATGGCCGAAGTACCTCAAGTCAGCCTCACTCTAGAGCCAGCCTTACTCCGGAGCCAGCCTCACTCTGGAGCCAGCCTCACTCCGAAGCCAGCCTCACTCCGAAGCCCCACCTTCGGAGTACCACCCTTTGAAGTCCCTCCTTCGTCCAAGGCCTCCGCATGAAGCATTTCATGAGCACTTCGTCGCAGTGTCTCTCCCCGAGCACACTCCTCGACGATCCTCACCCAGACCATGCCTTCGATGCACCTCGACTTGTGAGACCTTCGTCGGGTATACCTTCGAGTGCCTCCCTCCAGAGCACACTTCGAAAGCCCTACCTCATTACTGAGGACTTGGTCCACCATACTCCGAAGTCACTCCATTCGGAGTACCCTTCGAAGTGCCTCACCTCCGAGGACTTCATCTCGGGGTACCTTCACCCGGAGCTATGCTCCGCACTTACTGCCTTCTCCTGGTGCACCCCTTCGCAGCCTTCGTGACGGAGCTCCCTGCTCCCCTGGCATCAAGCCTCCCGCTTGACCCAGGTTCACTTGCTACGAACCGTCCATCGCCTCTGAAGTCACCTGCGCACTACAGACAAACAGACAAGTGTATCTAGTACCCCGGAGACCTCTCCGGGTAAACAACCTTCGGCACACACTTCGGTGTACCGCCCAAAGTACCGAGACCCTTCGGTACAGCCATGTCATTGTGTATTGTCGGACCCCTCCGACAGGCACACTCCATTGCAATAGCTGTAGCAACCAGACCCACCGAATCCTTCGGTGAAACCACCTTCAAACCCCTTCGGAGGGACCCCTTCGAATCAGAGGGTAAAAACTATCAATCACTCATCACAGACTCTGAAAACATCCCTTGGTTTCTCAATCTCCCCCTTGATGAGTGCATTTACAACCAAATTCAAGTTCAAGAAAATTTGAAAAATTTCAGCACACAAGTGACCATAAAAACTCAGAAACGAGCCAAATCATGTCACTTGATAAAAGAATTTTCCTCCCCCTTTTTCAACAGAGTAAAAGCCCCTTCGGCAAATCTTCCCTTTGTAAGATAAAACTCCCCCTTAGTTATTTTACCCCTTTGCTGCAGAGAACTCAAAAATTTCTCCCCCTTTGGCAATGCAAGCATCAAGGAGCATGTAAAATATGCATAGCTTCGAAATGGGTAGAGTTGCAAAGACACATAAAGAAACAAATATGCCAACATTAATACCAATTATCATGTGCTCAGCTCAATTTAACATTCTCTAAAAACATGATGACAGCATGTGATTTTATCATTTTGAAATAAAAGCATCACCACTCAATCAAGGTAACTAGACAAGTAAAAGCAGGGACTATGCAAAGCTAGTCAATTTCTACTCTAGACAGACAAGTCCAGTTCAAGTGGAGCATTGAAAGCAAACTTGATAAACAATGAATTTTTGTTGTTCTTTTCAGAATGCCAGGGGTTATTTGTTTGTCTACCTTATACTTTCCAATCAAGCCAAGCCTAGGCATGAAAGCCATCATAAGCTTAAGGCGGTGATTTTGGCATACACTACACTATCCCAGTTCAGACCAATGTGCAATGGTAAGCAGTCTAGAATAGAGTAGTGCGACAAACAAACTCACCTGAATCTTTTTCACTTGTATCATACAAATCATGGAGTTTTGGATTTTAATTAAGTAAACAATTTGTTTAGCACTTGATGAATATCCATGAGTAAGTAGAACAATTTTTTCAAGTTGCAATGTTTAGCATCCAGGGAAAAGGAGTCTTGTTATCAAGCAGATAAAAGATAGCTAAAGCAGTCCTGCCTAAACATGCTAGAATCAAGACTAAGCAGTGAGCATGATTTGATTTTGGAAAGAAAAATCATGCACAAAATGTTTCAGACATATTGAATAGAGCTGAGCTGACATGATTACATGAATTATAATCAGGCATATAAGTGCAAAAGATGTAAATGCAATTTCACACATGATGAGCATATGCAAGACAATCAAAACTGCTCCCCCTCACAAAATGTCGTAAGGGTGACAAATACCAAGTTCCCCACGCAAGTAGGCAAAACGAGAAGCATCGAGGGGTTTTGTGAAAATATCGGCTAGCTGGTGTTGGGTATCAACATATTGAAGTTCAATATCACCCTTCTCATTATGATCTCTGAGAAAATGATATCGCACATCAATGTGTTTGGTTCTGGAGTGCTGAACCGGGTTGTTTGCAATACAAATAGCACTAGTGTTATCACAGAAAAGTGGAACACTCTTATAATCTAACCCGAAATCCCGCAAAGTGGAAACCATCCACAAAAACTGAGAGCAACAGCTAGCTGCAGCAACATATTCGGCCTCAGCCATCGATTGTGCAACACTAGACTGTTTGCGGGAAGACCAGCAAACCAAAGAAATACCCAGAAAATGACAAGTACCAGAGGTACTTTTCCTATCAATCCTACACCTAGCAAAGTCCGCATCGGAATAACCCCGAAGACACAAAGAGGAAGACGCAGAATACCAAATGCCAAATTCAAGGGTATGTT
Organism: Zizania palustris; assembly: GCA_019279435.1. Classification (NCBI taxonomy): domain Eukaryota; kingdom Viridiplantae; phylum Streptophyta; class Magnoliopsida; order Poales; family Poaceae; genus Zizania; species Zizania palustris. The sequence goes on along the minus strand of JAAALK010000288.1, from coordinate 42,071,309 downwards.
TGAGATACCTAAGAATGCGCTTTACCGCTTGGCAGTGCGAAGCTCATGGTGAAGCCTAAAAACGAGCGCACAAACACACTGCAAAGTGTATGTCCGGCCTCGTAGCAGTCAAGTAGAGGAGGGAGCCGATCATGCTTCGAAACTCCTTCTAATCTACGGCTTCTCCTTCCTCGTCAGGATCCAATGCTATCGAAGTAGCCATCGGAGTAGCGAGAGGCTTCGCATCAGCCATGTCGAACTTCTTGAGCAGGTCCTTGGTGTACTTCGTCTGGTAGACGAAAGTACCTTGTTTGCTTTGCTTGATTTGCAAACCAAGGAAAAAAGTGAGTTCGCCCATCATGGGCATCTCGAACTCCCTGCTCATGGCATCTGCAAACTCGGCAACCAAAGCATGAGAAGAGCCACCAAAGATGATATCATCCAGATAAATCTGGACTAGGAGGAAATCTTTGCCATGCTTGAGAGTGAACAGGGTTTTATCAACAGATCCCATCAAATACCCCCGCTCAAGTAGAAAAGACTTAAGTCTGTCATACCATGCCCGAGGGGCCTGCTTGAGTCCATAAAGAGCCTTATGAAGTTTAAGGACTTTATGTGGGTATTTGGGGTTTTCAAAGCCAGGGGGTTGTTTTACATAAACATCTTCGCCTATGAAGCCATTAAGAAAAGCACTTTTAACATCCATTTGATAGAGTTTGAATCCCCGGGATGTAGCAAATTCAAGTAAAATCCTAATGGCCTCAAGACGAGCAACAGGTGCAAAAGTTTCAGTAAAATCAATCCCTTCTAATTGAGAATAACCCTGAGCTACAAGTCTAGCCTTGTTTCTAACTATTGTTCCATCCTCCCCTTGTTTGTTTTTGAAAATCCATTTTGTTCCAATGAAATGAACATTTGGTGGAGGATCAACTAAAGTTCGGACTTGGTTTCTCTCAAAATTTTCAAGTTCTTCATGCATGGCATTGATCCAACTAGAATCAGAAAGTGCATGACTAACATCTAAGGGCTCAAAAGAAGCAACAAAAGCGGAATCAATGAAATGAGCATGAGAACGTGTTACCCTTTGATCAAGCTCACCAATGATCTGCTCGGGAGGATGCATCCTTTGAACATGATGTGGAGCCTCGTGGCGGGATGCAGTCTCCCCCTCAACTTGTGCGTTGGAGTGGTCCAAGATGACCGATGTCGAGGTAGTTGCTTCGGGACCTTGTGCCGAAGTAGTCGAAGCGGAGTCGGCTTCGGGGGTTGATGTCGAGGGTAGTAGGGGTTCATCCTCGAAATCTCCGGGATCTTCTTCTTTGAAGATGGTCTGTTCCATGTCGTGTTCATTTTCATGTTCAAGAGTAGAACTAACAGAGGGGGTTGATTCATCAAAAGTCACATCACATGACTCGATGACAGTGTTAGTCTCCAAATTATAAACACGATAAGAATGACCATGTGTGGTGTAACCCAAAAAGATCCCGTCAGAAGAACGTGACTCAAATTTATCTAAGTTTCCACGTTTTAGGATAAAGCAACGACAACCAAAAACTCGAAGATGAGTAACTTTGGGTTGTCTCCCAAAACGTAGCTCATAGGATGTCGAGTTCAAAATTGAGCGCAAGAAGATTCGGTTTGAGATGTAACATGCAGTATTCATGGCCTCAGCCCAGAATTTTCTAGGAGTCCTGTGCTCATTGAGAATCTCTTAGCCATCTCAACCAAAGTGCGGTTCTTTCTCTCAACAACACCGTTCTGTTGAGGAAACCGCGGAGCAGAGAATTGATGTTCTATGCCATGCTCCATGCAAAAGTCAACAAAGAGATTGTTCTTGAACTCAGTGCCATTATCACTTCAAATGAATTTCAATGCACCAGGGAGTTCAGTGAAAAGTCTCAAAGCCAAGATCCGAAAGTGTAAAAACACTTCATCCTTGCTGGCAAGAAAGAAGACCCAAGAGTAGCGAGAGAAATCATCGACAATGACTAACACATACCACTTGCCGCCTAAAGAACTAACCCGAGAAGGACCTACAGTGTCCATGTGGAGAAGTTCTCCGGGTTGTTCAGTCATCACTGTGGTGACTGGCGAATGCGAAGCGGCAATCATTTTTCCATGTCGATAAGGAGTGCAAACTAAATTCTTCTCAAACTTGAGCTTGGGCAATCCTCGGATCAGACCTAGGGCACTCAGACGAGCGAGCAACTCAAAGCTCATATGCCCTAGTCTCCTATGCCACTTCCAAAGCTCAGAAGTAGAATGTGCAACAAGACAGTGAGAAGAACCAGATGACTCAGAAAAATCAGCTCAAAAACTCTCCCAACTCTAAAGATCTTACAGACCACAACGCCGTCAGAATTGAGTACTTGCGAAGTATCGCGATGGAATCGCACTTCGAAGCTCTCATCAAGCAATTGAGATACAGAAAGCAAATTGTATTCCAAGTTTTCAACCAAAGCAACATCTTTGAGAGTGAAATTCGAGTTGATTCTTACCACACCTTTACCTTTCACTCTACTCCTTCGATTGTTCCCGAAGGTGATATGTTCCCTTTGCTTGGTTGAGGTGAGGCTGGAGAACCATGCTACATCTCCGGTCATGTGGCGTGAACAACCAGAGTCCATGATCCACGTGCCCTCCAAGCCTCAGTCTGGCGCCTACACATGATAAGAAAATCTCGATCGCTCAGTGCTGGGGTGAGTGAATATATGACGAGGCATCCAGCACTGAGTGATACGAGTAGTAGGCACAGTAAAAGTAGACTGTCTACGCACAGGATAATCAGAATGATGCAAAGTGCGAGGTCTACCTACATGCTGAGATCTAAAAGCATGATGAGGTCTCCTACTCTGACGAGGTACAAAGCTACTCGCCCAGGGTCTACCACCATATGGAACATGGTGAACACCTCGAGGAGCAAAACCTCTCCGAGAAGCACGAGGAGCCTTGAAAACAGGACGTGAGTACAACTCAGACTCATGCATACCTCGAGATGGGTAATGCATGTCCTGGAAACTCATCGCCTGAGAGCGTCGCTCATCCTTGATGCGACGAGAACAGAACCCAACTAGATGACCCGCCCTCTGACAGTAGGAACAATGAAAAACTCTCCTAGGGGCACTCTCATGGGTCATAGGAGCAATCCTCACAGGCTCCTTGGGCTTCTGCTGAGTGGTTTTCTTGGGAGGGATTTTCTTGGCAGAAGGAGTGGTTTTCTTTGGATTTCAGCTAGGCTTTTTGGCTGATGGAGTGTCTAACAGGGTTCTTTCTTTCTCTAAGGTAGTGGGAGAGATAAAAACAGTTTTGTTCTCACAGTCTGAGGAAATCCTCTCAAAACCCAAACCCAGAGCTAACCCTGCCCTTTCAGCACACATCTTGGTCTTGGCCAAGAGCAAGTCCATCCTACCCTTTCCCTCAGTGAATTTGTTAACCACAGAAAGAAGGTATTCATTTTCAGTCATTAGGTTCTCAGCTCGCTCTCGAATAGTGCCTAGCTGGTCCTTAAGGGTTATGCAAGTGTCACACACAGGTTGCACATCCTTAGAACTACCGGCCCTCTCCAATATAGCCTCTAAATCCTGAACATGCTTATCACATAAATCAATGCTCTCACGTAATAAGGGGCAGTTCAAGCATTCAATTATATCATGAGGACTAGAATCAACCATCAAAAGCTGCTTCTGTGCAGCCTCAAGCTCAGAAAGAGTTTGAGCATGCACAGAACGCAACTGAGCAAGCTCACCCATGACAACAGTACAAGATTCACATTCAGCATCATTAACCTTAGACTTAAGCATGGCATAATCAGTAGACACAGATTCTAGCCTAAGTCTAAGGTCTTTTCTATCTCTAGCGGCTTGCACAAGTAATCTATCCTGACCAAGAACTACTTCATTTAGCTCATCTAGTTTAATTGAAAGCTGGTCATAGGATAGAGGTACCTCAGATGAGTCAAGCTCATCGCCGATGTGATCGCTGTCGGCCATGAAGCAAAGGCCGGTGAAATCTCGTCCCTTCTTGTCCTTCTTCTCCTCCTTCGTTGGAGACTTCTCCTCCTCAGAGCTCGACTCCTCAGTTGAGGAAGTGTCGATGTCGCTGAGAGCAGCAACAAATGCTATGTAAGCGGCTTTGGTTACCCTCTTAGCCACCTTGCCGCGCTTGCCCTTCACAAAGGGTTTCCTCTCCTTTTTGGTATCTGGGGCGCTCACTCTCATCTCTCTTCTTGAGTTTTGGGCAATTGGCCTTGATGTGAGAAGTGTCGCCATACTCAAAACAACCACTAAAACCACCTCTCCTCTGATCCCGTCTCTCATGGTGAAAACGGGTGAACCTTCTGGCAATGAGAGCAAGCTCATCATCATACAGAGTATTCACCTGCTCCTTAGTGACGGAGACCAGGGAGGACAAAGCAAAACCATCTGCAAAAACACAAGTGCCAGATGTGCTTGGTTCTGTAGTGGTGCCACGGCTAGTGCTAGAAACTAGTGCCAATGGTTGTGGCAAAGAGTTCCTATGCACTGCAAGAGATGCCTTGGCAATCTCTGTGGACTTCAGCTTGCTGAAGAGCTCATCACAGGTCAATGTGTCATAACCTGTGGACTCCTCAATGCTGGATATCTTCACTTCCCATATGCTACGATCAAGAGCATAGAGAAGCTTGATAGCCCTATCATGATCATTGTAAGCAAGCGTCCCGTTGGACCGCAAGTTACTCACTATCGCATTAAAGCGAGAAAACATGGCATCTATAGATTCACCAGTTGCCTGCACAAACAGCTGATACTGTTGATTGTACGTGCTTTGGCGCCTGGCCTTAATCTGTGTAGAGCCCTCATGAAAGATAGTGAGTGTAGTCCAAATCTCCCTAGCTGCCTAAGGTGTTGCACCCTATCAAACTCACTCTGACTCAAACTAATGAACAGTATATTCCTAGCCTTGGAGTTGGCATTATACTGATCCTTCTCTGTTTGAGAGGTGCGAGTTTTAGGGATGGATTATTGTGAGTCCACAATCTCCCAAATTGCATTTCCTTGGCTTAGCAGGTAAGCCTCCATGCGCACCTTCCAGTATGCAAAGTTCGTCCCATCGAACAGAGGTATTTTACTAACTCTGTCCATGTCGCCAACAGATCACAAAACCGGTTAAGGTCAACTGGTGATCTTAACCTGCTCCGATACCAATTGTTGGACCGAAAACGGCGACCAGAGGGGGGGTGAATGGGAGATTTTAAAATTTCAAACCAAAAATAGCCTTTTGTTTTACTTCTGTCTTCTGCGGAACAGGCTTCGAACACACCCTTCGAAGTTCTGGTTCGGAGGTATTTCACAGCTCCGAAATCAGGCTTCGCAAGGAGTAAAAGTTTGAAGCCAAGAAGACTTCGCTCCAACCACAACCCCGAAAATTCTGTTCTGCTAAGTCAGTGCAGGCTCCGCACATAGGGTGCCTTCGAGCAGGCTTCGCACTTCATCCTTCGCGAGAGCGGACTTCCCTCTAAGGACTTCGATCAGCTCTGCTAAGTCAGTGCAGGCTAAACACACTGGATGCCTTCGAGCAGGCTTCGCACTTCACCCTTCGCAAAAGCAGACTTCCCTCTGCAGACTTCGAACAAATACTCAGCACTAGCAACTGGTGCTGGGCTTTGTACTTCGAAGGTCTAAATGCACACTTAACACACTTCACCGAGGACTTCGACAAGGGAAGAAAACGGGCTTCGAACAGTGCTTCGCTAGTAATCAGAGAGGTCTAGCCTCCAGTTTACACAGAGCGAACAGACACTGAAAAACATACTTCACCCAGACAGACTTCTCACACACCTCTCCAGAAAACTCACAAGAAGAAGGTGCACAGAGAAATCAAAGCATGCAGTGAAGTACGCATACAAGTTCAAGCAATAAATGAAAACAGAATCAAAACTTCATTGCTTGAACAGGGAACACAAAATGAACTCACGGGATGAATACAAAGAGTGTGGCGGCTAGCACAGGAGTTCTACAATGGCTGCTCAAAGTGTTGATGTGGCCTAGCTAGCCTCCACTATTTATAGGCACTATTTAGCCCTGTGAATAGACTACTTTACCCCTAGGGTTTACACTATTTTTGTATCATCAGAACAGGGGGGTACAACTGGTAGTCTACTTTATTTGGAGGCTTCTTTTGTCAGCTTCGCAGAGGGGACAGCACCAGCTTTTGCAGAGTAGACGCGTTCAGCCTTTGCAGTTTTGGACCCTTCTGAAGCCCCCCTTCGCACGCGAGGGGTGCGGTAGCTTCGGTGAGAAGCCTTGAGCCTGATGGCCTTTGCTTCACCAAAGTCAGCCTTCGATACAGTGACGGTTTTGAGCCGAAGCCGTCAAAGCCCTTGGGCCTTCGCACCAACACCTTCGGAGTGGACCACCACGGCTTCGTAGCTTCTCCCAGCTCGAACTCCATCAGTCCGTGTACCGAAGCCATGCATGGTCGAAGTACCTCAAGTCAGCCTCACTCCGGAGCCAGCCTCACTCCGAAGCCAGCCTCACTCTGAAGCCCCACCTTCGGAGTACCACCCTTCGAAGTCCCTCCTTCGTCCAAGGACTCTGCATGAAGCATTCCATGAGCACTTCGTCACAGTGTCTCTCCCCGAGCACACTCCTCGACGATCCTCACCCGGACCATGCCTTCGATGCACCTCGACTTCTGAGACCTTCATCGGGTATACTTTCGAGTGCCTCCCTCCGGAGCAAACTTCGAAAGCCCTGCCTCATTGGTGAGCACTTGGTCCACCATACTCCGAAGTCACTCCATTCGGAGTACCCTTCGAAGTGCCTCGCCTTCGAGGAATTCGTCTCGGGGTACCTTCACCCGGAGCCATGCTCCACACTTACTTCCTTCTCCTGGTGCACCTCGACGCGAGGTCCGACCTCGACCCCTTCGCAGCCTTCATGACGGATCTCCCTACTCCCCTGGCATCAAGTCTCCCGCTTGACCCAGGTTCACTTGCTACGAACCGTCCGTCGCCTCCGAAGTCACCTGCGCACCACAGACAAATAGACAAGTGTATCCAGTACCCCGGAGACCTCTCCGGGTAAACAACCTTCGGCACACACTCCGGTGTACCACCCAAAGTACTGAGACCCTTCGGTATAGCCATGTCATTGTGTACTGTCGGACCCCTCCGACAGGCACACTCCGCTGCAATAGCTGCAGCAACCAGACCCACCGAACCCTTTGGTGAAACCACCTTCGAACCCCTTCGGAGGGACCCCTTCGAATCAGAGGGTAAAAACTGTCAATCACTCATCACAAACTCCGAAACCAACCCTTGGTTTCTCATTCTCTAAGATCTTTCATTGAGAAACTATTTTTCAATGAAGTCTTGACAGCATTCAACAAAGCAATGTCATTTCCTATCAACAATATGTCATCCACATATAAGACTAGAAATAGAAGTGAGCTCCCACTAGCCTTCTTGTAAACACAAGGCTCTTCTTCCTTCTTGATGAAACCAAACCCTTTGACTTCCTCATCAAAATGAAAATTCCAACTTCGAGAAGATTTCTTTAGCCTATAAATGGACTTCTACAACTTACAAACTTTCTTAGTATTTTCTGGATCATCAAAACCTTTAGGTTTTGTCATGTACACATCCTCACTTAGGTTTTCATTCAGGAAAGACGCATTGGCATCCATTTGCCATATCTCATAATCATAAAATATGGCAATTGCTAGGATGATCCGAATAGACTTAAGCAGAGCGACGGGCGAAAATGTTTCATCATAATCAACACCTTGAATTTGTCTAAAACCATTTGCCACCAATCATGATTTATAGATGTGAACATTTTCATCAATGTATTTCTTTTTCTTAAAGATCCATTTACACTCAATAGTTTTTACACCATCGGGTGGATCAATCAGGTTCCAAACATGATTTTTCTCGCATGGACTCTAACACAAATCTGATGGCTCCAAGTTATTTCTCAAAGTCAAGTCCCATCACTGCTTCCGTATAGGTCTTGGGATCATTGTTGTCCAACAACAACATGTCATGCTTTCCGGTGATCAAAAACATGAATCGCTCAGGTGCGTGACTCACCCTACCGAACCTTCATGGGGCTGATGTCTCAACAATTGGTTCTGCAACCCTTTGCATGTCTTGTTGTGGTTTAGTGGGATTTGTAACACTTTCCAGTGGCTCTCAAACTTAATCGAGATGAACTGTTATCCTACTAACCCCTTTCGAGAGAAACTCTTTCTCATGAACACACCATTCTGAGCGACAAACACTTTGCCCTCTTCTCCATTATAGAAACAATATCCTTTGGTTTCCCTAGGATATCCAACAAAGAAGCACTTGTCAGATTTAGGAGTGAGCTTGTCAGATGTCGAACGCTTTACATGCGCCTCACAACCCCAAATCTTTAGAAAAGACAAACTAGGACGCCTCCCAGACCACATCTCATATGGTGTCTTCTCTACTGACTTAGATGGAACTCTATTCAATGTGAAAGCGGTAGTTTGTAAAGCGAGTCCCCAAAAATATAATGCAATATCAGCATGACTCATTGTGGGATCGGAATGGCGACTAGAGGGGGGTGAATAGGCGCCTCGACAAATTCTCGCGAATGTGATGGCCTTTTCAAATCACCCAACACACCTCCAAATATTCAGAGTTCAAATTCATATCAATCAAACTAAATCGGAGTAATGCTAACTTCTCTATTCACAAATTTGAATTACTCTTTGACTTGACACTCTAAGCCATACTTGGCACAACTGATAGACATGATCATAATGTCAAAAATTACTCCAAGACTCAAGAAATCAAATCAACTTTCAAAGGAATACTTAATTCAAGTTTGCATGACAGGCACTATAGCAAATCTGTAACTGAACAGTATATCAATTCAGCAATCAGACACTATCCAGAACTAATTCTTATGAAGGACCCTCAACTCAAATTCCTGAACCAAACAAACTGACCTTACTAGATTCAGCTTCTGTCACACAAGGAGACGGGATGATTAATGGAAGGACAACAGCAGGCTAGAAGTGAAGGAGTACAATTCTGAATCAACAAGTCTAAAACTGAAAAGAAGTTCATAGTTTCAGTTCAAACTAAACAGTACTGATTCAATAATTGCATAACTCAGAATTCAGATTCAATACAAATTGCAGCTCTGAAATCAATTCAATTCAGTCTCTCAACTAATTCAATCAGACCTAGAGGTTCTTCAGGTTTTGACCAAAACTCATGTAAATGAATTTCTTCTCAACACAGAACACAAGTATTGTTTAACAAATCTGTGCAAATCAGTTCAAAACAGCAAACCTGAAACTGTATTCAATCACTTCAAACTTCTGATTATAGTATATTCCAAACCAGTGATTTTCAGAAGATACTATGAACTGAACAAAACTAAATATTTAGAGAATAGATTTGGTCTAATTCAATTTAATTTAAACCTGAGAACAATTTGCAGTAGGTTCTGAATAAATTTCTGGAGCTGAAACTGAATTCAGAACTTGAGACTAAAACTGAAACTTGAAACTGATAATGAAATTTGAATCTGAAACTAAATTCAGAACTTCTATAGAATTATTCAGTTGCAAACAGACCTCAAACTGAAAACAGATTCAGACCTTCTGAAATTTTCTTGATGATGAATAGTATTGACATTTTCAAACAATTGAAAACTGATTTCAGCTTGACTATAGATTTCATACTACACTAGTTCTTGAGCAGTGAAAACAAAATGATCAATTACAGCAAAACCCATGTAGAATTCAGATCATCAGAATGAGTCACAGTAAACTATGCATCAAGAGCAAACAGCAAATAGCAACAACAACCTGTTCCTGAACACTTATATTTCAAACAAAATCAACTTTCAACATTTAGCAGTATTCAAATTAGATGCAAATTCTATTATATCAAATGACAAATCAGGAATAGCACAACAGGATAACTGAAACAGCAATATGCTTTGGCTTAGTCAAAAATGTTGTATTAAATGTGAAACATTGAAGTTAGCTCAAAACAGAATTCAGACTATGAATTTAGTTTCAAATCTGATGCAAAACCAAAGCTTAGACTATGCAATTCAGAATTAAACTTCAAATCAGATCTTAGTGATGAACCACTACATCAACACTTGCATGGCATATAAATCAATCTTGATATTTACTCATGTCAATCAGAAATTTGCTGTAGTTAGTCATTTGTAATACACATGACAATGAATAGAGGTAAAATCACAGCACTTGATTCAATTTAAATACTTAATTGATCTAACAATATTAATCTGAACACCAAGACAAGATCTTCTTAAGTCAAAATAAGTTTCAATGAATTTGTATCACACTGTCTGAAAGGTTAATCACTTTGGAAACTAAAAAACACTTCAGTCCACTTGCTATTTTCTGAAAACCCTGAAGAAAAACAATCAGGACACACATTCAATTTAGTCCAACCAGAACCAATACAGTTTTGCCTATATTCAGTTTTTGGGTAAAAACAGTTTAATAAACATTTCTGCATATACATCGACATTAAATCATTTGAATAAATGCTTAGGTATCAAAGCTTGCTCAGAATATTGAGGAAATGTTGATCATCGCAATTTCAACAGCAATAAGTACTGAATATCCAGTTTGACACATTTGAGTTCAAAGCAATACAGTTTCAGTTTGAAAAACAACTTCACTACATTTCCAGATTGTAAGCAATAGAAACAACAGTTAAATGTTTATGTATTTTCTCAAATGCTCAACCAAGAACTCATAAACTATCTGTCAAAATTTAGAACTACTTTCAAACACACAGATTTCAATCTTGAGTATTCAGATTCTGATAGCACTCAATCTACTACAGAAAAAAAAATTCTGAACCAATCTATTCTGAAAACTCCCAAATCAGATCAGGAAAACTGTTTGAACTAAAATTGAATTTTGAAAGAGGTTTATCTCAGAGATGTTTATGATATGCACAAGAATTCTGAAGATAAAACACTTGACCAACAACATATCAAATACAGCACAAAACAGAAAAATCAAAGAACCTATTTCAGTGTTGATTGCTGAAATCAAAGAAGGACTTAATAATTTCAGTTTTCACAAACATGTTTAGATCACAACTCAAAAATCAAACCAGCACTATGTTTATACAAGCTTTCAAATATGCTCAAAAACACAAGATGATTTGATAGATCAAGTTTCATATAATCAATCTATAGACTGAAACATTTTGATTCTACACAGAATTTCAATTACAGACATCAAAGATTTGAATCTGAACTCATTTACAGCAAAGGCTCATATACATCCTCTCTAAAGTATTTTGTGATCAAAAACATGAAACCCAACCTTCAGCATGTTCATAAAGATGAAACAAACATTTTCACAAACACTTAACAGGGATTCTGCACAAATCAGAGAAAAACAAAATAGCTCTAAATCAGAAACAGATGTACCACTTAGGATCAGCAAAAGAATCGAATAGAATCACAAAATCCAGTTAAAAATTTTGAAAATGGAACATTCAAATCATCCTCAACAAAAGTTACATAGGAATCTATATCAAGTTCTACACTGGATTCATCAGAAAATGCTGCACAAAATCGAATTCAGCCACAAAACTGACCTGCACCCAGACTGCTTCAGATCCAGTGTCGATGCACTGTTTCCCTTGCCAGATGGTGAACAGGGACACTCAGAATTGATCCAAACACAAAAAGCAGCAGAAATTTGATGTGTTTGATATTTTGTTCAGCCAAAAGGAACAGTCAAAAATCCTCCACCTGCCCATGGATATGGTCCCCTATTTATAGGCCAACCATGGGGGGTATTTTCTTAAAAGAACCCTCTAGAATTGAAAATTACACAAAAGTCCTATTCCTTGTAATATATTTTCAGAATTAATAAATTCTGAAAAATATACCAAAGGAGTACAATTACTCTAGACTCTCAACTTTTTATTACACAATGACTCAAAGTAAAAAGGACTCCAAACTATTGAAATTAACAAAAATTGATTTGTGACGGTTTTCAGCAAAAACCGACAAAGCCTCTCAACCCTTCAACTTGTGACACCGCTTTGCGACTCTGAGCGCCATCAAGCCACTTCTGCTCTCGATCCCCTCGAGCCGCCTGAATGCTTGCCCTGGCCTCCCTCTCGCAATCCCGGTCGTCACGCCGTCGCTTTCAACCGTCTGTCCAAGTATTGCTCGGTCTCTTCGTGCACTCTTGAGATCTTCTCCAACTTCGTCCGGCCTCCCTGATCCTCTAGCATCGAGCTCCCCGCTTGACCCTTGATCACTTGCCGTCGACAATCGGTCAGCATCTCCACCCTGCACATCCAAGACAAGCCAAAACAAGAACGTGACGCACCACCGAAACCCTCAGCACACACTCCTCCATTTTACATCGAACCCCTTGATGCACTCCAACCAACACATCGCTCAATCTCTCAAATGCTCATCCTTGTCAATCACTCATCATCCAGACCGAAACCACCCTTGGTTTCACAATCTTCCCCTTGATGAGTGCATTGACAACCCCAAGCAAAGACATGATGAGGATTGCAAGTTACATGCATAAGTGACCATAAAAACTCATAAAAGATCTCCCCTCTTGGGCAAAAGCCTTATGCAAGGCAAGACAAAAGCATCAAAAGCATCTCAATGCAACATGCAAGGCAAAAGCATCTCAACATGAAAGCCAATTACTCCCCCTTAACCAAGAAATCCAAAAGCATCCAAAAGCATCATGTAGACCATTTCTCCCCCTTTGACAATGCAAGCATCAAGGAGATAAAAGATGCAAAGAGGGGAATGAGGGTAAAGCAAAGATGTGAGCTTCTGAAACATGAGCAACTACAATTACAGTACAAATAATCATTCGCCTTGAATATCGTCTAAAAGTATTGTATGACTAGCTCGGGTGAATACCATCTAAACAAAAAGCATGAGCAAGCATTTTCATATTTTAGCAAATAAAAGCATCTCCACTCAAACTAGCATACTAGACATGGCAAGGCATGAAATGCAAAAGATAGTCAAATACTAACCAGATAAGCGTATCCCACTTCAAGGTGCTTCAACAAACATGATATGCAATGAATTTTAACTTTTCATTTTTGTGCTAGGGGTTATTTGCATGTCAACCTTATGCTAACTGACCAAGCCAAATCTAGGTCAAGCAAAAGACCATCGGAAGCTTAAAGCAATGATCTCAGCAAACACTTCAATGTTCTGGTTCATACCAAAGTGCTATGGTAAGCAGTCCAGAACAAAGTAGTGCGACAAAGCAAACCCACCTAGATATTTTCAATTTTAGCACACAACATCATGAATTTCATTCATTTTCATTTTCATTCATTTTTCATTTTCATTGTCAGCATAATATTTTTGATGAAATCAAGTTGCGTATCAGCATCCAAGTGAAAAGGACCTAGCTATCGGGTGTGTAAAAGCTAGCAAAAGCACTCAACCCATTCAAGCTAGTTTCTAGACTAAGCAGTGATCGTTTTCAAATTTTCACAAATAAAAGTCATGATCATGATAATTATCAGAAGTAAACATGCCAAGTACAGTCAACAATATTAAAGACAATACTCCAAAGGCATTACAAAGCATGACTTGTAAAAGCAATTAATCATATGACAGAAGCTCATGCAATGCTACACAACTCCCCCTCAAAACATGCTAGAAGCTCTCGGATGCTCAGTGAGAGGATGAGTTAAAAATTGTTTTGGAATCTAGCATCACAAAACTCGAGAACCGGGCAAAGTAGTAGACTGACCATGCACAGGAGATAAGCCATGATAAAAAGTGTGTGGTCTACCTACAAAGCGCGAACCTGGAAAACGACGAGGTCTCCCAACCTGTCAATAATCAAATCCTCTTACACGTGATCTATCACCATATGACGCATGGTGTACACCACGAGGGGCAAAATCACTCACAAAACCATGTGGGCCTCAAAATCAGGATAAGAGTGAAAAGCAGACTCATGCATACCTAAAGATGGGTAATGCATGTCCTGAAAGCTCATAGCAAAAGACTGTCGCTCATCTCTAATACGACGAAAGCAAAACCCAACCAAGTGACCCACCCGATGACAATAGGAGCAGTGATATACTTTCTTGGGTGTGTGAGCATGGATCTCAGGCGCAAATCTCATAGTCTTCTTGGGTTTTTGCTGAGGAGGTTCATCTGGTGAACGAAGAGCTTTCTTTGGAGGTTGAGTAGGATTCTTGGCTTTTTGATCGGTGTCTAACTGGGCTCTCTCTTTCTCAAAGGTAGTGGGAAGAGTGAACACAGTTTTGCTCAAAGTGTTTGGAGTGGTTCTCTCATAACCCAACCCGAGAGCTAACCCTGCCCTGTCAGCACATATTTTGGTTTTAGCCAAAAGCAGATCCATCCTACCCTTTCCTTCAGTACATTTTTCAACTACGGAGAGAAGGTAATCATTCTCACATTTCAATTTTTCCACTTGCTCTCTAGCAAAGCTGAGTTGGTCCTTAAGGGTGATGCAGGTGGGACACGCCGACTGCACATCCTTAGAACACTCAGCACTCTCCAATCTAGCCTTAAGTTCATCAACATGTCTATCTCTCAAATTGATGCTCTCAACAAGCAAAGGACAGTTCATGCATTCATTGATGACCATAGGACTAGACTCCACCAACAAAAGCTGTTTTTTCAGTTAATTCAAGTTTTTCAATAGTTTGAGCATGTATAAAACATAGCTGAGCAAGCTCATCCATGACAGTAAGACATGACTCACAATTGGCATCATCAGACTTAGATTTCAAAATTGCAAGTTCAGTGGAGATAGCTTCAAGTCTGAGTTTTAGTTCTTTTCGTTCTTTAGCAGCAAGTTTAAGTAATCTATCCTGAGAATAAATAGCATCATGCAATTCATCATTCTGAACAAGAAGCTGATCATGGGATAGATATACCTCAGAAGTGTAGAGCTCATCGCTTCTGTCGTTGCCGTCGACCGTGAAGCAAAGGTCGGTGAGGTCCATCGTCTTCTTCTCCTTCTTCTCTTTCTTGGGAGGCTCCTCTTCCTCCGAGCTTGACTCCTCTCTTGACGTGCTGTCGATGTCGCTGAGGGCGGCCACAAAATCTCTGGCTACTCTCTTAGCCAATTTTCCTCGCTTCCCTCTGAAATAGGGTTTCTTGGTCCATTTTTGGTGCTTGTGCTCATTTTCATTTTTCATTTTCAAATTAGGATAATTCGCTTTTATGTGAGACGTATATGTACATTCAAAACACCCCTATGACCCTCCTCTCCTTTGATATCGTCTATCATTGTAGAAGCGAGTGAACTTCCTGATAATGAAAGCTAGCTCCTCATCATCTAGAGCGTCCACCTGTTCTTTTGTGACAGAGACAAGGGAGGACAAGTCAAAAGCACCAGAATAAGCACAAACTATAGAAATGCCAGAGAAATTACCTCCAGATGAGGTACCACAGCTAGGACTAGAAACCAAAGCAATCGAAGGCAATAAAGCTTTTCCAACTCCTGGTCGAGACGCCTTGGCAATCTTGGTGGACTTAAGCTTACTAAAGAGTTCGTCGCAAGTCAGAGTGTCAAAGCTTGCCGAATCATCAATACTGGAGATCTTCACCTCTCATATGCTACGATCAAGAGCATAGAGAAGTTTGATGGCCCTATCTTGGTTAGAGTAAGCCAAAGTCCCAATGGAACGCAAATTACTCACAATTCCATCAAAACGCGCAAACATGGCATCTACAGATTCGCCAGGGTCTTGCACAAACATTTGGTATTCTTGATTATAAGTGTTTTGCTTCCTAGCCTTAATGTGGGTAGTGCCCTCATGAAAATTTTTCACAGTGGTCCAAATTTCATGCGCATTTCGTAGGTGTTATACCCTGTCAAACTCTTTGCGACTCAGACTGATGAACAATATGTTTCTCGCTTTGCTATTGCACTCGTACTATGATTTTTCAGTCTCTGAGGTTCGAGTTTCAGGGATCACATATGGGAATCAACAATGTCCCAAATAGCACTTCCTTGGCTTAAAAGGTAAGCCTCCATGCGCACATTTCTTTCCATGTCGCCAAAACAAGGATCACAAACCGGTTAAGGTCAACTGGTGATCTAACCGGCTCTGATACCAATTGTGGGATCGGAATGGCGACTAGAGAGGGGTGAATAGGTGCCTCAACTAATTTTCGTGAATTAGATGGATTTTTCAAAACACCCAACGCACCTCAAAAGATCAGATTCAAATTTAAATCAATCACAGCCAATGAGAGCAACAAAACCTTTTCAATTCTAGAGTTCAGTCTTAAATCGGAGTTTGATCAGCTGAACTATCCTGTCGGACACTGAAGCTCCGAAGTTTACTTCTTAGATCGACAACTGGTTTGCCGATAGGAAGATATCGGAGAATGATTTGTCGACAAAGATCAAATTCATTTTGCAAAACTTAGATCAGTTTGTGAGCAATTGAACAAATGTTCAATCAATTCAATATAATGACTCACATTGTACTCTGTTTTATTCTAAAACTGAATTTGAAACAGAATGAATTTCATGGAAAAACAAATTTTTAGATCACTAATGAAAATTGATTTTAGCTTGACTATAGATTTCAGACTACACTAGTTCTTGAATAGTGAAAACAAAATGATCAATTACAGCAAAACCCATGTAGAATTCAGATCATCAGAATGAGTCACAGTAAACTATGCATCAAGAGCAAAC
Organism: Zizania palustris; assembly: GCA_019279435.1. NCBI lineage: Eukaryota > Viridiplantae > Streptophyta > Magnoliopsida > Poales > Poaceae > Zizania > Zizania palustris. The sequence goes on along the minus strand of JAAALK010000288.1, from coordinate 42,054,614 downwards.
AGCAAATAGCAACATCAACCTGTTCCTAAACACTTGATGTTTCAAACAAAATCAACTTTCAAAATTTAGCAGTATTCAACTTAGATGCAAATTCCCTTATATCAAATGACAAATCAGGAATTGCACAACAGGATAACTGAAACAGCAATATGCTTTGGCTTAGTCAAAAATGTTGTATTAAATCTGAAACATTGAAGTTAGCTCAAAACAGAATTCAGACTATGAATTTAGTTTGAAATCTGATGCAAAACCAAAGCTTAGACTATGCAATTCAGAATTAAACTTCAAATCAGATCTTAGTGATGAACCACTACATCAACACTTGTATGGCATATAAATCAATCTCTATATTTACTCATGTCAATCAGAAATTTGTTGTAGGTAGTCATTTGTAATACACATGACAATGAACAGAGGTAAAATCACAGCACTTGATTCAATTTAAATACTTAATTGATCTAACAATATTAATCTGAACACCAAGACAGGATCTTCTTAAGTCAGAATAAGTTTCAATGAATTTGTATCACACTGTCTGAAAGGTTAATCACTTTGGAAACTAAAAAACACTTCAGTCCACTTGCTATTTTCTGAAAACCCTGAAGAAAAACAATCAGGAGACACATTCAATTTAGTCCAACCAGAACCAATACAGTTTTGCCTATATTCAGTTTTTGGATAAAAACAGTTTAATAAACATTTCTGCATATACACCGACATTAAATCATTTGAATGAATGTTTAGGTCTCTAAGCTTGCTCAGAATATTGAGGAAATGTTGATCATCTCAATTTCAACAGCAATAAGTACTGAATATCCAGTTTGACACATTTGAGTTCAAAGCAATACAGTTTCAGTTTGAAAAACAACTTCACTACAGTTCCAGATTGTAAGCAACAGAAACAACAGATAAAATGTTTATGTATTTTCTCAAATGCTCAACCAAGAACTCATAAACTATCTGTCAAAATTTAGAACTACTTTCAAACACATAGATTTCAATTTTTAGTATTCAGATTCTGATAACACTCAATCTACTACAGAAAAAATTTTGAACCAATCTATTCTGAAAACTCCCAAATCAGAGCAGGAAAACTGTTTGAACTGAAATTGAATTTTGAAAGAGGTTTATCTCAGAGATGGTCATGATCTGCACTAGAATTCTAAAGATAAAACACTTGACCAACAACATATCAAATACAGCACAAAACAGAAAAATCAAAGAACCTATTTCAGTGTTGATTGCTGAAATCAGAGAATGACTTAATAATTTCATTTTTCACAAATAGGTTTAGATCACAACTCAAAAATCAAACCTGCACTCTGTTTATACAAGCTTTCAAATATGCTCAACAACACAAGATGATTTGACAGATCATGTTTCATATAATCAATCTACAGACTGAAACATTTTGATTCTACACAGAATTTCAGTTACAGACATCAAAGATTTGAATCTGAACTCATTTACTGCATAGGCTCATATACATCCTCTCTAAAGTATTTTGTGATCAAAAACATGAAACCCAACCTTCAGCATGTTCAAAAAGATGAAACAAACATTTTCACAAACACTTAACAGGGATTCTGCACAAATCAGAGAAAAAACAAAATAGCTCTAAATCAGAAACAGATGTACCCCTTGGGATCAGCAAAAGAATCGAATAGAATCACAAAATCCAGTTACAACTTTCAAAAATGGAACATTCAAATCATCCTCAACAAAAGTTATGTTGTAGTAAAGTATAATTAGAACTGTTAATTTTTGATGATCCAATTCATTCTGTGTACTTATGGTTTTTCCTTGAGCATGATCTGATTGTTGTGTTTGCTTCCATGCCTGCCAAATCAATTGTTATAGCATCACAGCACTAGAGGTTAAAATCAAGTCAAAACTGAATCATCTGATTTCAGAAGAAGAAACTGTTTTACTGTTTTGATTTTTTCTCTGAAAGTTTCTGATTACTGCTTATGTTGAAAAGTTCATGTGTTGAAGCTATTAGATCTGATTTGCTAAAGTCAGATCATAGAACTTCTAAACTAATCTCAAGAGATGGTTCTTCTTTTGAATAGTGATTTTAGTTTCTCTACATTGGGGTTGTTTTCAGTTCAAGTTTTGCTGAGTTGAGAGTCACTTACTGATTGATTTTCCTGTTTTTCCTTGTGATTTTGGTTGACTCACACATACTGATTCTCTGCACCAACATTTTCAAATTTATCAGATGTTGAGTTAAGTTCAGAAATCTTGTGAAGAGTGTTTGTCTGCTCTCTGCATTATACTAAACTCTATCAACGATTTAATCTCCGATAGCCTCCTGTCAGAATTTCAATTACCGATTCAGACAGTGCAAATCGGTAAATCAATCTTCGATAGAAAAATTTTGCAGTTTCAAAGTCAGATCTAGATGAAGAATTAATTTTATATTGTTTTGGTCTGAATTCTTAACGCTGAGCATCAATTTTGCTTCTGCAATATTTTAGGGGTGCGTTGGGTGATCTGAATAGGCCATCAATTTGTGAGAATTTGTCGAGGCGCCTATCCCCCCCCCTCCTCTAGTCACCATTCCAATCCCACACATAGTCTATACTAGTTACATGGGCCGAAGCACCGCGGAAATGACATGCAAGCTGTAATAAATTTTACATCAGCCTTGGGCTATAAATAACCATGACACGCAGGCCGTATTTAATTTACATTAATTGCATGCATCTTATACATCACATTTATCCAAGGCCATGCCAGTCACATAATTCTCTGCAAAACAAAGTTAGGCGATCAATCTACAAGTGATTGGATTCTGGATCTGAAAAACCCGGCTCAATAGGCTCAGAATTTCAAATTCGGTTGGGTCAGAACTTCCGATCTAGCATCAGAACTTCCGATCCCTGGAACTTCCGATCAATATCGGAATCCCGTGCCGCAACAATTTCTTTCTGTATCGAATCATTATTCCATATCGGAATATCCGATCACCATCAAAACTTCCCATCCGCCATCGGAACTTCCGATCTGCCGCGGACAGAAACAGATCTAATCTATTTTTCCACCATGTATCTCCTTACATGAGGGATCCAGATCGAACACTATGCATGTAGGCTCTGATACCACTGTTGTGGAATAGGGGAGCTACGCTAGCCGACAAATTGAAAATTTACGCCCTAAGCCCAAGACTCATGCGTGTGTGAGATCATGGATCGGTACCTTTTGGCACAAGACACGCTAAGTGCAGCAAAAGAAGATGTCGGAGTAGCGTGTCAAGCCTATCCTTGCCATCCCTCACCGATCCAATCGATGAAGACGACGTAGTCATTCGCATGTAGATGTCCACGAGCGTCGCTATTGGAGCAACGCCTACACAAAGTCCACACGTACAGGTATGAGAGAACGGGATCCTTGACCTCAACGATTGAGATCAAGAAAGGAAGGAGAGGACTCTTTGGTGTCTAGGTCTAATCTAGGCTTATTCCTTGGTACCAAGACGTCCTTCTCCTCTCCTTTTATAGGGCTGAGAGCCCCTTGGTCGTGCCTATCTCGAAACCCTCAAAATCATAACAGATCCAATCTGTTTGCCCATGTTGGAACTTCTGATCCTAGATTGGAACTTCCGAACAGGTATTTCAGGTCTCCCGATACAGTATGACATGCAACAGATCCAATCTGTTATCGCCCACCTCGGAACTTCTGATCCATGAAATTTTCTTGGGCATATCCTTCAGTCAGATATGCTAGCAACGACGTTGTGCTTCTTGGAGAATCGTCGTATGTACTCCCACAACGATTCTCCTTCCTTTTGGCGCACTTGACGTAGGTAATGTCGGGAGACGGGCCTTTGCCACGTTCCCCAGTAGTTGGTGATGAAGGTCTCGCATAAGTCATCACAGGAGTTTATGGAATCTTCTAGGAGCGAGGTCATCCATTTGATGGTGGAGGTTGACAGCATGACGGGGAGGTAATTGACCATGACGTCCTGGTCTCCTCCGGTTGCACGAATGGTGGTATAATATAATCACAACCATTGAGATTGTTCAGTTTTACCGTCATATGGTGTGATCCCAGTTGGTCGGAAGTGGCGGGTCCACTCGACATGTCATAGCAGCTCAGAGAAGGCGAGGAAGCCATCGTGAAGAAGGACATTGCGATCGGTATGGCCCTCTTTTGGGGCCCCGTGATCGCGGTTGTATCATTCATGACGACGCATCTCCTCCCGCTCTCGCTCTTATTTCTAGCGAGCGATGAGGTTGTGGGCATCAAGACGATCGTTGATGAAATCTCGAGCATCACCAACATACGAACTTCCTCTATGCTCACTTCGGTGATTGTGCCCTTCCTGCCCAGAGGGGCAGGACCACGAGCCTCGAGTTGACGAGTGTGTTCGGTGAGAAAGCACCAGCTCGGCTATCTGAGCCACAGCAGCTTGGGTCATGGCCCAGACCCTATGGAGCTCAAGCGTGTTGGGGAGTGTCGCCAATGTCCTTTCGATGGTGACCAGGTTCGTGGTAGGTGTTCGGTAAACGTCATGGCCTTCAAAGGCTACCGTGTACGCATCTGGTCCATTTTGACGGGAGGCGCCTACTCTCCCTCAAGTCGTTGTACACCGGTTGCGTCTGTATATGTTCCTCCTTCCACGCTCTCGGCAATGAGTACTGGATTCAGCATCAAAAGAGGGCTCGTCCTCTGATAAGACTCTAGTGATCACCATGACGGTGGTCGCTGGAGGAGCTTGGCGGGTCGATGGAGTCAGTCTGTGAGGTTAGGTGGTTGTGACCGAGGAGAACCATCGTTGTTGGATGGTGCGCCCTCTAGAATTGGTGAAGATAACATAGTTGGCAGGCAAGTCGGCGACCTTCTGAGAGCGATCCTTGGAAGGCGCCCTCGGTAGAGTGGGTCGTCGTGACGCGCGAGTTGTTGGTGAAGCAGGTGTCGGTGACGAGATGGGTGGAGCCTTCATTATCTTCAGCAAAGCGGTGGTGGGAACCAGTTGGTTCATGCATTCTCCGATGAAGACCAGACTTTCGAAGGCGATCATGGTGCCTCTTGGTAACTTGGTGTTGACTTTACAAACAACGACCATCGATCCAATCAGAGGGTCACGATACTTCCACCCCTACCTAGCGCTCCAGTTATCGTTGTGTGGGAACAACAAAAGCCTATGGGGGGTACCCATGGTATGATTTGAATAGGTAGAGGGTGGAGTCGTGACTATGGACCGACGGTTACCTCGATTAATGAGGCAGAGAAAGAATAAAAGGGGTGGACATGAGAGGGTTTTTAGACAGGTTTGGGTCTTCCGGAGGATAACAACCCTACTCATGTATGTGTATGATTGTTCGAGCCAAATCGAACTAGTGAATTGAATTGAGGGGAGCCTAGAATCAGGGGTCCCTCTGGGCGTCTATGTGTGTGTTGGATTCATTGTCTATCTCCCTCTTTGATCCTTTTATATGAGAAGTACAGAGGGGGTTACATGGGGTTAATGGGCGTACTAATGGTTGCGGATAGCAGCCGCATAATAGCCCACTATTAGTACATATATAACTGTAATACTCAATGGTGACTTTGATGAAGATAACGGTCATCATGATGGTTCGAGCGCCGCCCGATGGAGTTTCGGCACATGGGTGAGCTTCCTCCCGAGTGCTGGCTTCAGAGACCACGTGGGTCCTCATGGGTCGGTCTTTATGGGTTGCTTGGTGGCCCGGTAGTCATAACAAACCACTCAGTAGGGTACCCGAGGATATATCCCCGACACTCTCGAACTTCTTCAAGATGCAGCGTTCTCCCACTAACCCCTTTTGAGGGAAACTCTTTCTCAAGAAATACACCATTCCGAGCGACAAACACATTGCTCTCTTCTCTATTATAAAATAGTATCTTTTGGTTTCCCTAGTGTAACACCCCAAAATTTCAAAGAAATAAAAATATCATTTTATATATTTTCCTAGAATCATTTAAATTGGAAATGCCCTTAATGCCCTCCTTAGCCTAATTGAACTAGAATCTAGTTGAAATGACCAAACCAGAGGCTAGAAAATTTTGTATGAGTTCCCAAGACCAAAATATATTTTTGAGAATTTTTACAAATTTTTATCACCCTAGGAAGTAGCCCAAATATTTAAATCAATTTTTGTAATTATTTTTATTCAGAAAAGAATTGAAATAGTAACGGGCCCTTTTTCCCCATTCCTCCTCCATCGGCCAGCCCAGCCCACTCCCTTCCCCGCGCCCGTACTGACACCCGGGCCCCACTCGCCAGTGGCCTTCCCCCTCCGCGCGCACGCGTGCACGCCCGCCCGCCCCCTCGGCCCCACCTGTCGGCGCCACCCCGCTCTCAGCCGAACCCGACCCCACCCGTCAGCCCCGCCCGCTGTCGTCCCCGCGCCCGCTGCCCGGTGGACCCCGCCTGTCAGGACCGTCGTCCACCACACGCCACACACCCCCTAACTCCACCGGCCAAAGACCTCGCCTCGGATCCGCTCGTTGGCCCCCCTCCCGTTAAACCAACGCCGGCATTCAATTCCTCGAGGCCCGCCAGCCATTTAAACGCATTAAGGCACGCGTTTAAGCCCCAGGATCGCGATACCGTGCATGGCGAAACCTCGTCGGCGAGTGAATACACCCCCCTCGTCTTTCCAAGCATGCGACCCCCTCTGACCCTCGCCGGCGCTCCTATTTAACCCCCTGGCCTCCACCGCGTTCGACCCCCACACCATTTCGCACCCGAACCAAACCGAACGCCCGAGACGCTCACTTTAACACCACACCGCCATCCTCGCTCCAGCCACCAGTTCACCATCACCGGAGTCCTCGTTCGCCCTCGGTGACCGCACCTCTGTGACCGCCAGAACCTCACCGACCTCGTCCACCCCTCCATCGACGATGAACCCCGCCAGAATGCCATCGCCGACGAGGAACCCGAACCACTCCGACGTCTACCCTCGTCGCCGACCACGCTCCGATGACCTATCGCCTCGCCTAAGGTACCCTCGTGATCCCTGTAGTCCCCTCCGTCCATTTTAGCCCTTAGGATCCCTCGCCGTCGCTCGCCGTGACCTCTGGCCCGCTCGCCGTCGCCGAAGAAGATGACCGGCACGGGTCGAGTACCCGTGTCGTGTCGAATTTAATCGCGACCGTGCGATCACGATCGGACGACTCAGGTGTTAGCACATGTTCGGTTTAATCTGGTCCGTCGGATCATAGCGAAGGGGTACGTTTTAATCTCGTGCGTTCGTTAATATTTAAAACCCGCGTTTAATCGGGATCGTCCATCGCGTACCGTTTCAACGTTTTAATCCTAGCCGTCTGCGACAACATAGCACCCCCGCCTCGCCTGTGGCCGCCCGATCGCGATCCAACGGCAGATCTCGATCCGGCGCACGCGCACAGTGCGCGGGTTCACCGTGAGCCCGGTTCACCGTGGACCCGAGGCTGTTTTTGGTTTAAATTAAATTCCAGAAACTGTTTTAAACTCCAAAAATTATCATTTCAATTCCAGAAAATTTATAATTATATTCTCTACATGTTAATGCAATAAAAACAGTATGCTTACTTTGAATATCTCATACTTGTTTAATAGGGTATTCAAATGCACTTTAGGGTAAATTACAAAATGATTCATTTAAATTTTAGCAAAATTTATCTTTTATTCTTTTCCTGTTAATATAATGAAACCACTAAGTTTACTCTGAACCTCTTGTTTTAAATTAGTTAGAAAACTTAAAATGAAATTTGTTCACATTATTATCTCTTTTATAAAGGACAACATTTCATTATAGTTCATTTTAAAATATTCATAAAATGAATTTCAGAAACTTGACAACTTTATTTTCTCTAAATAAACCCAATCAAAACCTACATGCTTGTTGTGTGATTTTGGATTGTTTAATTGAATGTTATATTTATTTTATTTATATTGAGAAGACTACGACGCCGCCGAGGAGCCGGAATATTACCCGGAGGTTCCCCCGTCGCCTTTCGCTGAACAAGGCAAGTCACCAAACCAATCTTTTGAGCATATTGAACCCATGTTTTATTAAACTATCGCTGAAACACATAGGATAATCATGCATTAGTCAAATGAAACCCTTACAATATATTTATTAGGATCCCCCGACCTTGATGTGCAACCCAAGCCATGCTATCTAGCCTAAACTCCTTGTCACCATATGATTAGTATTATTAGCTAGTGTCCAATGTATCAACACGATTGCTATAGGATTAAAAATGAGTCGTAGCGATTGGAATCTACTATATGATCCCCGTTATTCTCATCTCTGGAATGTTGTTGGTGATAGAGTTTTGGTTGTGAGTGTATGCATGGTGGGTTCCGGGTGCAAGCTAGGGCATTGGTCGGTAGCACCCGGGGCACTATAAGGACCGGTCTGAGGGATCCGTTGCAATACACTTCCGTACTAACCACAAGTCTAATGGGTAAGTCCTAACTAAGGTATGGAGTGTTCCAAACCGAGGCCACCATTTGGAGATGGGTCAAGCTGCACCTGCGGGTGGCTTGTACCGACATGGCGCAAAAGGGGGTGCTACGTTAGCCGGGATGCGGCCTGGCGCGCCAGCGAAACCTAGAGCGGGTGGTTATCGCTTGGAGCATTTCATGCTGAGGTTTTGGCACGAGTTCCCGTGGTATGGGTCATCTCGTTACACTTCGGTGTTTGGGATGAGTGCGTGCCTTGTGGGTACAGTAGTACATCTCTGATCAGAGTCATAAATTTTTTCGAAAAGTCGAGCCCACGGTCAAAGGCGGGTTGCGTGACATCCCATAGTTAGTTTACTTATAATGGGTGTGCATGATGATTTGGCATGTAAGGACCATTGTGCGAGAAGGGAAAATGTACTCCTCGAGTTAGATGGTGTTATGATGTTCATGTTTATTATTCCGCATGATTAAATTTGACTACACTAAATACAATAACTGAAAATGTACTTTTCCGCACTATTAGCCATTGTCCTTCCTTTGTTATTACCTTGCATTACTATTTGCATTTGCGGTGGCTTGTTGAGTACTTTTTGTACTCATACCCGTTGGACACACATAATTCAGAGGATGCCTACTACGAGGATGGTCTGGAGTAGCGACCCAGTCAAGAAGAAAGATCCTAAAGAGGGCGTTCGTCATGCAGTTTACTTTTATTGTTTATTTTAATTTTACTCTTATGTAATAATGTGGTCTGTGTACCACAGGATGATTGCTCGTATGTACGTGTCGCATGATGAACCTCTTGTATTATTGTTTTTTTGGAAATTCAATAATGTTCCGATTTGTTAAATCGGGGCGTGACACCTAGGATATCCCACAAAGAAGCACATGTCAGATTTAGGAGTGAGATTGCCAGTCGTCAAACATTTGACATATGCCTCACAAACCCAAATCTTTATAAAAGATAAGTTGGGACGCCTCCCAAACCACATCTCATATGGAGTCTTCTCTACTGACTTAGATGGAACTCTATTTATTGTGAAAGAAGCAGTTTCTAGAGCGAGTCCCAAAAGGATAATGGAAGATCAGCATGACTCATCATAGACCGAACCATGTCCAACAAAGTATGATTTTTCTACTCGGACACCCCATTCCACTAGGGCGATCTAGGTGGAGTCAGTTGTGGAACAATTCCACACTACTTCAGATGATCACTAAACTAATGGCTCAAATATTCACCTCCACGATCAGATCGTGGAAATTTAATTGTCTTGCCCGTATGATTTTGTACTTCATTTTAGAACTCCTTGAACTTTTAAAAGGACTCCCACTTATGCCTCATTAAGTAGACATAACCATATCTATTAAAGTCATCGGTAAAAGTGATAAAGTACTAAAAAACACGTCTTGCGACATGGCTCATTGGTCCACATACATCAGTATGTACAATGGCCAATAGCTCACTCGTGCTCTCACTTTGACCAGTGAAAGGCGTTTTTGTCATTTTGCCAAGTAAGCAAGACTCACATGTGTCATATGATTCAAAATCAAATGACTCCAAAAGTCCGTCACTATGGAGTTTCTGCACGTGCTTTTCGTTTATATGACCGAAACAACAATGTTAAACGTAGGTGGGATTCAAATAATCGAGTCGTTATTTCTTTGTACTAATGTTATAAACGTGTGCATTTTCAAGACTCAGAATATATAATCCATTCACCAATGGAAAAACACCATAGAGCATGCCATTCTAAAATATTGAACAACACTTGTTCTTTTTTACGAATTCAAAACCATCTTCTTCTAAACATGAAGAAGAGATAATGTTTCTACCTAAGGCGGGAATGAAATAACAATTATTTAATTCCAAAACTAATCTTGAAGGTAGCGATAGTGAATAAACGCCGACGGCCAACGCTGCAACTTTTGCACCATTTCCGACACGGATATCCAATTCACCACTAGCACACTTTCTTGACCTACTCAGCCCTTGCAATGGTTTGCAAGCATGAATCATTGAATCGGTGTCAAATACCCATGAATCATTTGGACGAGTAGTAATATTAATTTCAATAACATTAATACCTGAAGCGGAAGTCACAATTCCCTTCTTGTTCTTCTGTTCTTCTAGATACACCTTACAATTGCACTTCCAATGCCCAGGTTTATGGCAATGGTGGAAAATATTAGATCTAGCAGGACTCGAATTGGACTTTATAGTTAGTTTAGGCTTCGCACTAGAGATCGTATATGAACTCTTAGCATTGCCCTTCCTCTTTCTCTTTTTCCCTCCTTTTGAACCATCATCACATGATTGGGCGATTTCTTGATACTCTCCTCAGCAGTTTTAAGCATCCCATACAACTCGACTAGTGTATTCTCCAATCCAACCGTATTGTAATTCATAATGAACAGCTCGAAGCTTAAGGGGAGTGACTAGAGGATCACATCAATAGCTAAGTATGGATCCAGTGGAGAACCCAGTCTCTCTAAAGTCTCAATGTAACCAATCATCCTGATCACATGGGGGCTCACTAGGCTCTCTTCAGCCAACCTACTCCTAAAAAAAGGCCTTAGACACATTGTATCTCTCAGCCCTTACCTGGTTCTGAAACATGCCCTTGAGGCGTACAATCATATCGTAAGCATCTCTTTCCTCATATTGTTTCTGAAACTCAGAGGACATGCAGGAAAGCATCAAACAACTGACATCCACAGAATCACTAGCATACTTCTCATAAGCACACTTATCTGTTGCAGAAGCATCTTTCCTTGGTTCATCAGGGTGGGGTTCCTCTAGAAAATAATCTTTTTTCTCTTTCTTTAGAACAATTCTCAAGTTTCTATACCAATCCACAAAATTTGTACTAGACAATTTCTCTCGTTCAAGAATAGATCACAAATTAAAAACTGAAGTGCTCTTAATAGTAGTGGTAGGTGTCATGATCTACAAAGATTAAATGCAAGGTTCATCACTATGCAATGTTTATCTTCTATCCAATAAAAGATGTTCCACTACGTAAAAACGGTCAATTTCCCTCAAATGACTGATAGTGGCACAAGATCCATATTCATTCTAACTCCTAGTGAGCTTTGGCATCACTGCTAGAATCTAGGTGACATAGGTAAGCAATACTTTGCTAATCACACTGTATATGACTCTTGTCGTTGGAGAAACATCCAATGCTCAATGTCCAACTCCATTCCCCAAGGCCCAAAACCGTTTTGATAGACTCATTAAGAAAACCAATACTATGCGTGTGGATGTATGACTTCCACCCCAACTGGTCAAGATAAAAGATAGCACCCTACTTTGGCAGACCCACTATCAATGATCGAGATCCTTGGTGAGTGCAGCTATTGGAAAAAGCATCAATACTTAATTTTCTAAGGAAAAACTATTCTAGCAAGGTGATGTCCCTAGAGCGTACGAAATATGCAACAATAGTATGACAGGAACATAAGTAACCACCATGGACAACACATTGACTATGATATAGTATGGCCCCTTCACATGGTGATATCCATCTCCATGTTCCCATCATTGAGTGTGTGCTTCTGGTCTCCATGAACTGTATACTAGACTATTAAAAATAGCACATATACTAGTTACATGAGCCGAAGCATCAATAATCGACATGCGGGTCGTATGAATGTACACCATCCTTGGGTTGTAAATAATCATGACACGCATGGCATATTTAATTTACATTCAATGCATGCATCTCATATATCACATTTAACAAGGCTATACAAGTCACAATATTCTCTACAAAAAAAGTTAGGCGAAGAATCTACAAGTGATTGAACTGTCGGAACATCCGATTAAGTATCGGAACTTCTAATCTGGCAAGCATCGGAACTTCCAATCAGGCATCGGAACTTAATCTTCTATGGACAAAAAACATATCTAATTTGTTCTTCCACTCATGTAGGCTCTGATACCACTTTTGGGGAACGGGGAAGCAACACTAGCTAGCAAATTCAAAATTTTCGCCCCAAAGCCCGGGAACCATGCGCGTAAGGGATCATGAATTATTACCTTCTAACTCGAGACACGTTAGCGGTGCAGCGGAAGAAGATGTTGGGGAAGTGCGTCCTCGCTTATCCTCGCCTCGCTCCACCCGTTCCCCGGCGATCCAATCGATGAAGATGACAGTGTCTACGTGAAGAAGACGATGAGCCTCATTGTTCAAGAAATGCCTCCATGGTATCCACACATACATGAATGAAATTGATCTCACACTGGCATGCTAGCACAACTCGTGAGAACTGGGGGAAATCCCAATCTCAACTCTTCATATCAATAAAGGGAGAGGAGAGGTTCTTGGTGGCTAGGGTTTAGATCTAATCTAAACAATGAACAATACTATGTCCTAGATCTCCACCTCCTCTCTTTATATAGAGGTGAGACCCCTAGCCCCAATCCATATTGAGGCCCAACAGATCCAATATGTTTCGCCACCACGGAACTTCTGATCCTGGATTGGAACTTCCGATCAGGGCTCTCGGTCCGCAATTTCAGGAAGCATCGAAACTTCTGATACCCCTATGAAAACTTCTGATCAATGCAATTCCAAATTAGAACTTCTGGTTAGAACCCTCTGTCTCTAAATTAGATATTATCGGAACTTCCAATTCCAAATCGGAATTTCCAATTCCAAATCGGAACTTCCAATCTGAGCTCTCTATTTCGTAAACAATAAATTATCGGAACTTCTGATACTATATCAGAACTTCCGATTTGAGATCTCTGTTTCTAATTCAGAAAATAATCAAAACTTCCAATTTCAAATTGGAACTTCCGATCCAACTAGAATTTTCTCTGGCACAATTCCTTCAGCGTCGCCCGTTTCTTTTCCTCCCACGCCTACCGCCCATTCCCACCAGTACCACTGCTTCACTCCATACATCATGTGGCCATTCAGTGCCCACATTTACTGCACTCCTCCCGGTCGGCGCGCTGCTGGTGGTCCCCGCGCACACCCATTTAATATGACCGCCCACTACAGGCCCACTTCCCATGACATTGCCCTACTCCACTCGCTCGCTATGCCAAGTTGCTTCATGTGCCACTACCTTGAGCGCACCGCTCATCCGCTTTCTACCCATGTCACTGCCTCACAAGTCATGCCACCAACTCATTGCCCGCACCGCCAGCTCGTATCCCACACCATCACCTCATAGGCACTGCCTCCTTGTTGGTTTATTTTTTGGTCACACTTTGACACACGCATGGCCTGAGAGATCTGCTTAACTCCAGTGCAGGTCCTACAATCTTAGAAAAAAGGTTCAAGGCATGCCAGTCAGTTTTGACCTTGCAACTGATAAGGAAATAGAGGAAATATCATTAGTAGCAAAGCCTGTCGGTTGCCAAGCCGATGATTGTGGTAAGGATATAATAATTATGAATGAACAACGCCGATCGGCCACAAGGCCGATGACCAAGGAAGAGCGATCGGGATGAATGTGCCATTTACCAATGAGATAGGTAATTTACGCGTATAGGCCGATGAGCATCCCCTGATAACGAATAGAATATGACTCTGAATTGAAGATAATCTATCAGCTTGTACTCCAATAGAAATAAATAAAACATGTCAGATAACATGTCTATATTATCAAAATCATCACAATAACAAGATTGGACCTAACCAAGACAGTAGGTAGTCACGATGAACTTAATAATACTTCAAAGTATCGGCCTCGTTTTATTTAGATGAATGGTATACAACATGAAAAATGTACAATAGAAAGATATGTTAGACTCAACCGATGAAGGCTCAAACTACCACACCTGAATCACATCAATCTAAGAAATCAAGTTGATGCAGCCTTAGACCTAGCCAATACACTGAGATAAACCGACGACCGTATTGTTTCAGCTGATGCCTCAAGAGATCAAATTGATGCAGCCGTGAGGACACTGACCTAGTCAATAAGATCATCGGTGGTGGCGGGACTCACCTCTTCGTTGGAGATCGAAATGATGTAGCTCAGCTCCAAGTGCCAAATCCCACCGAGATTAACCTTAGGAAGCCAAAGGTGGTGATGCATCGAGTAGTTATTTGAGAGAGTTATGTGTTTCTAATCTAACTAAGGGATACATATTTATAGTCTAGAGACTTGGCGTCCAAGTAATCTACCATAACCTATTTTGGATAATCTTCATCTTCTTATCATCGGCTCCTTCATATCTGGCCATGTTGTAACGAACGGGCTTCTTTGACTATTTTTGACCGGACTCTTATTGACTTTCGTTGACCGTACGATATCCTTTGTGGGCCCCAGGCTTTACCAAATCTTGGCGTCAATGCATGCCCCCTAGTTTCGGAGCATTAAGTGGCTTCTGATGCTTCGAAATTACCAGCCATCATTACCCCCTACCACCACGTATTCTCGAACGTCTATCCGCATGATCCTTTCTCTTTAATTACTAACCGAAACTCTTTATCTTCTAGCACATTTATATCTTCACCTAGGGTTCTGGCTTCATAATTTTCTCTTCATTTTTCTGCTTCTTCATCTTCGGTCATTCATGACTACATTGGGTGTTGCCTGGTCTAACGCATTTACATTTCTTCGTGGTGGCGTCGGACCATGCTTCATCCCACATAGTTTTGTACTAGTGTTCTTTAAGCTGAAAATTCAGTTCCTATAATCTTGGGCCTGCAAACATATCGGCGCTTTGCAAACCATACTGATGATTACCTTTTGCCGAACGTTGTAGGTGGCCCCACCAAATTCGGTAGAATCGGCTTGACCCGGCTGCCGAGGAGTCACTTCTTGCTTTATAAGCGCCCTGGCTACTCCACCTCTCCTCTTCACGCTTTTGGCTTACTACTCATTATTGCTCCTCGAGCTCACCACCGTATACTTGCAAACACCACCGTTCATCATCTTCTTTGTGTTTACCAACCCGCACGCTGGCGACGCCAATGATGGCGACCATCGATGTGACCCTCGAGGTACACTTTTGGTCATATCTTCTTTCCATCGTCCTTTGGTTCTTGATTTGTCTGCCATTTTTACTCGTTGTTCGTTCTGTCTCTTACTATTCTCCCCCTTTTTACTTCTTCTTCCGAACTTATGGCACCGGGTTTTGATTCCAATAAACACTCACCCGTATGGTTTCTTCTTAGGCCCTTTGGGCAATCCGGGCCCTACAGATTTTATAAATGTTGAAACATGCAGAATCCCCTTTAAATATTCTCCCATGCGTTCTTCTGACTGGCACCTTGGTTTCAATTCCTTTTTCTCTTCCATCCCTAGTTGGCGTGACTGGTATCTTAGGGTATCGACTACCTATCGTACCTTTTGGGATGAGATTGACATCGGTCACTTAATCATCCTTTCCCTTGCTGAGCCGTATCAGAATGAGCCGATGATGGCCACTTCTTGTTATTTCTAGTCTGATGTTTTGAACGCTTTTATTTTTGGTCATGGGCCCATGAGTCCTACTCTGCTTGACCACTTCTTTTTGACTTGCCTCAATATTAATTCACCGGCCAATCCCTTTTTCTTTCGTTTCCAACCATCCCACTTCCTTAGCATCGAATCGGCTAATAACTAGAGTTGATACATCATGAGGCACAATAAGAAAAATGGCCCAGTAGACATTCGCGAAGACATTGCTTTCCTTACCCTCTACTGGAGGAATTTGTATTTTGCGTATCGGTTTTGGCCCCAACCTTGCAATTTAAGTTTTGAACCGAACAGCTTGATGCCCACGTGCGGATCCCTCTTGGATGTTTCCTCTTAGGAGCTACTTATCATCTCCTTCATCTTGTATCGGTCGACTTATCGACCGACAATTTCATCGGCTTACCTAAAGGTCCTTGGTAGTTCCCCCATCTCTGGCTTAATGTCTACATGACCAATTTTATTAGAGGGACCCCTCTTGCCCAAGCGTATTTTCCTACCGATTTTCCAGAATTGGTTGTTCCCACCTATCGTCGCTGCTATTCTTTAGGCGAAGCGGCATCATTTTTTCTTGCTTTTCCTTTGTCCCCCCCAGCTTTGGCCGCTTTCTTCAAGAGCTTCTACCTCGGGTTCTCTGATCGTACCACCTAGTTTCCCTTTGGATATTACTCGGAGTATGAACGCCCCCATCGGCTAGTTCTGCCTGATGTGACCGAAGATGAAGAATCCCTTCATATCTTCTTAGCCTTAACTTTTCCTTGCTTGCTCTCTATTAACTTCACTGATAAGCGTCATCGGTAGTTCATCGGTAGTGCTCCTATGAATTTTACCATCCATCGGCCTTCTCAACGCAGCTAGGCTTTGGTCAGCTCCCGCCCCATCGTTTTTCGTCGATCATATCAAAACCCATGGGAGAGTCACGAACGCCTTGGAGTTGGATCCCCTTTCCCACATGACCAATAGGATCCCTACTGGAGATCTCGTCTCTTGGACGATCTACCAGGCGACCTCCGCCGCTTTCCACCGATGGTGGGGTGAATTAAAGCAACATATCTTCAATCAGTCTTCATTGATTTACCGAGAGCGGCTTCACCCGGGTGATGTTGATATAGGGCCTGAGGTAAATACTTTGACCCACCCATTCACTTGGTTCCACCACCTTCCTTTTGTCTGATTTGACTATACCTCTTGTAGGAAGATGATCATGATGCCCTCATGATGAGTTCTAGTGGCCGACCGAAACAATATGGGCCAGTATCGGCCACTACGAACTTGGGTGCCATTGCCCCTACTCCCACGACATGGCTAAATAGAGGGCGTTCTTGAGGACGTTGGCCATGTCGTTGGACATTGATTAGCGGTGGGCAGAGGAAGCTAATCTGTATTATCAAAATCATCACAATAACAAGATTGGACTTAACCAAGATAGTAGCTAGTCATGATAAACTTAATAATATTTCAAAGTATCAGGCACACTTTATTTAGACAAAACGTTATACAACATGAAAAAAGTACAATAGAAAGAGATGTCGGACTCAACCAATAAAGCCTCAAACTACCACAACTAAATCACATCAATCTAAGAGATCAAGCTGATGCAGCCTTAGACCTAGCCAATACACCAAGATAAACCGACGACCGTAATATTTTAGCAGATGCCTCAAGAGATCAAATTGATACGGCCGTGAGGATACTAACCTAGTCGATACGATTGTCGAGGGTGACGAGACACACCTCTTCACCGAAGGTCGGAACGATACAACCTAGCTCCGAGTGTCAAATCCCGCCGAGATTAACCTTGGGAAGCCAAAGATGGCGATGTGCCGAGTAGTTGTTTGACAGAGTTATGTGTTTCTAATCTAACTAAGGGATGCATATTTATAGTTTGGAGACTTATCGCCCAAGTAATCTATCCTAACCGATTTTGGATAATCTTGATATTCTTATCATCGACTCCTTCATATCCAGCCATATTGTAACGGACAAGCTTCTTTGACTATCTTTGGCCAGACTCTCCTTGACTTTTGTTGACCATACAACATCCTTGGTAGGCCCTATGCTTTATCAAATCTTGGCATCAACACACCTGCCTCGCTATCCACCACTCGGCATGTGTGCCCATCAACCTCAATTTTTTTTTAAAAAACTTACCATATATCAATAGAGGATATATCGACAGATGACTTATCGATAGTGGCCAAAAAATGCTCTATCGGTAGACCATATACCAAAGACTATTTTTTTTCAAATTTTGAAATTTGTGTAGCAGATATTAAATTTTGAATAAAAAATGTATTATTTTTTTTAAAAATCTTTTCTTTCGTCACTAATTGTGGGCTGTAGTGGCACGCCGATAAAAAAAGCAGATGGTGGCCCACATCATCAATTTGGGCCGGTCGTGTGTGGATCGCCGGCTGCTCCAGGAGCCGTCCGATGGGACGGGTGGCCGCGCTGGCGAAGGAAACCCTAACACAAACCCTAGACCGCCTCTGCCCTATATATCCCGCGCCGCTGCGCCGCCGCTCTCTCATCTCCCTCAGCGGACTCTCGTCTTCGTGTTTAGTTCCTTTTTTTTTCCTGTTGATCGCTTTGCCTTGTTTCTGCTACTCGCAGGTAAGTTCTGGTTTGGCTTTTAGTTTATCTCTCTTTTTTCTTGCCCCTGGCTGCGGTGAATGTCATGCAGATGAGGAGACACAAGATTTAATGGGTAATTTGCGTCTGAGGCATCTCCGTGATGTCACACCCTTTTTCACCTTGGAGATCTGATGCATGCGAACACCCGCCACTTTTTGGTTTTAGTTCCTGCGATATCTGTTCTTGTTTTTTAGTTTCGGAGACTTCTATTTGAATCTGAATCTTTTGCATTGTTGTTTTCTTGGATTTGACGGGGTTGGATGAAATGATGATGAAATTGTTTCCCTATTGGTTTGACTGGCCGTCATGATGGCCTCAATTGTATTAGCTCTATCTGATCATCCTCAAATTCAATTTTCCCCCATATTTGTCGACTTTTTAAATTTTGAATACAACTCGATCGAATAATTCGCTAAAAACAAAGCTTACTTTTATTTGCTCGCGTCTCAATGAGATATATTGACATTATAATTTCTAATGAATTTCATTGAATACTGGCAGTTGATAGTTAGTCTCCATTTGTGCTGAAGATGATTGAATTAAAAGACAAACTAGTCGATTCGTTACGTTCTGTCCAAGCCGTGAAGTTATCAATTTCTCCCAGGAAAATAAGAATAGTTCTTGAAGGCAAGAGATAAATATTTATAATTTGTCAAGATAAATGTTTTTAATTTGTCAGACAATTTCTATAAATTATGCGTAGAAATGTGGAGACAATTACTAACTTAGAACAATGAACACATTGATCTGTCACTTACGCATCTTTCCAATACTACTGTCACTTAAATAACAGTTATATTTTTCTCAATGTTTGAGAATGTCTTATTCAAAAAAAATTCGAAATATCATTTATTTTGTTATAATGTGTTTTATTACTTATATTTTTGTATTTTTTAAAAAAACAATTTGAATAAGATGTAACTGTGTCATTTAAAAGTTAACAATTAATGGATGAAGTATTTCCAACAAAACTGAGATTCTTAATTACCGTAGCATGTGAACAATGCACACGTTACCGTAGCGGCAACGGTTTTGTAATTTTGGCCATCGGGATAGTTAGAAAATTCAGTATTTACTATGTTTCTTAACTGCAATTATGTTTGTTCACTCTTCCTGACGAATTTAATTCGTCTGCTAACTGCTTTTTTCTATACTTCAGAGCTTCAAAATCAAGCTATTTGTTATTCGGTGAGAATAACAAGTCGAAGAGAAAAATATTGAGAGGATAAATGTTACTTTTCTTTGTTGTGCTCAACACTATACTTACAGTCTTAGAGAGAGTCGAGAGAGATGGGAATGTACATAGCATGTGTACATCTTTTCGACAGGCGAACAAACCCTAAATTCTCCCATAAACTGTGGCTAAAAAACATTGCATAGGAACACAGACATGTACCGCTCTAAGCCTGAAACCAAAATAAATACCGTTTAACAAATAGACCTTTTAGTTTTTAAAAGGAAATTGTTTTGGATATGATTTTATATATAAAGAAAGGTTTAATTAGTGTTTATCTATTTATCTATATTAAATAGGTTGCATTGTAACTAGATTTAATAATCTCTTAGATTTAATAGTCTTTTTTGTTTCATTGGTTACCACGAGTAAAAGATATAAACGTTTAGAACACATATGAATAACTTTTTTTTTGAAATTTTAGTTACAGTATTAAAATGATTTCCTTTTAGAAAAATGGAGTATGTATAAAACTTGTATTATACTATAGAGGGGGTATTTTGTAAACAAAGCACATTCTATATTCTCATCTAGTTATGGGATATATATTGATTTTTTTCTAGCTAAATATAATTAGAATTATAATACAATATTAATTATTTGATAAGTAAGAAGATAGAATGTTCTTATTAACATATGTCGTTGCTAACTACTTTTTGTAACTAATTGTTGACGCTAAGATCGATTGACAAAGCGCTAAACACCATTAACGTTGATCCAACGATCCAAAAATGTGTAGATGTTTGGTCTAGACAATAAAATGCCAAGCAACACCGATATCGTGGTCCGACGGTTGATGTGGAATCACCAAGTGGTTTGATCGCACCATAGGGAGCGGTCCGACCAGTCGAAAAGGGGTGGTTAGCCAAAAAAGGTGGTTTGATCGGCGCTATGCGCGCCATCGATCTGATCGACCTAAAGGAGTGGTTTGACCGGTTGTCGGGAGAGATTCTTCCTTGGGTTGTCGGCATGCGTGCCAACGGTTAGGGCTTGGACCCAAATACTCTTGGGATGGTAGCACGTTGAGGAAGCCCCTATTTAAGATGACAAACTCATTAAATCGGCTAGAGAACCGATCTAGATCAAAAGTTAGATAAAACCCGTAACAAAAGCGAAACGGGAGGTTTTCAGATCAAACCCATAAAGAACTAGCGATAACGTGGCAAAATAAGGACAATTAACGGATCAAATTGACAAAGAGCTACTTCTAGGGCTAATGCTAGAGCAATGAAATAATGTTAGGGAAAGAAATAAAGATAGTAGATTGAAATAAAAAGGTACGATTTGAAGTAGTGCCATTGGGGGGCTTGGCTTGAACGGTCTTGTCCCTTTATAAAGGGGTTGGTTTTGTGTGATTTGGAAGTTATCCATGTCCTAGGGTGGTTAGAGATTGATTTGGATATGAAATATCCTGAATTTAAATAAGGAAACATGAAATTTAGTTGTAACTAACTTGGACTCGGGGCTAAAGGTCGGACCGACCATGTAGAAAAAGTTGGATTGGTCTCTACGTATAATTTCCAATTTATTCCAAACTTGGCTAACACTTGTTCTATTCCAAATTGGTGTCAAATTTAGATGTCAATACATGCCCCCTTGCCTTTTGGCGAACTTGAGAGCTAAAAGAACAATCTCTCAGGGCTAAGGAAGATCACTACTATCGGCTATATGATTTCTCAAGTGCTTTATTGGGCCCTTAAGAAATACTCGTCGTTTGTTCATCTACCAAATCGTCCACCCCATGACTTAGAAGATCTGAATTCTTGAGGACAATTTACATAACTCAATATAAACTCACGAACTAGAGGACTAAGCGCCGAATTTCTCTAGCATCTCGACTTTTAGTACTTTTTATTAGTCTTGCCCCAGTCCCTTGTGGGGATTCACTCTTTACTCAACGAGGCTAGAAGTTGGCTTGTTAAACAACTTCGATCTTCATACCTATCGTGAACCTGCTAAAGCTTTGGTCTCATTGAGCAAGTTACTCTTTAGCTCTTCGGTCTTCTTCTCTTTAAGGTGTTCGGCTCGAAGACGTTGGAACCTTCTCTTTTGGGAACGAGTTAAGCCGATTGGTGCCCAATTCGGCCGCGAATTGGTTTCTAGAGATAATGACTTACTCTTATATTTACGCGTAGCTGAAGCAACACTCGTGCTCTTGGCTTCTTGGAGCAGCTCCCCGCTTCCTGTTGGACTAGCAATCAGACCGACATTGCACTACCAGTCAGATCGGTTGTGGTCTGTCGGTCGGACCGACGGTAAAGAGTCAGTTAGATCGGGATGGTCCTCGGTCAGATTGGTAGAGGGTGCCCGATCAGACCAGCCTAGAGAAGATGATTCACTAACTTTCCTAATTTTTGCAAGTCCATCTTCCATGACTTCTCCGGTGTGCGCTGAGGTGTTGATTGGATCCTCTTGCATTTTAGGCACCTCTAGAGGCATGTTCTTAGCCTTCTCTCCTCCTTTGTCCCTTACCTTCGACTTTGAAGACTTAGGCCAATTCTTTGCCTAAGCACGACCATCACTATCATTACGCCCTTGCCTCTTTGCTTACCCTCTTTGGCTTTGCTAGTTTTAGGTGGAATGACACTTGGGGTGGTGAGAATGACATCCATGGGGCAAAGTATTGAGAAGGACAATCGTATTGTGGCATTGGGCATGCCCCCATGACATCATTGGAAAACCCATATAAGTAGAATGGTATTAAAGGATCCAATGACTTAGGAATATGACCAAATCCTTTCTTAGGAGTCGAATTTAGTCTCTCTACATTGCCAGGCCGATTATTCGCTCTTTGTTCGGTCATGCGTTCATACTTCTTTAAGAGCACATCAAAAGTAACTCTCCATCGCCTAGCCATTTTACCATCAAGATGCTTCTCTTTGTCTATAGAATTATGTGTATCAGACTAAGGCTCTCTAACTACAATATTCTTCCCTCTTGCTGATTCAGCTTGATCGGGTCGAATCAACACTTTGGTGTTGCAATCAATACTAAGGAGAGAAGGATCATTTTCAAACTTCAATCGTTCTTCATTGATGGCCGATTGAACTCGTTGGCAGAAAATATAACATTTATCAATAGAATGAGTGTAAGAGTCATGCCACTTACAATATGTATGATCTCCTAACTCTTCCGCTGACGGAATGACTTGGCCTTCACGCACCCTAATATGTCCTTTATCAAAGATATAGTCGAATATTTTATTACATCTGACCAAATCAAATGTATACTTACCTCCTAAACTCTTCCAAGGTGTTCGCTTCAAACTAAATCACACGGATGGATCTTTCTCGTTAGTCCAAGTCCATTCGACTGTATAGATATCAAATTTCTTACTTTTGTAAGATGATCGCTCACTGGCATTCTCCTCTAAGTCATCCTTTGTTTTGCCCTTGTCCACGACTCGACTTTCAATAGCCAGAGCACTTTGCAATACTTGATTAATATTTGTGAATGTTTGATCATGCACAACATCTTTAATGTGCACAAGCAAACCATCAAATGCAAGATCATCCAAGTCTTTCTCACTAATAGTCAAGTTAGAGCAACAACTTTTGGTATCTAGAAACCTTTGAATGTAAGAGTCAATGGTTTTACTAGTTTGTTGCCTAATCGATCTCAAGGTAACTATATGACATTCTATTTTTCTAGGAGAGAATTGCATACGAAACCTTTGAACTAAATCTTCCCAAGTAAAAATAGAATGAGTGGGCAAAGACATAAACCATTCATAAGCAGTTGCACATAAAGATAAAGAGAACAAGCTAACCTTATGCTCATTGCAACTACTCGCTCCACCACATTGGACTAAGAATTATGCTATATGGTCACTCGTGGTCTCAACATCACTGCCGCTGAATTTTGTGAATTTCGGCATTTCGAAACCATTAGGGAACCTGCAATAATCAAAATATATAGGATACAACTTTTGATTAATCCGATCCTTAGACTCAACTTCTAAATACTCCCTAAGCATGCTATACACTTTCTTCCTCAAAACATCAGGCCTTATATTGGTATGTTGTTGTACCATTGGCCTAAAGGGAGAGGGCACAACGAGAGTGTGAGCAGAACTCACCCGCTGGCCATGAGGACTAGTTGTAAAGTTATTATTTTGGATTGACGTATAATGTGTTCCAACACTTTCTAGTGGAACATACAAATATATTGGACGTGTCGGGCTAACAGGGGGCACTAGAATAGTATCAGCAGGGCTAGAGTAATAACCCTAAACTGATGTGGCATAGTAGGTCGCATGCCCAGGCCCATGAACATGTGGGGCAGCGAGGGGCATAGCAGGTGCGGGCATCGGAAGCACCGACGCGGGCGATGGTGGAGCAAAAATCGCAATAGATGTGGTCTGACCTGTTACTAGGCTAATCGGACCAGATTTATAATAGCTGATCGGATCGGCCTAAAGCCGGTCGAATCGACATATTGCGCGAGTGCGGTCACACCATCCTGATGATTAGGTGTTGCGATGAAGTCCATGCTGGTCGAATTGGCCCATAAGCTAGTCAAACCGATAGTTGCCGAGTTTGTAGTCCCACCAGCCTGGTGTTCAGTTGTTGTAATAGGACACGTGCCGATTGGATCGACCTGGTGTGGACGGTCGAACCGACCATGCTCATCCGGTCGGACCGACACTTGTCGGGGGTGTGGTTGCATTAGCCTGATGGTTGGTTGTTGCGGGCTAAAACACACTGGTTAGACCAACCACCTGGCCGGTCGGACCGAAGAGGGACTTCATCCATGGAAGTTGAGACCACAGACATGATATCTCTCCCCGTTCTCCCATCTGTCCTATTGTGTATGCGATATACAGGGGGAGCGCTAGCAATTGGAGAGTGGGAAACGGCCTCAAAAAAGCCAAATCTTCTAAACATTTCCTTTACCCTAGAGTTTACCTCAGGACCGAAATGATTAGCGAACGCGGCACTAACAGCTTGACCTACTTTGGAAACTATCCTTTGCTCGACGTCCAGGGAGAGAGAGAAGGGGAGGTTGCCTTTGTTGGCGTCGTGATGGTGATAGATCTTGTGTCACGCTTGACGAAGACGCCACTAACCTTGGCATACCTCCCAAGAATGAGAGCGTGAAGCTCCTCTATCTTGGCTTGAATCTCCGCACGGTCCTACTCCGAGAGGTCATCCAAAGTGGGGATAACAGAATCATCATCATTAATCTCGAAGTTTCCCGTCATGTTCACCGACATGGACAGTGTAGAAGTAGTCGTTGTAGTCGTCCCATTATTGGTGTTGAACTTGGCGTACTCTTCCCTAGTGGAGTCACCAAAAAGTGTGTTAACGCTAAAATTGGTCGACAAAGCTCCAAACACAACTGACATCTATCCGATGATCCAAAAGTTTGTAGATGCCTGATTTAGACAACCAAACGCAAAGCAACACCAACGTCGCGTTCCGACGATCATCGGCCTGAAGGTTATGCCCAAGAAAATTCCATGGATCAAAAGTTCTGATAGGAAGTATCAAAAGTTTCGGTTATTTTCTAGTCTCGATACAGAGAGCAAATGTTGCTTCAGAAGTTTCGATATGTTATTGGAAGTTCTGACGAGCCAAAAGTTCCGATTCGGAATCGGGGAATTTTTGTACTGATCGAAAGTTTCGATATGGTATCAGAAGTTCCGAGGTGAGCGATAACAGATTGGATCTGTTGCATGTCATACTGTATCAAGAGATCTAAACTACCCTATCAGAAGTTACGATCTAGGATCAAAAGTTCCGATGCGGGCAAATAGATTGAATCTGTTACGATTTTTAGGGTTTCGGGATGAGGACGACCAGGGACTCTCATCCCTATAAAAGGAGAGGAGGAGGACGTCTTGGAAGAATCAATAAGCCTGGATTAGACTAGCCATCCAAGAATTTTCTCCTCCCTTTCTTGATCTCAAACATTGAGGTCAAGGATCCCCGTCTCTCACGTGCGGTGCTAGCACGCTGCCATGGGAGGCACTCCATCCCTGTACGTGTGGACTTCGTGGAGGCGTTGCTTCAATAGCGACGCTCGTGGACATCTACATGCGAACGACTACGTCATCTTCATCGATCGTATCAGCGAAGGATGGCAAGGACGAAGTGAGGATAGGCTTGACGCACTACTCCAACATCTTCTTCCACTGCACCTGGCGCGTCTCGTGCTAGAAGGTATTGATCCATGATCTCTCACGCGCATGAGTCTAGGGTCTAGGACGGAAATTTTGAATTTGCCGGCTTGCGTAGCTCCCATATTCCCCAACAGTGGTATCAGAGCCTACGTGCATAGTGTTCGATCTAGATCCCTCATGTATGGAGATACATGGTGGAAAAATAGATTAGATCTGTTTCTGTCCGCAGCAGTTCAAAAGTTCCGATGTGATCGGAAGTTCTGATGGCGAATTGAAAGTTCCGATAGTTATCAGATGTTCCGATATCAAATAATGATTCAATACAAAAGGCAATCATTGTGATGCAGGATTCTGATATTGATCAAAAATTCCAAGGGATCGGAAGATCCGATACCAGATCGGAATTTCTGACCCGTGGTATTTTGAAAATTTGAGCCTATTGACCTAGGTTTTTCAGATCTAGAATCCAATCACTTGTAGATTGCTCGCCTAACTTTGTTTTGTAGAGAATGTGACTGGCATGGCCTTGGATAAATGTGATGTATGAGATGCATGCGATGAATGCAAATTAAATATGGCCTACGTGTCATGGTTATTTACAGTCCAAGGCTGATATAAAATTTATTACGGCTTGCATGTCGTTTTCGCGGTGCTTCGGCCCATGTAATTAGTATAGCCTATGCGAGATGGACTAGTACTGTTCATGGAGGCCAGGAGCACACACTCGATGACGGGAGCCATGGAGATGGATATTGCCATGTGAAGAAGACCATGCTATGTCACATTTAATTTGATTGTCTATGATGCTTTCTTATGTTCCTGTTATTCCATTCTTGCATGTTTCGTGTGCGCTAGGGACATTACGATGCTAGAGTAGTTTTCCCTCAGGAAATTAAGTGTTGATGATCTTCCCAATAGCTGCACCCACCAAGGTTCGTGCTCATCGATAGTGGGTCTGCCAAAGCAGGGTGCTATCTTTTATCTCGACCAGTTGGGGCGGAAGTCGGACTTCTGCACGCATAGTGTTGGTTCACTTGACAAGGCTATCAAAACAGTTTTGAGCCTTGTAGCAAAGGATTTGGGGTCGAGCATTGGATGCTTCTCCAACGACAAGAGTCACATACGATGTGATTAGCAAGGAGTTGCTTACCTATGTCAACTAGCTTCTAGCATTGATGCCAAAGCTCACTAGGAGATAGCGTGACTATGGATTTTGCGCCACAACTAGTCATGAGAGGGAGAGTGACTGGTTTAGATAGTGGAACATCTTTTATTGGATAGAAGATAAACATTGCATAGTGCTAAACCTCACATTTAATCTTTTGTAGATCATGACACCTACTACGTCTACTGTTAAGAGCACACTAGTTTTTAATTTGCGATCTATTATTGAACGAGATAAATTGTATGGAACAACCTTTATGGATTGGTATCGAAATTTGAGAATTGTTCTCAAACAATAGAAAAAAAGGATTATGTTCTTGAGGAACCTCACCCTGATAAATTAGGAGAGGATGCTTCTGCAGCACATAAGCGTGCTTATGAGAAGCATGCTAGTGATTCTGTAGATGTCAGTTGCTTGATGCTTGCCTGCATGTCCTCTCACTTTCAGAAATAGTATGAGGAATGTAATGCTTATGACATGATCGTATGTTTTAAGGGAATGTTTCAGGACCAAGCAATGGCAGAAAGATACAATGTGTCTAAATGCTTGTTTGGTAGTAGGCTGGCTGAAGGGAGCCAAGTGAGCCCTCACGTGATCAATATGATTGGTTGCGTAGAGACTCTAGAGAGACTGGGCACTCCATTGGATCCATACCTCGCTATCGATGTCATTCTCCAGTCGCTCCTATTGAGCTTTGAGTTGTTCATCATGAATTATAACATGGTTGGACTGGAGAAGACACTAGCTGAGTTGCATGGTATGCTTAAATCTGCTGAGGTGAGTATCAGGAAGTCTCGAAACCATGTGATGGTTGTTCAGATGCAATCACTAGTGTGAAGTCCAAACCGACTAGAAAGTCCAAGTCTGATCCTGCCAGCTCTGATGTGTGCCACCATTGCCACAAGCTTGGGCATTGTAAGCGCAATTGCAAGGTGTACTTGGAAGATCATAGGAACAAGAAGGGAAGTGGGACTTCCGCTTTATGTATTAATGTTATTGAAATTAATCTTGCTACTCATCCAAATGATTCAGGGGTATTTGATACTAGATCGATGATTCATACTTGCAAATCATTGCAGGGGCTAAGTAGAGTAAGAAAGTGTGCAAGTGGCGAGCTAGATATCAGTGTCGGGAATGGTGCAAAGGTTGCAGCGTTGGCCATCGGTGTTTATTCACTGACGCTATCGTCAGCATTAGTTTTGGAGTTAAATAATTGTTATTTCATTCCCACCTTAGGAAAAAACATTATCTCTTCTTCATGTTTTGAGGAAGATGGTTTTGAATTCATAATAAAGAACAAGAGTTGTTCAATATTTTCGAATGACATGCTCTATGGTGTTTGTCCATTAGTGAATGGATTGTATATTCTGAGTCTTGACGATGCACATGTTTATAACATTAGTACTAAGAAAGAACGACTCAATGATTTGAATCCCACCTATGCCTGGCATTGTCGTTTGGGTCATATAAATGTGAAGCGTGTAGAGAAGCTCCATAGTGATGGACTGTTGGAGTCATTTGATTTTGAATCATTTGACACATGCGAGTCTTGTTTACTTGGCAAAATAATAAAGATGCCTTTCACTGGATAGAGTGAGCGGGCGAGTGAGCTATTGGCCATAGTACATACTGATGTGTGTGGTCCAATGAGTCACACAGATAGGAATGGATTTCAGTAGTTTATTACTTTTACCGATGACTTTAGTAGATATGGCTATGTCTACTTGATGAGGCATAAGTGGGAATCCTTTGAAAAGTTTAAGGAGTTTCAGAATGAGGTACAAAATCATACGGGAAATACAATTAAATTAAATTTCTATGATTAGATCGTGGGTGTGAATATTTGAGCCATGAGTTTAGTGATCATCTGAAGTAGTGTGGAATTGTTCCACAACTGACTCCACCCGGCATGCCTCAATGGAATGGGGTGTCCGAGCAGAGAAACCACACTTTGTTGGACATGGTGCGGTCCATGATGAGGCACACTGATCTTCCATTATCCTTTTGGGGTGACACTCTAGAAACCGCAGCTTTCACGATTAATAGAGTTCCATCTAAGTTAGTAGAGAAGACGCCATATGAGATGTGGTCTGGGAGGCGTCCTAGTTTTTCTTTTCTAAAGATTTGGGGATGTGAGGCATATGTCAAACATATGATGTCCGACAAGCTCAGTCCTAAGTCTGACAAGTGCTTATTTGTGGGGTATCCTAGGAAAACCAAATGATACTATTTCTATAATAGAGAAGAGGGCAAAGTGTTTGTCGCTCGGAATGGTGTATTTCTTGGGAAAGAGTTTCTCTCGAAAGAGGTTAGTGGGAGGAATGTGCATCTCGAAGAGGTTCGAGACCCACCTAAAAATGTTCTAGATCCCACTTAACCAGAACTGGAGGCGCAAGCTGTTGCAGATCTTGTTGTAGATGCGCCAGCCACACAGAGGTCTAGGAGAGTAGTCCATGCGCTAGAGAGGTACATGTTCTTGACCACTGGGCATCGCGACATGTTGTTGTTGGACAACGATGATCCCAAGACCTATGCGGAAGCAGTGATGAGACCAGACTCTGAGAAATGACTTGGAACCATTGGATCCGAGTTGAAGTCCATGCGAGAGAACCAAGTTTGGAACTTGGTTGATCCACCCGATGGTGTAAAAACTATTGAGTGTAAATGGATCTTCAAGAAAAAGATAGACGATGATGGAAATGTTCACATCTATAAGGCACAATTAGTGGCGAAAGATTTCACACAGATTCAAGGTGTTGATTATGATGAAACGTTTTTGCCCGTCGCTATGCTTAAGTCTATTCGGATCATCCTAGCTATTGCCGCATTTTATGATTATGAGATATAGAAAATGGATGTCAAGATGGCTTTCCTGAATGGAAACATAAGTGAGGATGTGTACATGACACAGTCTGAAGGTCTTGACGGTCCGAGGAATGCTGGGAAATTTTGTAAATTGCTAAAGTCCATTTATGGATTGAAGCAAGCTTCTCGGAGTTGGAATCTTCGTTTTGATTAGGTAGTCAAAGGGTTTGGCTTCATCGAGAACGAAGAAGAACCTTGTGTTTACAAGAAGGCTAGTGGGAGCTCACTTGTGTTTCTGGTCTTATATATGGATGACATATTATTGATCAGAAACGACATTCCTTTGTTGAATGCTATCAAGACTTCACTGAAAAATAGTTTTTTGATGAAAGATCTTGGAGAGGCAGCATACATTTTGGGCATAAAGATCTATAGATATAGATCAAAATGGTTAATAGGATTAAGCCAAAGTATGTACGTTGATAAGGTTTTGAAATGGTTCAAAATGCATAATTCAAAGAAGGGTTTTCTGCCAATTTCACATGGTATTTCTCTAAGAATCAGTGTGCTGTGACACCTGATGAGCTAGAGAAGCTGAGTGTGATTCCGCATGCCTCCGCAATTGGATCCATCATGTATGCCATGTTGTGTACATGCCCGGATGTGTTATATGCTCTAAGTGTTACGAGCAGGTACCATTCGAACCTGAGTGAAAGTCACTGGGCTATAGTAAAGAGTATCCTCAAGTACTTGAGAAGGACTGAGGAAATGTTCCTAGTATACGGTGGTGAAGATGAGCTTGTTGTAAGTGGTTACAGGATGCTAGCTTTCAGACTGATAAAGATGATTCTCGATCGAAATCTGGTTTTGTTTTCTGCCTCAATGGAAGCACAGTGAGTTGGAAGCATTCCAAGAAAGAGACGGTGGCCGATTCTACTACAGAAGCTTAGTATATCACCGCTTCAGAAGCTACGAAGGAGGCCGTTTGGATCAGAAAGTTTGTTTCTGAGCTAGGGGTTGTTCCTAGTGCATCCAGTCTAGTGGACATCTATTGTGATAATAGTGATGCCATTGTGCAAGCCAAGGAGCCTAGATCGCACCAAAAGTCCAAACATATACTTCAGTGATATCACCTGATCCGCGAGATCATTAAGAGATGTGATGTGAAGATTTGCAAGGTGCACATAGATTTGAACATGGCAGATCCATTGACGAAGCCTCTTCCATAGCCCAAGCATGAGGCGCATATGAGCTTCATGGGTATTAGATACTTGCGTGAGTGAGTCATGTGTTTGTGGAAGATGCTAGTAGAGTCTATGCTAATGTATGAGGATAATTGTTATCTTGTTCCTTGAATAAATATCGTGTGCATTTAATTAATGAGTATGACTTGTTATGTGAAACTATTTGCTTTATGACGATGTTGTTCAAAAAGGTCCCTAATCTTGTCATCATGTGGGACAGTGATGATACATGGATTAATACATCCGACTAATTGATGATTGTGTTTCACAGATCATAGACATAGAGATGTCAAATCAGTGATGTGGACACATATTGGTGAACATGGTGTTGGACAAACCCACTTGATATACCGCTGGGATTGTTATTGTAATGTACAAATAGTTGTCATCTCAAATGGTGTACCTGCAGATTCCTTAGACCTGAGATCGTCATTTGATTCCAGAAGGCGTACTAACACACTTAGATGCTTCCTAACGCTATTCCGTAATAGGGTAGTAATAAGGGTTGTTTTCAGGTGTGTTGTGAAACATGTCTTGGGATATGAGTGGTCAAGATGGAATTTACCCCTCCTAATAACGGGAGAGTCATCTCTGGGCCCGTCCAGGTATTTTATTGGAAAAGTGCATGTCCATTCCACTATGACTAAGGAGTTAGTCATGATTTGAATCAGATACTTGATTGAGTGAAAATGTCAAGTTAACCGACAAGGGTGGCACGTATCTTGCCTTGAGCTTGACTGATGGCGTGTGGTAAAGGGACTAGTGCTTGTGTATATCAATGTTCATGAAAATTTGATTTTGTATGCTTTTGGGGGTCAATATGTGCTGCAAGGTACAACTATTGATCAGGGAGTCAGAAACGGTTTCCGTTAAACAACCATTAGTGTATGAACATATCGGGTCACACACTTAAGAGGATGGATTAAAACATGCAAAGAATTGGTTCTTGGGCAAGTGGGAGATTGAAGGTTATGCCCAAGAAAATTCCATGGATCGGATGTTCAGATAGGAAGTATCGGAAGTTAAAGTTATTTTCTGGTCTCGATACAGATAGAAAATGTTGCTTTGGAAGTTTCGATGAGCCAGAAGTTTTGTTTCAGAATCAGGGAATTTTTGTACTGATCAGAAGTTCTGATATGGTATCGTAAGTTCCAAAGTGGGCGATAATAGATTGGATCTGTTGCGTGTCATACTGTATCAGGAGACCTAAAATACCCTGTCGGAAGTTCTGATCCAGGATCGGAAGTTCTGACGAGGGCAAATAGATTGGATCTGTTACGGTTTTTAGGGTTTTGGGATGAGGACGACCAGGGTACTCTCAGCCTTATAAAAGGAGAGTAGGAGGACGTCTTGGAAGAAGCAATAAGCCTAGATTAGACCTAGCCACCCAAGAGTTCTCTCCTCCCTTTCTTGATCTCAAACATTGAGGTCAAGGATCCCCATCTCTCGCGTGCGATGCTAGCACGTTGCCGTGGGAGGCACTCCATCCTTGTATGTGCGGACTCTGTGGATGCGTTGCTCTAATAGCGACGCTCGTGGGCATCTACATGCGAATGACTACGTCATCTTCATCGATCAGATCAGCAAAGGACGGCAAGGACGAAGCGAGGATAGGCTTGACGCGCTACTCCAACATCTTCTTCCGCTGCACCTAGCGTGTCTCGTGCTAGAAGGTACTGATCCATGATCTCTCAAGCGCATGAGTCTAGGGCCTAGGGCGGAAATTTTGAATTTGCCAGCTAGCATAGCTCCCCTATTCCCCAACATGGCCGTGGCAAGGAGGTTGAAGTGGAGTTGCTAGCCAGTTTGACCGAACCATAGGGGGCGGTTTGACCGGCCGAAAAGAGGCGGTCCGACTAGCTCTATGCTATCGGTCTGACCGGCGGTGCAAGGACGGTCTGACTGGCCTAAGGGGCGGTCTGACCGGTCGTCGGGAGAGTCTTCCTCGGGTTGTCGGCGCACGTGCCAATAGCTAGTGCTTGGACCCGAATGCTCTTGGGATGGTAGCACGTCATGGAAGCCCCTGTTGAAGATGACAAACTCACTAAATAGGCTAGAGAACTGAACTAAATCAAAAGTTAGATAAAACCCATAATGAAGGTGAAATGGGAGAATTTTGAATCAAACCCACAAAGAATTCGCGATAACGTGGCAAAATACAGACAATTTACGGATCAAATTGACAAAGAGCTACTGCTAGGGCTAATGCTAGAGCAAGGAAATTATGCTAGGGAAAGAAATAAATGGAGATAGTAGATTGAAATAAAAAGGTACGATTCGAAGTAGTGCCGCTAGGGGGGGCTTGGCTTGAATCGTCCTTATCCCTTTATATAGGGGTTGATCTTGCGAGATTTAGAAGTTATCCACATGTCCTAGGGTGGTTAGAAATTGATTTGAATACGAAATATCCCGAGTTTAAACAAGAAAACATGAAATTTAGTAGTAACTAACTCAAACTTGGGACTGAAGGTCGGACCAGCCATGTATTGCTAGTCGGACTGGTGATACACTGAAGGTTGGACCGGCCATGTATTGCCGGTCGGTCTGGCCACATAACTTAGGTTGGACCAGCCATGTAGAAAAGGTCGGATTGGCCTCTGCGCGGAATTTCTAATTTCTTCCAAACTTCGCTAGCTCTTGTTCTATTCCAAATTGGTGCCAAATTTGGGTGTCAACACTAATGCGTTTACCTAGTTGCATTTATGGGTAAATAAGCACTCCCTTGTAGAATCATTGAGAAGCTCGCCTATTGTTGGCTCAAAAACTAGACTGCATGTGACAACTTTTGCTACTAGTAGTAGCTAGATTGTCTAAAATCTAAAACAAATAGGGTCATAATTAGGCCTTACAATACCATTTTAGAACTGAATATCGCACGAGCTTGATTATCGTGGTAACTGAATGGATATCGAAGAAATTTGATCAAATTTGTATTTCAAAATTTGAAATCAAATCGGTTCATGAAATGATTTCAAATTCAGTTACAATAGTTTGCACATTAGTTATTGCTTGTTTGGTACCAACTCGATAACCACGGTATCAAGCTCTACCTTTGTACCGAGATCGGTTATCATTGTACTAGCTCAGTTAACGCGGTATCGGGCTTTCGTACCATGGTACAAGCGTGGTTAGTGTTGTACCGGGTTGAGTTACTATGGTACTAGGGAGACAATTTTTTTTTAGAAAAAAATAAAATTATAGAATCACATAAAATTACCTTTTGAGATAAATAGAACACTTACAATACCATAAATTTATAAGATTACAACAAAATACAAATATAAAATAACATAGTTAATTAGCAATTCAAGCATTTCAAACTTATCATTGTGTTGATGAAAAATCGCACATGGATCTTCGTATCTTCACACAAAGCCTAGGATAGTCTTCTACTCTAGTACATGTCCTAAATATTCGGAAGGTGTACAGAGCGTACTAGTCAATTTGACTCTATAATTGACAAGGAAACAAATGTGATATGTCCTAACGCTATTAGCGATGACCCATCTGCATCGGCTTCGATAGCACACATGATGACTACGATGCATCATGAAAAGCATGTAAAATACTATAGATCCTACTAATCAGCTTTACCACCAACACCCTAACACATCAATCTTTATAATTCAAACCAAATCAATGTAGCGTAAAATTATGGTATCAAGACTACTACGATCTAGATTGAACTGATTGACAGAATAACAACTGGTCCATCAACTAAAACTCCGATGAACGTCAAATCAATAGATTAGATCAAACCATCTCATATGCATCCTCATCAACATTTTGGATCTAACTTAAACAAGATAACACCATGTTGATGATCGACATACAATCTAATCTGAACATAACATAGACTAGGGTAATAGAGCACAACATGAACAAGCAAATCAATGCATTAAATCGATAACTAGCAAACCTACTAAATTTATTCATAGTATCATAATCAACTAAGAAATCCATGAATAGATCAATTAGTTTACCACATAGGCTATCCCCATTGTGATAAGAGACCAAACTCAACTTATGTAGTCTGATCCTAGCAAGGAATCGCCCTAATTCTATGTACCTAAAGTTGGCGATGTGTCGAAGGGTTGATTGATTAGTTTTGTGAACTCCTTTATAATAGCCTTGGGTCTAGCTATTTATAGCGGGGAAACATGAATTCTATGATTAACACAAAATCTTAACTAACTCTAATTATTCGCTAACTAAAAGATAAACACTACGAAGCATCAACCCAAATCACGTGTAGCCCATCTTCATCTATTAAAGTCCTGTCAGCAGCCCATCATCCTAGTCGCTTGGTTTATCATCTCGATGGTGTGTTGGTCCATTTTCTAGTGTCAACACATGTCCCCTGAGTTTGAAATCATTCCTCGGGAACTCAATTGCTAGTTTATCAAACGGAGAGCATAAAAGCCTACCCGACTAGCCTTCTTCAAGCTCTGCCACCTTCATCATACACCAACACCTTTTCCCCTTCTGCTCCAATGGACACCAACGCTCTGAGGTATCCACTGAATAGGAAACTGAATATAAGTTCTCCTCAGCATGTTGCATCTAGTGATCATGATTCAGTACGTCTTTTCATGGCTTACTGGTTCCATTTGTACCACATTTTGCTCTGGTTTCTATGAATTTTTGGGAATTTTGTTCTTATTCTTGAATTCTAGGTTCCTACTGAACCGAACTCCAACTCGCTAATACCTTCATATTACGAGAACTCTAATGTCCCAACTCAGCCAGTTAGCATCAAATATGATCATGATCCGAATCGGTCCAACACTAAGAAGCTGCCCAACTTTTATTCTAATGAAGGTGACAGCTCTGAGGATTCTCTACTAGCCAAAAGTGCTTTGCTTGCTCGCCAATTACCTCAAGTGAACCTCATCTCTACTATTTATATTTTTGGTGAATCCATCAGCTAACCTTTCATTCTTTTTGGGCCTCGTTTGCCAATATTGAGTCCTAGTCATCGAACAAAGCTTTCTTCTCCCGAGACCCCATTAAAAGTGACCTATCTTCCCTACTTGACCATCTTCAATGCTTGATCGACTCCTTCTTTCAATATGTAGAGGTAGCGCGAGAATGAATCTAGTCCATAGCCGATAGACTCCTCGAGGACTTGGCCGATCGCATTTTTTGAGCTTTCTCTCGAGATCACAAATCGGCCTACCAAAGTGCATACTCTAGCCTCATCGATCACACGATATATAAAACTCCATAGACAAAACTTTGACTCAACCGATGCCATGGTGTGTGTAGCAAAAGAGTAACTAATATTCTTGCTCGGCCTACCCAATTAAGACCAGGCATATCCTGATAGACTTAAAGTAGAAGAAGATTGTATCCTTCAATAGATATGTCTTTGAACTAACAACCTAGATCGGCTTTGGGATTGCATGGTGAATCAACAAAAATTTCTAGACGACCTGCCGATCAAGATCTAGTTCAAGAAAGTCGATCTAATCAAACTAAGCGAAGACTACTCCCAGAAGCATTAACTCCTCCAGATGGTTAGTGGAAGCAATGAGGATGACACCGACTCCACCAGGCATGCCTCAGTGGAACAGGGTATCTGAGCAGAGGAACCATACTTTGTTGGACATGGTCCAATCGATAATGAGTCATGCTAATCTTTCATTATCTTTTGGGTCTTGCTTTAGAAACTGTCACTTTCACATTAAATAGAGTTTCATCTAAGTCAGTAGAGAAGACAACATATGAGATATGGACTGGGAGGTGTCCTAGTTTGTGTTTTATAAATATTTGGGGTTATGAGGCGTATGTCAAACGTTTGATGTCTGATAAGCTCACACCTAAGTCTGACAAATGCTTCTTTGTGGGATATCTTAGGGAGACCAAAGGATACTATTTTTACAATAGAGAAGAGGGCAAAGTGTTTATTGCTCGTAATGGTGTATTTCTTGAGAAAGAGTTTCTCTCGAAAGGGGTTAGTGGGAGTACGGTGCATCTCTAAGAATTTTAAGAGCCACTGAAAAAGTGTTCTAAATCCTACTGAACCACAACAAGACAAGCAAGGTGTTGCAAAGCCCATTGTTGAGACACTTGCCCCACGATAGTTTGAGAGGGCAAGTCATGCGCCTAAGATGTTTATGTTTCTAACCACTGGGCAACATGAAATATTGTTGTTGGACAATGATGAGCCTAAGACATACACAAAAGCAGTGATGGGACCAGACTTTGAGAAATGGCTTGCAGTCATTAGATCCAAGTTAAAGTCCATGGATTTTTAAGAAAAATATAGACGTTGATGGAAATGTTCACATATATAAAGTATGATTGGTGCTGAAAGGTTTCAGATAGATTCAAGGTGTTGATTATGATGAAACATTTTCCCCGTTGCCATGCTTAAGTCTATCTGGATGATCCGAGCAATTGCCGCATTTTATGATTATAAGATATAACAAATGAATGTTAAGACAACTTTCCTGAATGAAAACTTAAGTGAAGATGTGTACATAACATAGCCCGAAGGTCTTGATGATCCCAAAAATGATGTGAAAGTATGCAAGTTGGAGAAGTCCATTTATGGACTAAATAAAGTTTCTCAGAGTTGGAATCTTTGTTTTGATGAGGTAGTCAAAGGATTTGGCTTCATCAAGAATGAAGTAGAGCCATGTATTTACAAAAAAAGGCTAGTGGGAGCTCACTTGTGTTTTTGGTCTTATATGTGGATGATATATTGTTGATCAAGAATGACATTCCTCTATTGGATGCTGTCAAGACTTCATTGAGAAAGAGTTTCTCTATGAAATATCTTGGAGAGGTAGCATACATTTTGGGCATAAAGATCTATAGAGATAGATCAAGGCAACTAATTGGATTAAGCTAGAGTATGTACATTGACAAGGTTTTGAAGCGGGTCAAATACAAAATTTCAAGAAAGGCTTTCTACCGATGTCACATGGTATTTGTCACAGTAAGATACATTGTGCCTCTACACCTAATGAGCTAGATAAGATGAGTGTGATCCCATATACCTCCGCGATCGGGCCCATCATGTATACCATACTATGTACGTGCCTAAATGTTTCCTATGCTCTAAGTGTTACGAGCAGATACCAATCAAACCTAGGTTAAAGTCACTGGGCTATAGTAAAGAGTGTCCTCAAGTACTTGAGAAGAACTGAAGATATGTTTCTAGTTTATGGTGGTGAGGAGGAGCTCGTTGTAAATGGTTACAGCGATGCTAGCTTCCAAACCAACAAGAATGATTCATGATCACATTCTAGATTTGTGTTCTGCCTCAATAGAGGCGTAGTGAGTTGGAAAAGCTCCAAGCAAGAGACGATGACCGATTCTATGACAGAGGCCAAGTACTTGGCGACTTTAAAAGCTACAAAGGAGGCAGTTTGGATCAAAAATTTTGTTTTTGAGCTAGGTGTTGTTTCTAGTGTGTCTAACCCAATAGACCTCTATTGTGATAATAGTGGTGCCATTGCATAAGAGAATGATCCTAGATAACACCAGAAGTCCAAACATATACTTCGGTGATATCACCTAATCAGTGAGATCATAGAGAGGTGATGTGAAGATTTGTAAGGTGCACACGGATTTGAACATAGCATATCCATTGACTAAACCTCTATCACAGCCCAATCATGAGGCACACTTAAGCTCCATGGGTATTAGATAGTTGCATGAGTGAGTCATGTGTATGTGAAAGATGTTATTGTGTCTATGCTTATGTGTGAGGATAATTGTTATCTTGTTCCATGAATAAATGTCATTTACATTAATTGACGAGTATATGACTTATTATGTGAGATTCTTTGTTTTATAACAATGTTGTTCAAAAGGGATCCTATTGATAGCAAAAATGACATTAATGGTCAAAATTTTCAAAATATTGAAATTGATACTTTTGGCTGAAAATGTGCAATTCTCGGCACAGGCCGGTCCAACCGGCCATAGTAGGCCAGTCCGACTGGCCATATGGGCCCGATCAGACCGGCGTAGTCTGAGTCCGAACCAATTTAATTAGTTTCAAGTTGTTTTGATCTCTAGGCCAATCTTAACAACTTGGACACGTACTTTAATCAATTTAGATTAGAATTAAAGTCCAGGAATGACAAGACCACCCCCTATATATATATAGGGGCAAGGCCAATTCAAAGGGACTCTCTCCAAAACCCTAATAGATCCAATCTATCCCTTGAATCGTTCTTTTTTACCATTTACTTTTCCTTGCTCTAGGAGTAGCTACATCACGTCCATCTTTGTAGGTTTGCATTGTAAACCTTCCGTTCATCACATCATAATCGTGGTAATCCTTGTTGATTCACTTGTGAATCATCCGTTTAATCCCCGTAACAGACTTTTATTGTTTTTATCGGTTACTTTGGGTAATTTGGTCCCTAGGCCGAATTGCTTATAATTTTATCTATTTTACAGGGGTGAACGCCTTGATCTTCAAACACAAGAGTCCCATGCACTGACCTAGATTGATGGTGAAGATCACCGGCAAGCCAGAGGTCTCACCGCCCCTATCAGTCTGACTGAACAACCCTAGCCAGTCTGACCGGGTTGTTCTGGCACACGTCGGTCCGACGATCGGGAGTTGGTCAGTCCGACCGACCGTGCGCAGCCGGCCTCGACTGCCTCCCCTTTCGCCCACTGGTCCGACCGCCTGCGTGCCCCGAAGTGCTCCGGGTTCCCTTTGCACCACACGTCGAAGCCTCTGGGTCGCCACTTCGCTCTGCTGTCGAAGGCTCCAATTGCCTTCACACCGCTGAAGGTCCTCTTCGGTTGCCTTTCGCATCACCGAAGGCTTCGGTCGCCCCTTCACATCACTGGTCTAACCGACAGCCTATTGTTGGGGGAAATTACTCTATTTCCCAGACTTAAAGAGTAACCCTTCGCGGGCTCAGCAAGGATCCCCGAAGGTGGCGAACTGCTGTTCGGAGCATACGTCGTCACGACCGGAGGGTGCCACGGTGCAAAGCCCTAGAGAGCCCTCTGAAAGGAAGATGGAGGCCTCGAAGCAGAAGGACGTGATTGATTGGATATTCAGCTTATCCATCTACCCTGCAGCACTTTATCATGTATAACCTTGTTTATAATACCGAATAGATTCTACTATGTCGGTTGTAATTTAAGGGTAAATAGGTCTTTTCCTTATGTTTTTTCCCTATAAATACCCCCCATTGTACCTTGTAAAAGGGATGGAGAACTAATTGTTCAAACACACACATTCGGACCACTTGAGCTATTATCCTTCACGGAGGCTCGAGTTAGTCCTGAAGCGCAAACTTCTTGTTTGTTCGTTCTTGATTACCGAGAACCTGTTGGTGTAACTTTTGCACCAACAGTTGGCGCCGTCCGTGGGGAACCAAGTTCTAAAAGCTTGTTCTCTACTGCTGACTGCACTCCGAAGAGCACTTACGGAGGGAGCCTCGGAGTCCCGAGACTCCGCGCACCCTTCAGTTGAGGGCTTCTTAGTGCAGCCCAAAGGCCTTCTATCGACCCCTCGAGTCATTCGAAGTCCTTCATCTCCAAGACATCTCAACGGCTAGCCATGCCTCCGAAGCGTGGTCAAGCTTCGGGTCCTCTTCGAAGGTCCCCTCGGACCAATGGAGCCGGGACCTCAGCTAATCCGGCGATTCCTGCAGAGACCACTGGGCGTCGAGCGCCCCGGGGCCCTCTGCCTCCTCCTACAATGCTTCAGACCGACTACGCAGCAAGCCGGGATCCAAAAGTGCCCTCCGACGAAGACGAAGGCCCTCCCGAAACCGAGGCTACGCAGCTAGCCAGGCTTCAGGAAGAGGTATCCAGATGGAGGCAAGAGGCCGCCGATCGCCTCCGCACTCAAGCTTCCACCGAAACTCCAAGGGGGCCTCAAGACGATGGAGCCCGCAATCCCCAGAAGTTATATAAGTCCCGGAGGAGGCTGAAAATGCCTCCTTCGATAATGAGTCTCCGCTGCACCCTGATCTACAGAGAGTGCCTTTCGACCCCAAGTTCAAGGCCTCGAAGCTGCACAAATACTCTGGAGGGTCAGACCCCAGAGAATTCACCCGCTCTTACGCCCTAGCAATAGAAGCGAGCGGAGGGGTGCGAAGCACCATGGCAAAATGCTTCCCCCTCGCTCTCGAAGGTGTGGCGCTCCGCTGGTTCTGGTCCCTAAAGCCAGGATCGATCAGTTCATGGGAGCAGCTCAAAAAGAAATTCGTGAGCAACTTCCAAGGTACCTTCGTGGCCCCAATGTCCACGGGAAGTTTGTTTCAGGTGAAGCAGCGGGTGGGAGAAACCCTCTGGGAGTACTTCACACGCTTCGCCCACACCAAGTCACAGATCAAGGGCCTCTCTACCTCCTCGGTAGTTGATGCTGCCCGCGAAGGGGTGCTGAACCCCGACCTCCTCAGCAAACTCCATCGGAAGCCGGTAACGTCTGTGGCACAGCTCATGGCATACTTCGAACAATATGCCAAGGCAGAGGAAGGATGTCTTCGGCGAGTTGAAGCAACATTGCCCACCCTCCGGGAAGTCAAAAGGGAGCCTGAAGCTGCCGTTACACCGCAACCTCCACAGGACAACCGCTCCAACGAGTACAAGCGAGGGAAGAAGCATTTCCGCTCGGAGGTGCTAAACATTACACCTTCAGCCTCGAAGGCACCTGCCAATTTCCAGCAGGTAAAAAGTTTCAAGGCTGGGCCACCAAGGCCTCAAGAAAGGATGCCTGGTAGGCGCCAGAGTTATTTCTGTTGCGTGCATGGCGACAATAGAAGCCATGACACGAAGGATTGCAAGTCGGTGTTAACCCTTCGGGGTGAATACCTTGAGCGAAATACCGGGCGGGGTACTTCAGATCGAGCTCCACCGATGGCACGCTCGGAGCCTGTTCAAACTGTGGCCCGAGCTGGTGCCCTCGAAGCCCCCATAAGGCTACCAGTGGCCAGTATTATGCCGCCACCAAAGCAAGAAGACCCGCAAGACCGCGGCAAGAGAGTGGTCCTGCCCATCTCCGGAGGGGGGACCCTCGGAAGTATGTCCAAGAGACAGCGCCGCGAGTACATCCGCGAGGTCGGGCACATTGGGACCTCAAGTTCCGCCGAAGGGATGCCAGAGTGGTCCCGTGTACCCATCTCGTTCACAGCCAGCGACGCGGTAGGGGTGAAGTTTCCCCATGCCTGACCCATTAGTCATCTCTGCCGATATAGCAGGAGCAGATGTTCGGAGGATCCTGGTAGACGGCGGAAGCTCCGCAGACATACTCTTCGTCCAGGCCTTCGACCAAATGTGCATACCTCGGAAGCATCTACTTCCAGCAGCCCGTCCGCTTCAAGGGTTCTCAGGACCGCCTCTCGATGCCCTCGGCCAAATAGGCCTCGAGGTAGCCTTCGGAGAGGGGCCTCTGGCCCGAGTGGAAGAGGTGATCTTCGATGTAGTGGATGCCCCTTACGCTTACAATGCCATCTTCGGTCGAGGGATGTTGAACCAATTCGGGGCTATAGCACATCACAACTACCTTTGTCTCAAAATGCCCACGCAAGGTGGGGTGCTTACTATTTCAGGAGACCAAGCTGTAGCCAGAAGGACAGAGTATGGCCATGGGCAGCCATTGGACCCCCGACAAGTGCATAATGTGGCGGGAAGCGCCGAGGGAGTACCGGAAGCCTTAAACCCTCCGAAGGGATCTACACTTAAGCCAAGCCCGGAGGGTGATGTCGAGACAAGAATAATCTCAGAAGACGGCAAAGAGTACCCAGTGAAATTCGGCAAGGGGCTGTCTCCAGAAATAACCGCCTCGTTAGAAGAAATCGTCAAGAAAAATCTAGACATATTTGCTTGGACCTACGAAGACATCACGGGGGTCGACCGAAGCATCATCGAGCATAGTCCGCTCGTCAATCCGAAGGCCAAGCCGGTGCGCCAGGGGCTCCGAAAGCTATCAACAGAAAGAGCAAGCTTAGCCAAGGCCGAAGTAGAAAAATTGTTAAAAGCTGGCATTATCAGGGAGGTAGCCCATACTGAGTGGTTGGCTAACCCTGTTTTTGTAAGAAAAAAGGACTCGAGCAAGTGGCGCATGTGTATCGACTTCACTTCATTAAATAAAGCATGCCCGCGAGACCCCTACCCAATGCCCCGAATAGATCAATTGATAGATTCCACAGCCGGCTCCGAATTATTAAGCTTCCTCGACGCCTATTCCGGCTATCATCAAGTATGGCTGAAGCGAGAAGATGAAGCCAAGACAAGCTTTATAACTCCTTCTGGAGTATTCTGCTATGTACGAATGCCTTTTGGTTTGCGGAATGCCGGAGCCACTTTTTCTCGCTTAATAGCTAAGGCTCTACGTCATCAGATAGGCCGCAATGTCGAGGCCTACATGGATGATATTGTAATAAAAAGTGCTCAAAAGCACCAGCATAGCATAGATCTAGCTGAAACTTTTGAGAGCCTCCGAGCATGTGGAGTGCGCGTCAACCCCGAAAAATGTATATTCGGGGCACAAGCAGGAAAGCTGCTAGGATACTTAGTTTCGAGCAGGGGGATCGAAGCCAGCCCAACACAAATAAGTGCGCTGCAAAGAATGGCTCCACCCGAGAATTTGAAACAAGTACAGAAGCTAGCAGGAAGGCTGGCAGTGCTCAGCAGGTTCCTGTCCAGGTCGGCAGAGCGAAGCCTCCCAATTTTCAAGGCGCTAAAGGGCTCCGAAAGCTTCAGCTGGACGCCGGAGTGCCAGAAGAGCTTCGAAGATATAAAAGCATACCTCGGAACATTATCAACCTTAACTGTTCCCCTTCCAGGGGAAGAATTGCTTTTATACCTTGTAGCAACAGGTTCAGCAGTAAGCGCAGTGCTGGTCCGAGAGGTCGAGCTTAAAGGGAAGCTGGTGCAAAACCCAATTTATTTTGTGTCGGAGGCATTATCCGGAGCCAAGATCAGATACTCCGAGCTCGAAAAATTTGCTTATGCCTTAGTAATGGCCTCGCGAAAGCTAATGCATTATTTCTTGGCGCATAACCTTATCGTCCCTACATCGTATCCTCTTGGAGATATGCTCCGAAACAAAGATTCCACAGGCAGGGTTGGAAAATGGGCAATCGAGCTGGCACCCTTCGAAATCTCCTTCACGGAAAGGACGGCTGTTAAATCTCAAATTATAGCAGATTTCGTAGCAGAGTGGACTCCATCTGCGGTATGGACCCCGGAAGAACCCTCCGA
This sequence comes from Zizania palustris, assembly GCA_019279435.1. NCBI lineage: Eukaryota > Viridiplantae > Streptophyta > Magnoliopsida > Poales > Poaceae > Zizania > Zizania palustris. The sequence goes on along the minus strand of JAAALK010000288.1, from coordinate 42,010,364 downwards.
CGGTTTCTGGACAATATTCTCTGACGGAGCCTATCAAGCATCAGGTGCCGGGGCAGGGGCAGTCATCCTGTCACCATCAAGGCAAAAGGCAATGTATTCTGCAAGACTCAACTTCCGAACCACTAATAACATTGCCGAGTATGAAGGAATCTTGCTAGGTCTCCGAAAGGCTAAAGCACTCGGAGCTACAAGAATAGTGATCAAGACAGATTCCCAAGTCGTCGCGGGGCATATTGACAAAAGCTTCCAAGCAAAAAACCCACATCTCGCACAATACCTTCAAGAAATCCGCAAGGCCGAAGCAGCATTCAAAGGGTTTACAGTTTGAAGCATTCCTCGGGCAGATAATCAACTTGCCGATATTCTTGCAAAAGCTGTAGCAGGAGCGGTGGACCTCCCGGAGGGCGCTTTCTATGAAGAATTAGAGCAGCCAACAGCTGACCAAATACCCTCATCAGAAGTAATGTGCATCCCAACTACAGATTGGCGAGATCCGATAATAACCATGTTGCAAAGTAGCAAAGACCCTCCGGAAGGCCCAGAAGCTCGAAGATTGAAAGCAAGAGCTCGAAATTACAAACTTATTGGGGAAGTGCTGTACAAAGCCAGAGTATGCTCACCACTTCTTCGATGCATCTCCCAGCCTGAAGGTCAAGACATACTTCGAGGCATCCACGAAGGACTGTGCGGAGGTCATCTAGCCCCTCGAGCACTAGCAGGCAAGACGCTCCGGCAAGGGTTTTATTGGCCAACAATCGTCAGAGACGCTGAAGACCTGGTTCGAACATGCCAAGGCTGCCAATGGATGGGCAGACAGAGCCATCGCCCGCCAGCTCAGCTTCAAGTTATTGCCCCGGTATGGCCAATGGCTAGATGGGGCATGGACCTCATAGGCCCTTTCCCACCAGCGAAAGGCGGGTTGAAATTTGCGGTGGTAGCAATCGAATACTTCTCAAAATGGGTGGAAGCGGAGCCACTAACAGCTATCACCTCGAGGAACGTGCAAAGATTCTTCTGGCAAAATATTATATGCAGGTTCGGAGTCCCCAGAGAATTAACGGTGGATAATGGAACCCAGTTCGAAGCTGGTACCTTTCAAACATTTTGTGAAGAACTGGGCATTAAGCTATGTTTCGCAGCAGTGCGACATCCGCAATCCAACGGAGCCGTCGAACGAGCCAACGGGAACATCCTCTCCGGGTTAAATCGCCGAATTGTAGGATTAGCCAAGGGGCTATGGGTCGAAGAACTACCTAAAATCTTATGGTCCATCTGAACCACTCAAACTAGATCAACCGGTTTCACACCATTCAGATTGCTCTTTGGAGATGAAGCCATGACCCCTACGGAGCTCAAAGGGGAGTCCCTTCGCGTAATTCAACACGGAGACGAAGGTGATCAGAGTACTTCAATAGATTTGTCAGAAGAGACAAGGCTTCGAGCTGTCGCCAACCTAACTAAGTACCAAGAGCACACAAAAACGTGGTATGACCCGAAAGTCAGATTAAGTGAGTTGAAACCAGGTCATCTAGTATTGCGAAGTGTAATAGCTCCTGGGAAGCTAGGAAACAAATGGGAAGGACCATATGTTATCTTACGCTCAGGACGCCCCAGATCGTTTAAATTAGCTAATTTAGAAGGGGAAGAGTTGAAACATGCATGGCATGCGGAGCACCTTAAGAGATATTACGCTTAAGGCTTCCTTGTAATCACTTGTAGCACTTTTTTATATAAATAAAGATAAGGGTTGAAACTTGTTTTGCCCTTCGAACATCCCCTCCTCCTGATGGACGCATTAGGAGGTCGGTGATGCTAGTAGAGCCAAGCATTTTTCGCAAAGACCCAAGGGGCTGACTGCGAACCATTGGTTCAGTGGCTCCGCCAACCTACAGATTCCAGGCTCCGGCTTGTTAGGATCCGTAGAAGAGTCTAAGGACTTTAAATAAAACAGAATTTCAAGCCTCCGGGTGCGAAGTGTCTGTAAAAGAGCCGAAGGTGGCCAACCTACGGATTCCAGGCTCCGGCTTGTTAGTATCCGTAGAAGAGTCTAAGGACTTTAAATAAAACAGAATTTCAAGCCTCCGGGTGCGAAGTGTCTGTAAAAGAGCCGAAGGTGTCCAACCTACAGATTCCAGGCTCCGTCTTGTTAGGATCCGTAGAAGAGTCTAAGGACTTTAAATAAAACAAAATTTCAAGCCTCCGGGTGCGAAGTGTCTGTAAAAGAGCCGAAGGTGGCCAACCTACGGATTCCAGGCTCTGGCTTGTTAGGATCCGTAGAAGAGTCTAAGGACTTTAAATAAAACAGAATTTCAAGCCTCCGGGTGCGAAGTATCTGTAAAAGAGCCGAAGGTGGCCACCCTACAGATTCCAGGCTCCGGCTTGTTAGGATACGTGGAAAAATCTAAAAACTTTGATGATGAGATATGCAAATTCGAAGCATGCAGGTGTTCAGACAATCATTGTGCCTAGCGAACCCTTTTGTATGATAAAGGTCTGCCACCCACAAGGGGGGTAGGAGGGTAGGAGTCACACGGCATACTGTCGAAGCATTCCACATTAAAATATTATACTCATACATCAAGAAAAATTGTTATCTAAACCCAAATAAAAACGGAGACCCTTTCGACCCCTAGAACTACCCCTGCGGCTACTTTGCCCTTCGGAGCTTGAAGTTGTCCTTTTAGGCCGGGTACTTCTCTTTTTTCTCGAGGCTCGCAGTTTCTTCTACTCCTCCTGAAGTTCAGCCCATGTCAAGAGCCTCTCGGAGTCTGCCTCTGCAGGGTTTTCGGCTTGGTACTCCGAGTCAGACCAGTCAATAGGTTCGGAAGATGAAGACCCCTCCGTCTTCTCTTCCTCTTTAATATAAGATAAAACATCCCTTCGTACTTCAAGGGTAACCTCCCCCCCGTCTCCGCGAGGAACAGAGAAGCGGGAACGACGGTAAGGTCTCAAACTCTCAAGGACTGCCCACTCCTTTTGAAGCTCGACGGTAGTTTCCAGAAGTTCGAAGTCAGGGCTCGAAGGGCATGACAAAACCTAAAAAAGAGCAGAACACCCAAGACGAGTACTGTTTATAACTTTTTCATTAATAAAACAAGGTTTACAAGGCCACAGGTACACAGCGATCCTAAGCGGCTAGACCTGCGGATCGGCTGGTGGAGCAGGAACCGGAGGGGCTGGCGAAGCAGGGAGTGGTGGCTTCGTTTGAGCTTGCTTCTGCCGGCGAGCCTCGTCGATCCAGGCCTTAGCAGCGACCTTATGGTCCGTCTTCCAGGCTGACCGGAAGGCTTCCCAAGCCAAAGCCACCTCCGAAGATGGCTACAACAAGTCATCATCCGCGAAGCCTCTAGGGGATGAGCTTCCAACCGAGCCAAGAGGGATCCGAAGAGATTCAAGGTGACGAAGGACCCCGATGCCAGCACACTGTCCGGAGATCTCCCCGTACCGAATGCCGGAGTTCTTCATCAGCGACGAAGCAACCTGGATCCTCGTCAGCTTTCGGTCGAGTGGCTCGTAGGCTGCGGCGGAGGACGAAGGGCACATAGTGCCGAAGTACTCCAACGTACCCTGAAGAGCTTCCAAGGTACGATCAGCAGTACTGGAATTTTTCCTCTCTGCCGCTTCCAGGTTCGCAACAGTCGCGTCCACCGCAGCCACCCGGAGCATCAAAGAACTTTTTTGGGCCATCGCCTGGCTAAGAGCCCCTTGAAGCTCCACCAACTGTGCGCTCGAGGTAGCTGCATCCTGACGGAGCTTTTCGGCCTCAGCTTCTTGGGCTGACGAACGGAGGGCTTCGAGGGCTTTGTCAGATGCTGCCCTAGCCTTCCGTTCCTCCAAAACTTCTTCCTCCAGCCTGAGGGACCTCCCGGTGGAGTCGTCAAGGGCCGTCTGGAGGGTAGTGACCTTCCAGTTGAGTCGATTAATTTCGACCTCGTTGGAAGTCGCTGCTGCTCTAGCAAGGGCAAATTGCTGCAAGAAGAACTAGGTAAGCACTAAAGAAGTTACGACCATTAATATATAGCAACTGTGGTATCTTTTTCATACCTGAAGGGCAGCCCTTTCGAGGGCCGTGTTGAGGGTCGAAGCCCTAGTCTCGCTCAAAATGGAGATCAACTCCGAGTTAGCAATGTCTTGGCTTCTCTCGGCCAGGGGCTCCATGAGTCTTCGAAGGCCGCTCCGGTGCTCCACGAAAGGAGCCAGTAGAGGAAGCCAAGACAAAGCTCGGGCGTCGTCCGCTACGGCCTCGTCCTCCGAATTGCCGACGGAGGGTGCGGTTTGGCCAGGACGAAGGCCAAGGCTAGAAATGCTCTTACCCCTCCCCGGCACGAAGGGGGGAGAAGCAAGAGCACTCCGACCCCCGGCCACCACCTCTCCGGTCGGAACCACATTATCGGAGGCGACTTCGGTGGTCGAGGTGGCCGCGGCCGGAGCCAACTCCGTCCCGGGAAGCACGTCATCCGCCCCGAAGGACACGTTCTTTGCCACCAGGCTCGGAGCCCCCAGAGGAGCAGAAGGGTCCGCTCGGATAACCGTCTCCGAAGAAGCAGGGACTTCGGGCGCCACCAAAGCTTCGGTACCCGAAGAGGTTACCTACTTCAATAGCAAGATTAATAAGCGTGTTTTACAGATAGCAGGCGAGTATTGACAAAAGGGAGGAGCTTCGGAAAAATACCTCTAAGAGCTTCTTGAGGAAGGATCGCTGGATCCTCCAAGACTTCGTACATCTGGAGGATGTTGGCGAAGTCATCCCCCGAGGTCCCGCCCTCGGTATCCTCCGTCGGAGTCACGGTCTCCGCAGGGACCGCTTCGAGTGTGGGCAAGTCGGGAGTAGAGTCCGACTCCACCGGCACGGCGACAAGTGCGGGAGGAGTCGTTGGAGTTACGCTAACCCCCTCCCTGACGGAGGTGTTTGGGGGGACCTCCCCCATATCTTCGTCAACCAGGAGGTAGGCCTCGAAGGCCGCCGCCGTCGCGCCTTCGGAGTCTTCTACCTCTTCGGGAGTTGGGCTCCGCTCGTCTGGCGACGAAGAAGACGAAGCAGGCGTCAAGTGAGGAGGTTGCTTCGCTGCCTTCTTATGAAGCGGCTGTTTACCGGCTTTCTTGGAGGGCTCGGCCGCTGCTTTCCTCTTGCGGCCAGCCGCTCCGGTTGGGGCGAAGTCGGGAAGCTGCGGGGGCTCCATGCCGAGGGCTCTCCACACCCTGTTGGATCGCTCCCAACTCCCCACCAACTCCAGCCTTCTCTGCCTCTCGGCCACCGAAGGGGCTCCGAGAATTCGTTCGGTGGCCCGAACTATGTCATCCGGAGCTAATGCCAGAGGCGCTGCTGAAAGAAAGAGGTATAAAAAGTATGAGTATAATTAATTTATTCATATAATATGATGCAACAGGAAGAAGGTGTACCTACGTTTCGGAGGTCCCCCTCCGAGGCTTGTGGGATTGCGATCGGCCAGTTGGCTCCGAGGGGAGGGATTCGAAGCCCGATGAACTCCTCGGCCAGGTCGCGCATGCTCATGCGGCGGGCCACTGAAGCAAGCAACCCTAGCCTCGTAGTGAGCAAGCTAGGGTTCGGGGAGATGTCAGCCTCCTTCCGGAACCAGATCTCTTGGAGAGGACCCGAGAGAGCGGGAGTCCTCTCCTACTTCGGCGTAGAACCACCGAAGTATCCAGTTCGTGTACCACCTGTCGTTTATGGCTTTGGCAGGGAAATGGAGAGCATGCTCCTTCCGCAGCTGGAAGTTGACGCTGCCGAAGGCTATCGTCACCTTGGAGTCCCCTGGCCCATCTTGAGGCTTCGGTTGGCAGATGGCCTCGTGGGTCGCCGCGAAGATTTCGGAGCGGCCTTCGCATCCCTCCGCCCGAAGCGCCCATTCGAAGACAGCCAGACGGACAATCGCGTTGGGGGACAGCTGAGGCAGGGTTATGTGGAACAAGTCCAACACATCTGCCAGGAAGTCCACAGCTGGCAGTCCCAGACCTGCCTCGAAAAAAGCTTCGAAGACCACCACCTCTCCGCTTCGAGGTCGTGGAGTTGATTCTGTCCCAGGAACTCGGGTCCTCATTCCAGCTCCTAGCTTCCCCTCCACTGCTTCCTCTATGGATTCAGCGGTGCTCAAAGATTGGCCGATGATGAAGCTTTGCGCAATCTTCTTCTTGGAAGGCGGGCGGAGCGCCCGAGGATTCCTGGGCCAAGCACCGCTCGGACCTCCCGCCATTACCGCTGCTGCTGAAGCAGCCCACGCCTGTCTCTGTGCCAAGGTATTGGCCGCTGCGGGAGTGGTGTGGCTAGTTCTCGCCATCGCTCTCAAACGTTCGAGGAGTTTGGAAGATTGGGGGAAAAGTGAATTGCAGGTGGTGAATGCAGTAAAAACTCTCGGTTAATCTTCATTTTCCCCTTTTTATAACCATGCGACCAGTACTACTCTTCGGTTGGTTTCACATTGCAGGTCTTGCCCCCGTCACCGACAGGTGGGTCCGGTCACTAGAACGGCGTATAAACCGCTGAAGAAATCGACCGTTACCTTTTTTACAGAGGGTAACGGCTATTTGCGCCGTAACGGTCACATTGACGGTATCCCACGACGTTTTCCCTCCAGAACCGTCTCCACGACGAGGGTACTCCGTAACCGTCTCCACGACGAGGATACTCCGCAACCGTCGTCACGACGCTCACACTCTGAAACCGTTCCATTCCTAGGGAGTTCTCTTACTGTATCAAAAACTTGAAGACAAAGGTTCGAAAGTATTGGGTCCAAAATCCTGGGCTAAGTCACTGCATCTTCGAATCCTCTTTAAGCCTCAGAAATTAGAAATGTTCTTTTCGTATACTGCCTTCTTTATAAAACAGGTTAATTACAGAAAGGCGTATTCGAGGGGCTACTGTTGGGGGAAATTACTCTATTTCCCAGACTTAAAGAGTAACCCTTCGCGGGCTCAGCAAGGATCCCCGAAGGTGGCGAACTGCTGTTCGGAGCATACGTCGTCACGACCGGAGGGTGCCACGGTGCGAAGCCCTAGAGAGCCCTCCGAAAGGAAGATGGAGGCCTCGAAGCAGAAGGACGTGATTGATTGGATATTCAGCTTATCCATCTACCCTGCAGCACTTTATCGTGTATAACCTTGTTTATAATACCGAATAGATTCTACTATGTCGGTTGTAATTTAAGGGTAAATAGGTCTTTTCCTTATGTTTTTTTCCCTATAAATACCCCCCATTGTACCTTGTAAAAGGGATGGAGAACTAATTGTTCAAACACACACATTCGGACCACTTGAGCTATTATCCTTCACGGAGGCTCGAGTTAGTCCTAAAGCGCAAACTTCTTGTTTGTTCGTTCTTGATTACCGAGAACCTGTTGGTGTAACTTTTGCACCAACAGTCACCCCTTCACATCACTGGTCTAACCGGCAGCCTATTGTCGGACTAACCGGCCCACCTTGGCTTGCTCGACTGCTGGATCTCCTCTGGTCCAACCGGCCCTATTTGGCCGGTTAGATATATTCCCTTCACATTTTAGTTAGTTGAGCCGTTTTCTCGTGACTCAGTTTGATTTCCTGGCGACTCCACTCATACCCCTTGTCACGATCAAGGGTCATTGGAATGCGGTGTCAACGTCGTGTGACATTTAGTGGGAAACCCCTAAGCGTCCACACGCTTTTGGATTGCCGAACTAACGTCAGTGTGGTTTTGTGTGGGATCGAAATAGGCAACTAGAGGGGGGTGAATAGGCACCTCAACAAATTCTCACGAATATGATAGCCTTTTCAAATCACCCAACTCTCCTCTAACGGAACAAATGCCCTGAGAATGCAAAAGTGACTAAAAGGTTTGATGAATTAATAAACCAGAACTGATCAAGGGCCAGCCGAAGTGATTTAGCATCAAACTCAGGGTGCAATTTAAATTTCACTTCTGATCGGAGTATGAAATGCCGACTCCTTCTTTCAATCGGACTTTGAAGTGCCGATTCACTTTAGCCGGTCATTGAAATTCTGATTTAAGTGGTTGTCATACTCTAGTGTACCGACAAAACTAAAAATACAAATCATAGCAGAATCAGACTATTCTTGGACACTCGGTGCTTCAACCAGACACAATTAGATGATATTTGGTGGTTTCAAATGGCTGCATGCACAAATCTTAGATAGAAGCAGAAAGACAGATTCTGGAATGAAGATGCAATCTACATGTGTATATGCTTGTGAATTTCTGGTTCATTTCAGTCATCAGAAGATTGAACTAGAACCACCTCAATTTATATACCTCATGCAGCTTCACAATTAAAGCAATAGAAATCAGATGATGGACAGAAGAGGCAATTTTTGGCTTGGCAGCAGTAAAGCACATGGAGAAAACAAATAAAAATTAGTGGCTGAATCTTGTGGATTGGTACGCACTAGAGTGAAAATGTCAGCCGTTCGAACTTCTAGCCAAACTCTGAAAACTGAAAAGGGTATGCATTATGATGGACATCCACTAGACCACAACATAGAATTCCCTACAGATAAGTTGGTAGGGAAAATCTTTTTTAGCGATCGAATGTTGGCCGGGAAAGAGTTTTTCCGACCAACCTTGTCAGTCACTGAAAGTTTGGTAGGCAAAACTCTTTCTCGACCAACGTTTTTTACCGACCAACTGTTGGTCGGGGATAAAAAACTTTTACCGACCAAAAAATTCTTTCTCGACTGACGTTTCTTTCCTGACCGACGGTTGGACACTATACTTTTACTGACCGACTATCAGTATGCATAGCTCAAAATCTTTTACCGACCGACTGTCAGTAGGCATAGCTCAAAATCTTTTACCGACCGACTGTCCGTAGGCAAAGCTTAGAACTTTTACCGACCAACAGTCAGACGATGGACTATTACCAACCAACTTTCTATGGCTAAATAATAAATCTTTCCCGACCAACAGTCTGACAGTGTGAAATTTTACCGACCAACACTTGACTATACTCTCATAGCCTATTGCCAACCAATTATCTCTCAAAACATAAGTGAACATTTGATAGAAATCAAATATATATTTATATGTTTGGAACTGACCATAATTAAACGAAGAATTGATAGTCAACCATACACGATCTTTTCATTGTATTGATTACTAAAAATACAAGTTCATCCACCACTTAGTGTGAAAGTCATAATCATCCATAACAAGTTCACAAAATACTCGGCCTTGATGATCCCAAACAATGGCTAGAAGGTCGTCTACCACGACATACATTAATCAAAAAAGCTACTAATCCATTCGCCCCCAAAATGGTAGCTTGCCTTTTTTCTTCCTACAAAACATGTCAATAAGATAAACCATGTCAATAGATTTATTACCAAAAGCCCAAGAGATGCAACAATCATGTATACTACAATTTCAGTATTTCAACAAATTTCAGTATACAAGTTTTGAACCAAAATGTATACTACAATTTCAGAACATTTTTTGATTTCAGCATGCATAGTTCAGAACATGTACTAGATATATTTAACTCGGATTAATTGTTGAAAACAAAACTATTGATTCAACAAGTATGTGCCGACAACACTGTAGTAGAACTGAAACCAGTAATCAGCAGTAACAGAACAGAAATGGACCACTCTCCAGAAACAAATTTCAGAACAAGAAAAATAGTGTGGTTTTGTTGCTGAATTCAGAAATGGACCACTGTTTTGTGTCATCTAGGTTCTGTATCCTGGGCTGGAGCAGCGAATGAAGTTAGACATAATGACTATGTCTATCTTGTCAAAATCTGTCTCTTGGGTATGTTACATACTTACATAAACCAACCTTGGGATTTCCATTGATCCTGCAAAGGAATATTATGTGCATGTATAGTTTATTAACATGTGAAAGGTGTTTTATCCTGTATAGTTTATTAACTATTGTCTATACTCTATAAGGTAATATAAATTAAGGGCAAGTAATGATCACAGTTCAACTATAATTGTGATTCAACTATCAACTTTCTGAACAATTAAGATTGTTGCTCACATTCTAAAAAAACGATTGTTGAAGCATCAGGATGCATCATCTCCTCTCATGCACTTGTATGTGCAGTTCACTTGCACCAAACTTTAGTTAATCCGTGGACTTTGGACATTGAGATAAATAGATAATTTCAGGAATTCTGCAGTTGCACTAAATTTGTTATTTCTATGTTATAGAAATTACAGTGTGTTGTGTTGCAGATTTTATCCAAGAGGCTAGGAATTCTGAGCGAACAGTTAGCTATTTCAGGAAAAATAATGTTGTCAAAATACCTCGAGTGTTTTGGGTATGCACACATTCATTCACCTACTTACATAAATTCAACATGAACACATCATGGAACACATCAGAGAGAAGGTGCAGTACGCCAGTACCTTGGTGGACGGCGGCGCCGGGCTCAGACAGTGGATGAAGGCCAGCCACCGCCGGAGCAACCACCGTAGCAGCACAAGGTACGGCGGCAGATCGACAGGGGCCTTCCACGGATGAGTCCTCGTCGTCGCTGGAGAGACCTCCTTGGCGGCGGAAGGGGATGGCGGTGCAGAAGGGGGATGGAGGCACGGAAGGGGATGGTGGCAGAAGCGGGATGGCGGCACGGAAGGGGATGGCGGCGCGGAAGGGTACGGCGGTGCGGAAGGGGACGGCGGCGCGGAAGGGGGACGGCGGCGTGGGCGTGGAAGCGGGACGGCGGCACGGAAGGGGAAGTGGGACGATGGCGTGGAAGGGGAAGCGGGACGGCGGAGCGGAAGCGGGACAGCGGGGCGGTAGCGGGATTGCGGCCGAAGGCTAGGGGTGCGCGCGGGGAGAAATAATTTTGGGCCGCGCTAATTAAGCCCATTACCGACGGACGACATTTACCGACCGATGGTTCATCAGTAAAAACATTGTTGCCGACCAGCTGTTAGACAATAAAAATATTAGCTTTACTGACCAACAGTCTTATATGATATGTAATTATTACCGACCAACAATTTGTCTCTAGTTGTACTGACTAACTGTCGGTCGGTATACGTTAACTTTTCCCAACAGACGTTGGTAGGGAATTCTGTGCTGTGGTGTAGTGATCACTAAGTAAACATGTAGTGGGTAAGGGAGAACAGTACAAAACTGTAGCAGTACACCGGCTTGGCAGATTACAGAAAACAAGTCACGGCGATTTAACAAGAGATAGAAACAGTAAAGAATGGCAAGTAAGAAAACCAGTAACAGTTCATTCTACTAGAGCAATACTAAGAAAATTACCACAGATCAATCACAAGAGAAAAGCAAATAAATCACTTGGCAAAATATGGTGAATATGACAGTGCACTTGGTATATGGCAAAGTGAATAATCCATGATGATGTATAGCGTTGAGCCCTTCTGTATTGCGTAAGATGATTGCTCAAGGCACAAGACAATCAACAGTGGCGGCTGAATAAAATTGAACAGAACTCACTGGAACAAATCATGCAGCACAGAACCATTTCTGACCTTTACACTTTGAAGTGTCAATCAACAATAATTGCACTGATCAGAACAAAACAATAGACTAGCAACCTGAAAGCCAACTAAAACTGAACAATAAATCAACTTTAATCAAGAACTTTATAGCTAATTTATGTTCCTCATCCAATATCTGAACAACATAATAGCAATAATCAAAGAACCATGCAAATCAACTACTCCTTCTGAAATGAACTTTGCCAAACGTGATGAACAACCAAGAAAACTCATCAAGAATTCAGACCAAACTGAAAATACTGAATCAGAGAAACTGACCTTCCAGACATATTTTTAGCACACTTGATGAGCCAAAAACTATATGCAGCTGTGGTCAGAACCTTTTGCAAATTTCATATATGAAACCTTTGAAAATTGGACAACAAAAGTTTTGTAGAACTCAGGTCCAAAAACAGTACTAAAATAGATCAAAAATCGCTCAAAGATTGAATCCAGACTGAAAACAGAAATCACTCAGCAGAAATTAGAAGTTTCCAGAACTTTTAGGCACTTTGTTGGACAGAACAATATATGCAGCAATGGTCAAAAACTTTTGCAAACTTCAAAAATGGAATGCTGGAAACTTGTACAACAAAAGTCATGAATAACTCATACGAAAAACTGCATCAAAATAATTCAAAACTCAGCTCCAAAAGTGAATCTCCAAAGGGATGAACAACAGTACTTGCGCGCTGGAAACTCCCTGGAATCACTGCACTATTTGTGGCACGCCTAAAATGTTAATACGATGAACAGATAAACAGTGTATACACAAGAAAAATGGTTGAACACTCAATAGAATTTTTGTGGTTGGCCCCCAAATGACAGCCAAAAAAGTCACCTAAACCTTAGGTCTTTGGGTCCTTTATATAGGCAAGCCCATTAAGAAAATCTCTAAAATGTCATTAAAGTAAAAGTTCTAGGTATTTACCTAAATGTCATAATGAATTTTCAGAATTACAAATTCTGAAAAATCCATTAATGCAAACTCCTAATTTATTACATCATTGACCCTATTCTTTTAATATTTTTTGAGAATTAAGAATTCTGGAAAATACTAAAAGATTACACTTAATCTAGATGACAAAACAGAAAAAATAAACTCCTAATTACTAGAATTAAAAACATTTTCTGATACGACGGTTTTCAGCAAAAACCTACAAAGCCTCCTCGATCGCCGACATGTGGCGCCAATCCGCGAACTCGACCGCCAGCAAGTCTCTCCTGCTCTCGATCCCCTCGAGCTACCTGATCACTTGCACTAGCCTCCCTTTTGCTGACTTGACCGTCATGCTGTCTTGACCATCCGTTCGTCCGTGTCTTGTTGTATCTCCTCGTGCACTCCTGAGATAATCTCCAACTTCACCAGGCATCCTTGATCCTTTGGCATCGAGCTCACCACTTGACCCTTGATCACCCGCCGTTGACAGTTGGTTAGCATTTCCACCCTACACACATGAGACAAGCCAAAACACGAAACGCGACACACATCGATCCCCTCGGCATACACTCTCCATAACCACACATCGATCCCATCGATGCAATCAATCCATCACTCACTCATCTCACCAGATCACTCAACCCTTGTCAATTACTCATCATACAGACAAAAACCACAGTGCGACCTCACTTGGTTTCACATTTTGTGCTTTATAGACATGTTTTAGTGTCAACAGATCCATAATCTTATCGTCATGTGGGATAGTGATGATACGTAGATTAGCGCATCCGACTGATTAATGATCATTTTTCACAAATCATAGACATGGAGATGTCAAATCAGTGATGTCAACATATGTTGGTGAACATGGTGTTGGATAGACCCAATTGAGATATTGCTGAAATTGTTATTATGATGTCCATCAGTTGTCATATGAAATGGTGTACCTGTAGAGTTCTTAGATCTGAGATCATCATTTGATTTCAGAATGCGTAGTGGCACACTTTGATGCTTCCTAACGCTATGACGTAACTAGGAAACTATAAGGGTTGTTTTCAAGTGTGTTATGAAACATGTCGTGGGATGTGAGCGGTCAAGGTGGAATTTATCCCTTCTAGTAACGGGAGAGACATCTCTGGCCCCTTGAGATAGTCAGATTAGAAAAGTGCATGGCCATGCTACTATGACTAAAGAGTTAGTCATGATTTGAATCTGATACTTGATCGAGTGAAATGTCGAGCTAACCAACAAGGGTGGCACAAATGTCACCTTGAGCTTGACTGATGTCGTGAGGTAAAGGGATTGGTGCATGTGTATATCAAGGTTTAGTGAAAATTTGATTTTGTATGCTTTCAGGGGTCAATATGTGCTGCTAGGTACCACTATTGATCAGTGAGTTGGAAAAGGTTTCTGTGGAACGACCATTTGTGTATGAACCTATCGGGTCACACACTTAAGGTGATAGATAAACTTGATAGAATTAGTTCTTGTGCAAGTTGGAGATTGAACGAATTGTGCCCAAGAAAATTCTAGGTCAATCGGAAGTTCCGACAAGCCCAAGCGCTATGTAAGTCAGCTTCTGGAAGTATCGGAAGTTCCAATTTGGGATCGGAAGTTTCGAGATCTGGAGCTGATTGATAGTTCCTATTTGGAATCGGAAGTTCCGAGTTTTGGAGTGGTTTGTCATTTTACTAGAACAATCGGAAGTTCTGATTTAGAATCGGATGTTCCGAGATCTGGGAGGATCGAAAGTTTCGATTGAGAATCAGAAGTTCCGATCAAACCAAATTTAGAAACTAAGTGTTTAGATCGAAAGTTCCGATCTAGAATTGGAAGTTCCAATCGGGACGAAGTAGATTGAATCTGCTAGGCTTTAATTATAATTAAAGGCCCAAGCCCTAGGACTATATAAAGGGAGGAAGAGGGAGGTCATGGGTTGTTGTTCTCATTGCTAAAACCCTAGCCACCACACCCCTCTTCTCCCTTTCTTGATCTTAAGAGTTGAGATCAGATTCTCTCCCCGAATCTCACAATCGGTGAGCACACCGGTGTGAGATCAATCTCATCGCTATACATGTGGACTCCATGGAGGCACTGCTCGAACAACGGTACTCGTCATCTTCCTCACATGGAGATCACCAGACTTCGTCGATTAGATCGCCAGCGAGTGGGCGGAGCAAGGCGAGGTCGAACGAGGACACGCTTCCTCAACAACTTCTTCTATTGCACCTAGCGCCTCTCGCGTTAGAAGGTAACGATTCATGATCCCTCGCACACATGGTTCCTGGTGTAAGGGGTTAAAAATTTAAAATTGTCGGCTACTATAGCATCCCCATATCCCAACAAACTATACTTATGCTACTCACTTTTGCATCTTTTCTTTGTGAATTTCTTGAAATTGGATCTCATGTGCTGATACCCTTTGATCCAGATATGCCATACTATCAAATTCTTAGGAGTAAAACCTCTCCCTAATCAGCGGTAAAAGGTCCTTCAAAGCTAATTCAATCAACTGAGCATCAATCAGATTGAGGCTATAGCATCGACTCCTTACATCGTGAAAGCGCTCAATAAATTCTAGAACTGATTCATTGAGTCTATAGCACCGACTCCTTACATCGTGAAAGATCTATTAATTTCATCTCTTGAATGCCAGCGAAGAAGTACTTGTGGAACTGCTTTTCTAAATCACCATCTAACTCGAGGAGTATGTTTTCCCTCCTCGCACAACAGTCCTTACATGTCAAACCATCATGCACATTCATTTCAAAAGTAACTAACTGTGGGATGTCACGCAACCCGCTCTTGACCGTGGGCTTGGCTTTTTGAAAAGATTTATGACTCTGATCAGAGATGTACTACTGTACCCACAAGGCACGCACTCATCGCAAACACCAAAGTGTAACGAGATGACCCATACCATGAGAACTCGTGCCAAAACCTTGGCATGAAATGCTCCAAGCGATAACCACCCGCTCTAGGTTTCGCCAGCGCGCCGGGCCGCATCCCGACTAACGTCACACCCCCTTTTGCGCCACATCAGTACAAGCCACCCGCAGGTGCAGCTTGACCCATCTCCAAATGGTGGCCTCGGTTTGGAACACTCCATACCTTAGTTAGGACTTACCCATTAGACTTGTGGTTAGTACGGAAGTATATTGCAACGGATCCCTCAGACCGGTCCTTATAGTGCCCCGGGTGCTACCGACCATTGCCCTAGCTTGCACACGGAACCCACCATGCATACACTCACAACCAAAACTCTATCACCAACAGAATTCCAAAGATAAGGATATCGGGGGATCATATAGTAGAACCAAGTTGCTACAACTCATTTTTAATCCTATAACAATCGTGTCAATACATTGGACACTAGCTAATAGTACTAATCATGTGGTGACAAGGAGCTTAGGCTAGATAGCATGGCTTGGGTTTCACATCAAGTTCGGGGGATCCTAATAAATATATTGTAAGGGTTTCATTTGACTAATGCATGTATATCCTATGTGTTTTAGCGATAGTTTAGTAAAACATGGGTTCAATATGCTCAAAAGATTGGTTTGGTGACTTGCCTTGCTAAGTGAAAGGCGACAGGGGAACTTCGGGAAAGTATTCCGGCTCCTCGGCAGTGTCGTAGTCTTTTCAACAAAAATAATAAACATAACACTCAATAAACATTCCAAAATCACACAATAAGCACATAGGTTTTGATTTGTTCGAACCAAAGAAAATAAAGTGGTTAAGTTTCTGAAATTTATTTTATGAATATTTAAAAATGAACTTTAATGAAATAATGTTCTTTCTAAAAGGGATAATAATGTAAACCATTGTATTTTAAATTTTCTAACTAATTTAAAATAAGAGGTTCAGTGTAAACTTAGTGGTTTTATTATACTAACATGAAAAGGATAAAAGATAAATTTTGCTAAAATTGAAATGAATCATTTTGTAATATATCCTAAAGTGCATTTGAATATATTATTAAACAAAAATAAAATACCCAATATAAACCTACTGTTTTTATTGCATTAACATGTAGAGAATAAAATTATAAATTTTCTGGAATTGAAATGATAATTTTTGAAGTTAAAATGCGCCAGATATGAATTTTATAAGTTTAAAACAATTTCTGGATTTTAATTTAAATCAAAAACGGCCTCGGGTCCACGGTGAACCAGATCCACCGTGAACCCGCGCACTGTGTGCGTGGTCCAGCCCATCCTGGACCGTTGGATCCAGATCCAACGCGCGGGGGCGAGGCGAGAGGCTTAAGTGTAAATGGACGCGCGAGATTAAAAGGCCGAACCGGTACGCGATGGATGGCCCAAATTCATCACGGGTTTTAAATATAAACGAACGGCTCAGATTAGAATGTAACGCTTTGCCGAGATCTAATGGATCCGATTAAACCGCACAAGGGATCTAATCGCCACCGTCGGATCTAGATCGCACAGTCGCGATTGAATCCGACACGGCACGGGTACTCGACCCGTGCTGGTCGTCTTCTCTGGCGACGGCGAGCGGGCCAGGGGCCACGACGAGCGACGGCGAGGGGTCCTAAGGGCTAAAATGGAAAGAGGACACTACGGGGATTACGAGGGTACCGTTAGCGGGAAGAATGGTCGTCAGAGCATGGCTGGCGATGAGCGGGGGCGGCGAAGGTGTTCGGGTCCTCGTCGGCGACGGTGTTTTGACGGGGTTCGTTGGCGATGAAGGGGTGGACGAGGCCGGGTGACGTCGGGGATCACACGGGTGCGGTCTCCGAGGGTGGAGGAGGTCTCCGATGACGGCAAATGGCGGTTGGAGTGCGGGCAGCGGTGTGGCGCTAAAACGAGTGTCTCAGGCATTCTGTTCGGTTCTGGACTGCGAGAGCATGGGGGTCGAACGCGATGGAGGCTAGGGGGTTAAATAGAGGTACCGGCGGGGGCATGGGAGGCATAATCGGGGGAGACTGAGGTAAACGCGGTTTTAAACACCAGCGAGCTTGGTTGCAAGGGATTCATCGAACTTGGACACGAATTGGCCGGATTTGAATAGGGGAAACGGTCGCCGGGGATCGGGTGGTGTAATGGCGGGCTCAATTTGGGGAGAGGGGGTTGGGAGCAACGGATCTGAGGCGCATTAAGGCGTCAGCCGGCGAGGGGGGATTTGGGGGCGGATCTCGTGGAGACGACGGATCTGACAGACGGGGGCCACCGGTCAGCGAGCGCGAGTGAGGCAACGGGCGAGACTCACAGGTGGGGTCGGGCGGTCTGGCGCGCGCGCGAAGGGAGAGGGGGTCGCTGACAAGTGGGTCTCGGATGTCAGTCTGATGCGTGGGAAGGGAGCGGGCTGGGCCGACCGGTTGGGGGAGATTAAGGGAGGGAGGCCCGTTACTGTTTAAATCCTTTTCCGAATAAAAATAATTACATAAATTGATTTAAATATTTGGGCTAATTCCAAGGGTGATAAAAATTTGTAAAAATTCTCAAAAATATACTTTGGCCTTGGGATCATATACAAAATTTTCTAGCCTCTGGTTTGGTCATTTCACCTAGGTTCTAGTTCAAATAAGCTAAGAAGGGCATTAAAGGTATTTCCAAATTAATCAATTTAAGAAAAATATATTAAATGATATTTTTATTTCTTTGAAAATTTGGGGTGTTACAGATGTTATCCTCTGATTCGAAGGGGTCCCGCCGAAGGGGTTCGGAGGTTGTTTCATTGAAGGGTTCGGTGGGTCTGTTTGATGCAGCTGTTGCAGCGGAGTGTGCCTGTCGGAGGGAGGCCTTGAATGCTTCATGTGGAGGCCTTGAATGAGGGAGGGACTTCAAAGGGTGGTACTCCGAAGGTGGGGCTTCAGAGTGTGGATGACTTAAGATACTTCAGCCATGCATGACTTCGGTACATAGGCTGACGAAGTTCGAGCTGGGAGTAGCTACGAAGCCGTGGTGGTCCACTCCGGAGGTGATGGCGCGAAGGCTCAAGGGCTTTGACGGCTTCGGCTCAAAACCGTCACTGTATCGAAGGCTGACTTTGGTGAAGCGAATGCCATCAGGCTCAATGCTTTTCACCGAAACTACCGCACCGCTCGCGTGCGAAGGAGGGCTTCAGAAGACTCCAAGACTGCAAAGGCTGACCATGTCTACTCTGCAAAAGCTGATGATGTCCCCTCTGCGAAGCTGACAAAAGAAGCCTCCAAATAAAGTAGACTACCAGTTGTACCCCCTTGTTCTGATGAGACAAAATTAGTGTAAACCCTAGGGGTAAAGTAGTCTATTCACAAGGTTGAATAGTGCCTATAAATAGTGGAGGCTAGCTAGGCAACAATAACACTTTGAGCAGCCATTTTTGAGCTCCTATGCTAGCCGCCACATTCTCTGTGTTCATCCTATGAGTTCATTTTGTGTTCCCTGTTCAAGCAATGAAACTTTGATTCTGTTTTCATTTACTGTTTGAACTTATATGCCTACTTTGCACTGCATGCATTGATCTCTTTGTGCCTCACTTCTTCCTGTGTTCAGTTTATTGCACTGGAGTGTTTTTGGAGAAGTGTGTGAGTGTTTTGTGTGTGAAGTTTGTTTTTTAGTGTCTGTTCACTCTGTGTAAACTAGAGGATAGACCTCTTTGATTACTAGCGAAGCACTGTCCTTGGGTTAAATCGAAGCCCATTTTCTTCCCTTGTCGAAGTCCTCTTCGCAGTGTGCTCAGCGTACGTCTTGAACTCCGAAGTACGAAGCCTAGTACCAGTTGCTAGCGCTGAGGGTTTGGTCGAAGTCCTCAGAGGGAAGTCTGCTCTTGCGAAGGGTGAAGTGCGAAGTATGCTCGAAGGCAACTAGTGTGCGGAGCCTACACTAACTTAGCAGAGTTGAGTTTTTTGGTGTTGTGGGTGGAGCGAAGTCTTCTTGGCTTCTAACTTTTACTCCTTGCGAAGCCTGGTTCAAGAGCTGTGAAATACCTCCGAACCAGAACTTCAAAGGGTGTGTTCGAAGCCTATTCCGCAGAAGACAGAATTAAAATAGAAGGCTATTTTTAGTCTGAAATCTTAAAAGCTCCCATTCATCCCCCTCTGGTCACCGTTTCCGGTCCAACAATTGGTATCAGAGCGGGTTAAGATCACTAGTTGACCTTAACCGGTTTGTGATATATTGGCGACATGGACAGAGTTAGTAAAATACCTCTGTTCGATGGGACAGATTTTGCATACTGGAAGGTGCGCATGGAGGCTTACTTGCTAAGCCAAGGAAATGCAATTTGGGAGATTGTGGATTCACAATACTCCATCCCTGAAACTCGCACCTCTCAAATAGAGAAGGATCAGTATAATGCCAACTCCAAGGCCAGAAATATACTGTTCATTGGTTTGAGTCGGAGCGAGTTTGATAGGGTGCAACACCTTAGGACAGCTAGGGAAATTTGGACTACACTCACTATCTTTCATGAGGGGTCTACACAGATTAAGGCCAGGCGCCAAAGCACATACAATCAACAGTATCAGCTGTTTGTGCAGGCACTGGTGAATCTATAGATGCCATGTTTTGTCACTTTGATGCGATAGTGAGTAACTTGTGGTCCAACAGGACGCTTGCTTACAATGATCATGATAGGGCTATCAAGCTTCTCTATGATCTTGATCGTAGCATGTGGGAAGTGAAGATATCCAGCATTGAGGAGTCCGCAGGTTATGACACATTGACCTGTGATGAGCTCTTCAGCAAGCTAAAGTCCACAGAGATTGCCAAGGCATCTCTTGCAGTGCATAGGAACTCCTTGCCACAGCCATTGGCACTAGTTTTTAGCACTGGCCATGACACCACTGCAGAACCAAGCACATCAGGCACTTATGTTCTTGCAGGTGGTTTTGCTTTGTCCTCCCTGGTCTCCGTCACTAAGGAGAAGGTGGATACTCTGGATGATGAAGAGCTTGCTCTCATTGCCAGAAGGTTCACCCGTTTTCACCATGAAAGACGGGATCAGAGGAGAAGTGGTTTTAGTGGTTGTTTTGAGTGTGGCGACACTTCTCACATCAAGGACAATTGTCCTAAACTCAAGAAGAGAGATGAGAGTGAGCGCCCCAAATACCACAAAAAGGAGAGGAAACCCTTTGTGAAGGGCAAGCGCGGCAAGGTGGCTAAGAGGGTAGCCAAAGATGCTTCCAGAGCCTTTGTTGCTGCTCTTAGCGACATCGACACTTCCTCAACTGAGGAGTCGAGCTCTGAGAAGAAGGAGGAGTCCCCAAGGAAGGAGGAGAAGAAGGACAAGAAGGGACAAGATTTCACCGGCCTCTACTTCATTGCCGATAGCGATCACAGCGGCGATGAGCTTGACTCATCTGAGGTACCTCTATCCTATGACCAGCTTTCAATTAAATTAGATGAACTGAATGAAGTAGTTCTTGGTCAGGATAGATTACTTGTGCAGGCCGCTAGAGATAGAAAAGACCTTAGACTTAGGCTAGAATCTGTTTCTACTGATTATGCCATGCTTAAGTCTAGGGTTAATGATGCTGAATGTGAATCTTGCACTGTTGTCATGAGTGAGCTTGCTCAGTTGCGTTCTGTGCATACTCAAACTCTTTCTGAGCTTGAGACTGCACAGAAGCAGCTTTTGATGGTTGATTCTAGTCCTCATGATATAATTGAATGCATGAACTACCCCTTATTACGTGAGAGCATTGATTTACGTGATAAGCATGTTCAGGATTTAGAGGCTAGATTGGAGAGGGCTGGTAGTTCTAAGGATGTGCAACCTGTGTGTGACACTTGCATAACCCTTAAGGACCAGCTAGGCACTGTTAGAGAGCGAGTTGAACAACTCATGACTGAGAATGAATACCTTCTTTCTGTGGTTAACAAATGCACTGAGGGAAAGGGTAGGATAGACTTGCTCTTGGCCAAAACCAAGATGTGTGCTGACAGAGCAGGGTTAGCTCAAGGATTGGGTTTTGAGAGGATTCCTTCAGACAGTAAGAACAAAACTGTTTTTACCTCACCCACTACCTTAGAGAAAGAAATAGCTCTGTTAGACACTCCATCAGCCAAAAAGCCTATCCAAACTCAAAAGAAAACCACTCCTCCTTCAAAGGAAATTCCTCCCAAGAAAACCACTCAACAGAAGCCCAAGGAGCCTATGAGGATTGCTCCTATGACCCATGAGAGTGTCCCTAGAAGAATTTTTCATTGTTCCTATTGTCAGCGGGCATGTCATTTGGTTGAGTTCTGTTTTCGTCGCATCAAGGATGAGCGATGCTCTCAGGCGATGAGGTTCCAGAACATGCACTACCCATCTTTAGGTATGCATGAGTCTGAGTTTTACTCATGTCCTGTTTTCGAGGCTCCTCATACTTCTTGGAGAGGTTTTGCTCCTCGAGGTGTTCACCATATTCCATATGGTGGTAGACCCCGTGTGAGTAGCTTTGTATCTCGATAGGGTAGGAGACCTCGTCATGCATTAGGGTCACAACATGTAGGTAGACCTCGCACTTTGCATCATTCTGATTATCCTATGCGTAGACGGTCTATTTTTACTGTGCCTACTACTCGTATCACTTAGTGTTGGATGCCTCGTCATGTTTTCACTCACCCCAGCACTGAGCGATCGAGATTTTCTTATCATGTGTAGGCGCTAGACCGAGGCTTGGAGGGCACATGGATCATGGACTCCGGTTGTTCGCGCCATATTACCGGAGTTGCGGCATGGTTCTCCAGCCTCGCCACAACCAAGCAAAAGGAACATATCACCTTCGGCAATAATCGAAGAAGTAGAGTGAAAGGTAAAGGTGTGGTAAGAATCAACTCGAATTTCACTCTCAAAGATGTTGCTTTGGTTGAAAATTTTGGATACAATTTGCTTTCTGTATCTCAATTGCTTGATGAGGGCTTCGAAGTGCGATTCCATCGCGATACTTCGCAAGTACTCAATTCTGATGGCGTTGTGGTTTGTAAGATCTTTAGAGTTGGGAGAGTTTTTAGAGCTGATTTTTCTGAGTCATCTCGTTCTTCTCATTGTCTTGTTGCACATTCGACTTCTGAGCTTTGGAAGTGTCATATGAGACTAGGGCATATGAGCTTTGAGTTGCTCGCTCGCCTGAGTGCCATAGGTCTGATCCGAGGATTGCCCAAGCTCAAGTTTGAGAAGAATTTAGTTTGCTCTCCCTGTCGTCATGGAAAAATGATTGCCGCTTCGCACTCGCCTGTCACCACAGTGATGACTGAACAACCCGGAGAACTTCTCCATATGGACACCGTAGGTCCTCCTCGGGTTAGTTCTTTAGGCGGCAAGTGGTATGTGTTGGTCATTGTTGATGATTTCTCTCGCTACTCTTGGGTCTTCTTTCTTGCCAGCAAGGATGAAGTGTTTTCACACTTTCGGAGCTTGGCTTTGAGACTTTTCACTGAACTCCCTGGTGCATTGAAATTCATTCGAAGTGATAATGACACTGAGTTCAAAAACAGTCTCTTCGTTGACTTTTGCATGGAGCATGGAATAGAACATCAATTCTCTGCTCCACAGGTTCCTCAACAGAACGGTGTTGTTGAGAGAAAGAACCGCACTTTGGTTGAGATGGCTAGGACAATGCTCGATGAGCACAGGACTCCTAGGAAATTCTAGGCTGAGGCCATGAACATTGCATGTTACATCTCAAACCGAATCTTCTTGCGCTCAATTTTAAACTTGACTTCTTATGAGCTGCGTTTTGGGAGACAGCCTAAAGTTACTCATCTTCGAGTCTTTGGGTGTCGATGCTTTATACTAAAACGTGGAAATTTGGACAAATTTGAGTCGTGTTCTTCTGACGGGATCTTTTTGGGTTACACTACACATGGTCATTCTTATCGTGTTTATAATTTGGAGACTAACACTGTCATCGAGTCATGTGATGTGACTTTTGATGAATCAACCCCTTCCGTTAGTTCCACTTTTGAACATGCTAATGAATACGACATGGATCAGACCATCTTCAAAGAAGAAGATCCCGGAGATTTCGCGGATGAACCCCTACTACCCTCGACATCAACCCCCGAAGCCGACCCCGCTTCGACCACTTTGGCACAAGGTCCTGAAGCAACTACCTCGACATCGATCATCTTGGACCACTCCAACACACAAGTTGAGGGGGAGACTGCATATCGCCACGAGGCTCCACATCACGTTCAAAGGATGCATCCTCCCGAGCAGATCATTGGTGAACTTGATCAAAGGGTAACACGTTCTCATGCTCATTTCATTGATTCCGCTTTTGTTGCTTCTTTTGAGCCCTTAGATGTTAGTCATGCACTTTCTAATTCTAGTTGGATCAATGCCATGCATGAAGAACTTGAAAATTTTGAGAGAAACCAAGTCTGGACTTTAGTTGATCCTCCACCAAATGTTCATTTCATTGCAACAAAATGGATTTTCAAAATCAAACAAGGGGAGGATGGGACTATAGTTAGAAACAAGGCTAGACTTGTAGCTCAGGGTTATTCTCAATTAGAAGGGATTGATTTTACTAAAACTTTTGCACCTGTTGCATGTCTAGAGGCCATCAGGATTTTGCTTGCCTTTGCGACATCCCGGGGATTCAAACTCTATCAAATGGATGTCAAAAGTGCATTTCTTAATGGCTTCATAGGCGAAGATGTTTATGTAAAACAACCCCCTAGCTTTGAAAACCCCAAGTACCCACATAAAGTC
Organism: Zizania palustris; assembly: GCA_019279435.1. NCBI lineage: Eukaryota > Viridiplantae > Streptophyta > Magnoliopsida > Poales > Poaceae > Zizania > Zizania palustris. Next base: position 41,986,303 of record JAAALK010000288.1, on the reverse strand, counting down.
CTTAAACTTCATAAGTCTCTTTATGGACTCAAGTAGGCCCCTCGGGCTTGGTATGATAGACTTAAGTCTTTTCTGCTTGAGTGGGGGTATTTGATGGGATCTGTTGATAAAACCTTGTTCACTCTCAAGCATGGCAAAGATTTCCTCCTAGTCCAGATCTATGTGGATGATATCATCTTTGGTGGCTCTTCTCATGCTTTGGTTGCCGAGTTTGCAGATGCCATGAGCAGGGAGTTCGATATGTCCATGATGGGTGAACTCACCTTTTTCCTTGGTTTGCAAATCAAGCAAAGCAAACAAGGTACATTCGTCCACCAGACGAAGTACACCAAGGAACTGCTCAAGAAGTTCGACATGGCTGATGTGAAGCCCCTCGCCACTCCAATGGCTACATCTGTAGCATTGGATCCTGATGAGGATGGAGAAGCTGTAGATCAGAAGGAGTTCCGAAGCATGATCGGCTCCCTCCTCTACTTGACTGCTATGAGGTCGGACATACACTTCGTAGTGTGTCTGTGCGCTCATTTTCAGGCTTCACCTCATGCTTCGCACCGCCAAGCGGTAAAGCGCATTCTCAGGTATCTCAAACACACCCTCGAATTTGGCATTTGGTATTCTACGTCTTCCTCCTTGTGTCTTCAAGGTTATTCCGATGCGGACTTTGCTGGGTGTAGGATTGATAGGAAAAGTACATCTGGTACTTGTCATTTTTTGGGTACTTCACTGATTTGTTGGTCATCTCGCAAACAGTCTAGTGTTGCACAATCAACGGCTGAGGCCGAATATGTTGCTGCATCTAGCTATTGCTCTCAGATTTTGTGGATGGTTTCCACTTTGTGGGATTTTGGGTTAGATTATAAGAGTGTTCCACTTTTTTGTGATAACACTAGTGCTATTTGTATTGCAAACAACCCAGTTCAGCATTCTAGAACCAAACACATTGATGTGCGATATCATTTTCTCATAGATCATAATGAGAAGGGAGATATTTAACTTCAATATGTTGATACCCAACACCAGCTAGCCGATATTTTCACAAAACCCCTCGATGCTTCTCGTTTTGCCTACTTGCATGGGGAACTTTGTGTTTGTCACCCTTATGGCATTTTGTGAGGGGGAGTAGATTTTGATTATCTTGCATATGCTCATTGTGTGTGAAATTGCATTTACATCTTTTGCACTTATATGCCTGATTTTAATTCATGAAATCATGTCAGCTCAGCTCTATTTAATACGTCTGAAACATTTTGTGCATGATTTTTCTTTCCAAACTCAAATCTTGCTCACTGCTTAGTCTTGAATCTAGCATGTTTAGGCAGGACTGCTTTAGCTATCTTTTATCTACTTGATAGCAAGACTCCTTTTCTCTAGATGCTAAACATTGCAACTTAAAAAATTGTATTACTTACTCATGGATATTCATCAAGTGCTAAACAATTTGTTCACTTAATTAAAAATCCAAAACTCCATGATTTGCATGCTGCAAGCGAAAAGATCCAGGTGGGTTTGTTTGTCGTACTACTCTATTCTAGACTGCTTACCATTGCACATTGGTCTAAACTGGGATAGTGTAGTGTATGCCAAAATCACCGCCTTAATCTTCTGATGGCCTTCGTGCCAAGGCTTGGCCTGATTGGAAAGTATAAGGTAGACAAACAAATAACCCCTGGCATTGTGAAAAGAACAACAAAAATTCATTTTTCATCAAGTTTGCTTTCAATGCTTCACTTGAACTGGACTTGTCTGTCTAGAGTAGAAATTGACTAGCTTTGCGTAGTTCTTGTTTTTACTTGTCTAGTTACCTTGATTGAGTGGTGATGCTTTTATTTCAAAATGATAAAATCACATGTTGTCATCATGTTTTTAGAGAATGTTAAATTGAGCTGAGCACATGAAAATTGGTATTAATGTTGGCATATTTTTGCTTTATATGTCTTTGCAATTCTGCCCATTTCAAGGCTGTGCACCTATTAAATGCTCCTTGATGCTTACATTGCCAAAGGGGGAGAAATTTTTGAGTTTTCTGCAGTAAGAGGGCAAACAATTCAGGGAAGTTTTTATCTTGCAAAGGGAAGATTTGCCGAAAGGGCTTTTACTCTTTTGAAAAGGGGGAGGAAAATTCTTTTGTCAAGTGACATGATTTGGCTCGTTTCTGAGTTTTTATGGTCACTTGTGTGCTAAAATTTTTCAAATTTTCTTGAACTTGAATTTGGTTGTCAATGCACTCATCAAGGGGATATTGAGAAACAAAGGGTTGGTTTCGGAGTATGTGATGAGTGATTGACAGATGTTATCCTCTGATTCGAAGGGATCCCTCCGAAGGGGTTCAGAGGTTGTTTCACCGAAGGGTTCGGTGGGTCTGTTTGCTGCAGCTGTTGTAGTGGAGTGTGCCTGTCGGAGGGGTCCGACAGTACACGATGACTGGGTCGTACCGAAGGTCTCGGTATTTTGGGCGGTACACCGGAGTGTGTGCCGAAGGTTGCTTACCTGGAGAGGTCTCCGGGGTACTGAATACACTTGTCTGTTTGTCTGTGGTGCGTAGGTGACTTCGGAGGCGACGGACGGTTCATAGAAAGTGAACCTGGGTCAAGCGGGAGACTTGATGCCAGGCGAGCGGGGAGCTCGGTCACGAAGGCTGTGAGGGGTCGAGGTCGGTCCTTGGGTCAAGGTGCGCCAGGCGAAGGCAGAGAGTGTGGAGTGTGGCTCCGGCTGAAGGTACTCCGAGACGAAGTCCTCGGAGGTGAGGCACTTCGAAGGGTACTCCAAATGGAGTGACTTCGGAGTATGGTGGACAAATTCCTTAGCAATGAGGCAAGGCATTCGAAGTGTGTTCCGGAGGGAGGCACTCGAAGGTATACCCAACGAATGTCTCAGAAGTTGAGGTGCATCGAAGGCATGGTCCGGGTGAGGTTCGTCGAGGAGTGTGCTCGGGGAGAGACACTGCGACAAAGTGCTCATGGAATGCTTCATGCGGAGGCCTTGGACGAGGGAGGGACTTCGAAGGGTGGTACTCCGAAGGTGGGGCTTCGGAGTGTGGCTGACTTGAGATACTTTCGGCCATGCATGGCTTCGGTACACAGGCTGACAGAGTTCGAGCTGGGAGTAGCTACGAAGCCATGGTGGTCCACTAAGGAGGTGATGGCGCGAAGGCCCAAGGTCTTTGACGGCTTCGGCTCAGAACCGTCACTATATCAGAGGCTGACTTCGGTGAAGCGAAGGCCGTCAGGCTCAAGGCTTCTCATCGAAGCTACCGCACCCCTCACGTGCGAAGGGGGGCTTCACAAGACTCCAAGACTACAAAGGTTGACCGTGTCTGCTCTGCAAAAGCTGATGTTGTCCTCTCTGCGAAGCTGACAAAAGAAGCCTCCAAATAAAGTAGACTACTAGCTGTACCCCCTTGTTCTGATGAGACAAAATTAGTGTAAACCCTAGGGGTAAAGTAGTCTATTCACAGGGCTGAATAGTGCCTATAAATAGTGGAGGGTAGCTAGGCAATAGTAACACTTTGAGCAGCCATTTTTGAGATCCTGTGCTAGCCACCACATTCTCTGTGTTCATCCTGTGAGTTCATTTTGTGTTCTCTGTTCAAGCAATGAAACTTTGATTCTGTTTTCATTTACTGTTTGAACTTGTATGCCTACTTTGCACTACATGCATTGATTTCTTTGTGCCTCACTTCTTCCTGTGTTGAGTTTATTGCACTAGAGTGTTTTTGGAGAAGTGTGTGAGTGTTCTGTGCGTGTGAAGTTTGTTTTTCAGTGTCTGTTCGCTCTGTGTAAACTGGAGGATAGACCTCTCTGATTACTAGTGAAGCACTATCCTTGGGTTAAATCGAAGCCCGTTTTCTTTTCTTGTCGAAGTCCTCTTCGTAGTGTGCTCAGCGTGCGTCTTGACCTTCGAAGTACGAAGCCTAGTACCAGTTGCTAGCACTGAGTGTTTGGTCGAAGTCCTCAGAGGGAAGTCTGCTCTTGCGAAGGGTGAAGTGTGAAGTCTACTCGAAGGCAACTAGTGTGCGGAGCCTGCACTGACTTAGCAGAGTTGAGTTTTTTGGTGTTGTGGGTGGAGCGAAGTCTTTTTGGCTTCGAACTTTTACTTCTTGCGAAGCTTGGTTTTGGAGCTGTGAAATACCTCCGAACCAGAACTTCGAAGGGTGTGTTTGAAGCCTGTTTCGCAGAAGACAGAATTAAAACAGAAGGCTATTTTTAGTCTGAAATCTTAAAAGCTCCCATTCACCCCCTTTGGTCGCCGTTTCCGGTCCAGCACCAATCTCTCATAATCTCTATGATTTTAAAAATGAATGTGCTAATCTATGAATCATAACTAGCGGCATTACCCTTTCCACATGCTGATAATTATTCGAGGTCAAATTACCTTCAAATCCCATCTGTAGCATTGATGCCTATAGTAATATGTTTAGTGATACCCCGGTGGAGGTGCACTCACCTAAAGATGATAAGTTTGAGGTTGCATGCTGATCGATATGGAGGCTAGCAGTATCAAACTTGGCATCGTGTTACGCTCTAGCCCATATGCAACTGATGGCAAAAGAGTAGTCATTGGTGGAGGTGAATTTAAAATGATGGGTGTTGATGGCCTCTGCGAAAGATAAATTGGTCCTTGAGGCGGTTCTTGGGTGATGGTTCCATCCATCATTTTCTTCATCATCCCGTGCAAAGTGTTTACCAACATGCCAGATTAATTAATGAGTGGATGATTGACTGTCTCATTGACTATTTCCTAGAATGATCTAGGGTTGTATGGGCTCTGATGGATTGATTCGCCTTGTAAATATGGTATTGTCAATTGGCTCTTCTGAATTGGACCACATCAAGTCATACTAAAAGATTCTAAACATAACTTCTAGAAGTCTACGATGTTTTGTTGTACCTCTTTCCTCTTCTCATTGAACAAAGTGTCCATGGTGACTAGGATGATGACATTGTTGACATTCTCGATCCCTTTTCTAGACATGAAGAAGATGAAGAGGAACTTCCTTGAACTTTGTAATGAGGTCCCACTAGGCATGCCAAGAAAGTGTGTTGACACAAAAATCACATAGGGATCTTCACACCATCACACTCGAAGGCCTAGGAGAGTCTGCTTAGCTCTAGTGTAGGTCCTAAATAACCCAGATATGTACAGAGCGTGCCTATCAATTTTACCATGTAATTGATAAGGAAACAAACATGAGATGTCCTAATGCTATCGGTGATGGCCCGTTGGCATCGGCTTCGATAGCACGCATGACAACTATGATGCATCGTGAAAAGCATGTAAAGTACAATAGATCCTACAATCTTCTTTAACACCAACACCCTAACACATCAATCTCTACTGTCGAACTAAACCATTGTAGCCTAAAGATATGGTATCAAGACTACTATGAACAAGATTGAACCGATTGATAGAATAACAAATGGTCCATCATCTAAAACTCCAATGAACGTTGAACCAATATATTAGATCAAACCATCTCATATGCATCCCCATCAACATCATGGATCAGACTTAACCAAGACAACATCATGTTGATGATCAACATATAATCTAATCTGAGATAAACTATTTGATCGATGTGATTGGTAAACACATAGACTCAAGCAATAGAGCACATCGTGAACAAGCGAATCAATGCATTAAACTGATAAATAGCAAACATACTCGATCTATTCATGGTATTAGACTAAATCGAGAAAGCCATGAACAAATTAATCAGTTTACCACATAGGCTATCCACATCATAATTAGAGATTAGACCCAACCGATATAGCCTAATCTTGGTGGAGAATTACCCTAATTCTATGTACCTAAAGTTGGCGATGCATCATTGATTGGTTGTGTGAACTCCTTTGCAATAGCCCTATGTCTAGCTATTTATAACTAGGGAAGCATGAGTCCTGTGATTAACATAGAATCTTAACTGACTCTAATTATTCACTAACTAAAATATAAACACCACGAGGCATCATCCCACATCACGTGTAGCCTGTCTTTGTCCATTAAAGTACTATCAGCAGCCCATCAACCCAACTGCTTAGTTTGTCATTCCGATGGCACGTTGGTCCATTTCTGGTGTCAACATATTATTAGTTCCATTGGTTACAAGTGATGTTATATTAATTTGTAGATATTAGTTGTAAGCCACATGAAATAAGGATGTTTGTTTTGTATTCTTTCTAGCTTTGTCCTGTCTAAGCTACAGTGGTTAGTCATTCTTCATATAACATGGAATAAAATTAGGGATCTTGTTAGTCATATATAAATGTAATAGGAGTAGCTTCTGTGATACGGACAGCCTAGCATCAACAACATTTCCTTCCCCTAATGATCAAGATATTCCAAATCATTTTGAAGGAGCAATAACTCGCGCTCGTGCAAAGCAAATAAATCAATAGGTGAACTCTCTCCTAAATAAGAATAGCATTACACATGAAAATCAGTTGCTACCTAATGCCCATAATTTAATTGTTCTTAGGTATGACAACGTTGAAGAGTGGCCAAAGGAGAAGCACTTCATCAACAGTCATCAATCAAGCAATGAATGCAATGAAGGCCATTTCGGATTCAAGTGACCAGTAGGGAATAAAATGCTCATAGAAACCGCATATTAAATCCAATAAATATGTTCGACCATAGCTTGGAATGCTTACCTCATAAGCTTTCCAATGGATATGGCCTCATCCAATAATTCTACCAGAACAGAGAGTTATCACTGAATTAATGTGGAGACCAGAAACTGTCAACCTTTTATTTGCTTTAATTATGGTGTTGCGCATCAATATTGGCTTAATGCCATGTAAAACATCCTGAACACCTCTCCATCTCCCTCTCAATCCCTTCTATATAATAGGATCTTTCTCAATGTGTTGAGAAAACATAATTTTGAGAATGAAACAACTATGCTTTATGCATATTCTTGAGTGTTCTAGCTACTTGTGCATTCCTTCCCATTGTTCTTGCAAGCCTTTTGTGATTGCAACGAGGATTGTAATCCGCTTGACTTGGTTGAGTGGACAACGTGAGGTTGGGCAAACACCGTACTGTAGGTTGTTGCACATGCAACGGTTGGCTGCACAAGACTCGTCAGGTTTCACGAGTATCTTTAATTCTACGCCGTGAAGGTTGGGCGCATCCTCGTATCATTCTGGAATGGGATAAAAATATTGATAAGAATGCGAATAAAGATACCATAAGTGATATTATCGTACGCTGTATTATCAAAATAGAGTTGTAACTAACCCGAGAAGTGATGAACGTTTATTGTCAATAGAACAAGTCTTATAACTTAATAGTGTGAGTGGTTGTGGATCAATAGGCTTCCAACAAATAATTAACATCCAACACTCATGAAGCATAAAATTTTATTTGATCAAACATATGACATTAATCCAAGACTCATGTATGTAAAGAATGAAACAATAATGAGTGACGAAGATTGAAATGTAAATTATTTTTGTATTTTTGTTCATCTGGCTTGGTTCATAATTTTTCAATGGTTCAATATTTTTAAAAGCTAATTTCATCGTAAATCATATTAATTCACCTACTATTTTTAGATTAAAAATCATTTTTCAATTTTAAATGGAATCAACAGGTATGCGCTAACTGCTCACCGTGAGACCATTGGTAACCGATAGGTAGCACGAACTCTGGTCATAATACACTTCAACTTCAATTATAATCTATAAATACGTTGTTCCAAATGGACTAAAACAAGAGCTGTTTTAATTTCAAGATAGGGACAGCAGAACAAACACCCGTAAGGATTATGGAATAGACGATGCAGAAACCAAACCCTACTGTAGTTACCTTGCCTGCGTTTGCAGGCTTCTGACGAGTTGGCCCGGCATGGAGTTCAGGGAAACAGGAGTTGGATTGCCCTCGCATGCCTAGCAATCCTGCTACATACTGATCCGCAAGGCCACCTTGTTTTGCCTGCACAATATTTCCACTGGTAAACTAGTATTCCGGAGAATCCGGACGGGAGAGGTTTCATTCGATATATTAAGCATGGAATCATTCACGGTTCAGGTTTTGCAGCAGGGATGGTTGCAGGCTCAAACCTTAAGTCCTATCCCCAAGAACAGATGGACTTCTTCATCTCTGATGAACTGAAACATCATAGAAGGTTGTAGCCAAAATGCATGTTAAGTTGTTATCCATAACCCATAGGAGATATGCACTAATAAGGGTAGTGTAATTGAGCTAATTTGGTGATATGCCTTTAGCAACTAACAGTGCTCTCACAAGTTAGGCACTTAGAGCATCTCCAAGAGATTACCCATATCACTACTTAAATTTGAATTTAGGTATTTTTGTGAAAAATGAAGCTCCAAGAGTTCCCCTAAATGAGTCTCTTTCCTAATCCATTCCCTAAATCACCATTCATCTCTCTCAAATATAGGATTAGTTTAGCAAATCCCTATTTTTATTTGTACATATATTTTTCTTGCATGTGCATTATTTTTTCCCTTATGTGTTGTTATAAGTTGGATGATACACATATTTAAATGCATTATAGTTTTATACAAAATTATTACATATCATAGACCATATTTGTAGGTTTTAAAAAATAGGAATTGAGATTATAGGGAAACTGTTGTAGATTAATTAATTTTTAGGAAGAGATAGAGTTTAGGATGATCCCTATATATGATTTAGGGACTAAAATTTAGGAAATCTTTTGGAGATGCGCCACGTGGGAAGCCAATCATAGGGCCAGCGGTTGTGACTGTGAAATACCAACGGCAAGAAGTCATGAGATCCATGTAGCTCTACTATCCTAATTCCTAAAAGAGAAATTTCGTTCACACCATCTCCTCCCCGGCGTCCCACACCCGCACGTCAGCACGTCCATCCCCTCCTGAGTCACTGATCCAATATCACCCATCAAGAAATTCTACGAAATTGATATAACCACCGAAAAATGGCAAAACTTAACCACGACTGTGGTGATAAGGTTCCATTTTCAAATATTCTTTTGTTAACATGATGGGATAGAAAAAAAGATAATTGAATGTGACAAAATATAACAACGGTGATAATAGTAATGGTTTGTTTGTTTTAACTTGGGTTTATGACAATTCAAATTATAGTAAAAAAGTTAAATTAGGCCAGCTTACTGAATTGTTATAATCTGCACTTCAGATTATAATAAGTTAGGTTGTTTGTTTTAGCTTATGAAAATAAACCGAAATGTTATAATCCTGAGATGAAACAAATAGGCTCTAATCTAGTCTCTAATTTGTTTTCAAAGGTCCTAGCAATGATAGAGGATATGTGAAATTGGGCATAAAAGCGCGAAATGTTTCTGTTGTTAACCGAAGTGAAATGGGAACTACGTAAAGATAAGGTAGAATAGAAAAATTAAGATAATCTCAACTAGAAGAGACGAAATGCAACCTAGGTAATACGACTCTATTCTCAAATGTTACAACAACATTGTAAGAAATTGTGTATGCCGCAATATATGTTATTATTAATCAGGGCCAAGGGACCATACATATAGGCAACAAGAGGTAGGAGGAAACCCTAGGGCCAACACAGAATGTGGTGGCTTAGGGGAAAAACCTCGCAGGAAGGAGTGGCGCAGCACCCCTATGGGTTAGGCCTAGCCTTACACAATTAAGCTAAAGAAAAGCCTAATTACAAGATCTAACACCCCCGTAGTCCCAACTCTAGCCATGGCAGATGTTGAGACTAGAATGAAAGTCGGAGAAGAGTGAATATGGCAAACCCTTGGTGAAGATGTCGGTGAATTGAGAAGTCATCGTAATGTGCAAAACACGTACTTCACCAATAGCAACTTTGTCTCTCATAAAGTGAACATCGATCTCAACATGCTTCGTACGCTAGTGCTAGACTAGATTGGATGACAAGTAGACAAGGGCGTTGCGAGTCAGAGGGGAGTGCAGCTCCATAAGCAATTGGCGAAGCCAACTAGCCTCTGCAACGCCATTAGCAACAACGCGGTACTCTACTCCAGCACTAGAGAGAGAGATCGTGTTCTGGCGCTTCGATGACCATGAGACCAGATTATCACCAAGAAAGACTGCATAACTAGAAGTAGACCGGCGGGTGTCTAAACAACATGCCCTATCAGCATTGGTGTACACCACAAGATCAGATGTGGAGGAACGTCGAAGCAAGAGACCGAAGTAAAGAGTGCCCTGTATGTAGCGAAGAATGCGCTTGAGGGCATCATGTGCGGCTCCCGAGGGTATACATGTGAAGGCAGACCTGCTGAACAACATACTGAATATCTAGCCGAGTGAAGGTCAAGTACTATAAGGCGTCAGCCAAGCTACGATAATGGGTGGGATCGTGTACCGGATCACCCATGTTGTCAGAAAGCTTGGCGGAGGTGTCAACCGGAGTGTTGCATGGATGGTTTACAGTCACCCATACCAACGCACCCAATGATCTCCATCACATATTGATGTTGATGCAAGAAGAGCCCAGTAGACTGTCGTTGAATAGAGATACCTAGAAAATGATGAATCTATCCCAGATCATTCATAGCAAATTCCCACTACAAGACGATGATAGTCTATTGCAATAACTCAGTGCTGGATGTTGTAAGGACAATGTCATCGACATACAACAACATATAGTCAGTCTCAGAACCTCGACGAAATATGAACAAGGAGGTGTCGAACTGAGCTTCAACAAATCCCACAGAGAGCAAATGACAAGAAAAATGACTATACCAGGCCCGAGGTGCTTGCTTTAGACCGTAGAGAGACTTATTGAGGCGGCAAACCAAGTATGGATGAACAGGGTTGAAGAAACTAGTAGGTTGAGAACAGTACACTGTCTCAATTAACATACCATGGAGGAAGGCGTTTTTGACATCCAGCTGATATGAAGGCCAATCTCGGGCGAGATCTAGAGATAAGATTGTGCGAATAATAGTAGGCTTTACAACCGGACTAAAAGTCTCATAATAGTCAATGCTGGGACATTATGTGAAGCCACAAAGAACCCAACGAGCCTTGTACCTATTCAGAGTGCCATTAGTGTTGTACTTGTGGGTAAAGATCCACTTGCTAGTGATGGCATTCACACCTCAGGGATGCGCCACCAAGTCCCATGTGCCATTGGACTTAGGCAGAGTATTCTTCCTCCATAGCTACAAAACAGTGGGGATCAGCAAGAGTAGCCCGAATAGACATTGGGATTGGCGACAGGGAAGCGGCTAGAAGCTGCCGCTGGGGCTGTCGATAGCCGCCAGTCCCGCGAGTAGACATTGGGTATGGGTGAATAGTTGGTGAGATGGGCTTCGTCCCATCTGTTAGCACACGAGGCACCGTCGGTCCTCGGGTTGAAGCCTAGGCGACGAAGCTACAAAGGTAGGCGTGGGTGATGGCGGAGTTGGAGGACGTCATTGCTGGTACACCTAGATCGGGTGGGCGAACCGAGTCACCCTAGGAACGACTAAGGTCACGTGTGGCGTAGGAGGAGTCGCTGGAGTCGTCAAGGTCATGTATGGCACGACAGGTGACGGTGAAGCCGTGGGTGGCACAACAGGAGATGTTAGGGCCGTGTAAGGCACATCCAGAGTTGGCAAGCACAACACCACGGGTCCAAAAGGACCAAGAGCAATGTTGGACACTACCGAGACTATTGGTGAGACAGCGGGCATCGAGAGAGGACCTACATAGAGACGTGTTACGATGGATGGAAGCATCAGATCTATCTCAGATAAAAAAAAATCAAACTCATTATATAGAGAGGGTGAGGCTATGAAGGGGAAGCATGCCTCATCAAACACGATGTGTCTGCAGGTCACAACGTGATTTGTGGATAGATTAAGACACTGGTGCCGTTTGTGATCTGGAGAATATCCTATAAAGGCACATCGAGTGGAATGGGGAGAAAGCTTATGGGGGGCGTTGTGGAAAGATGAGGATAGCAAGCACACCTGAAAACTCTAAGATGCTCGTAGGAGGGAGGTGTGTTGTGCAGGGTGACATATGGATAAGAAGCGGTGATGGTTTTGGTGGGAAATTGGTTCAACAAATATGTGGCGGTGTGCAAACTCTCAACGCAATAGCATGGAGGCATAGAAGCTTGAAACAATAAAGTGGGAACAACATTATTGGTGGTGCACAACATGCATTCAACTTTACCGTGATGTGGTGAAGTGTATGGATAGGACATACGAAGGTGTACACCGTGGGTGAGAAAGAACGCCCACGAAACAGAGTGATCAAATTCTCGCCCATTATCACACTGGATGCTCTTGATCGTATGTTCGAACTGAATGCTGACATAAGAGAAAAATTGAGTGATGGTAGAGAAAGTGTCAAACTTAAGACGCAAAGGAAATGTCTAGGAATAATGCGAAAAATCAACAAGAATGAGAAGATAGAATTTATAGCCTGAAACACTAGCAATTGGGGATGTCCACAAATCACAATGAACAAGGTCAAAACATTGTGTAGTATGTGAATTTGACAAAGGAAAAGGCAGCCTAATATGTCGGCCTAGAGGACAAGCATGACAAGTCAGAACACTACTATGGCTTATGACAAGTAATATCAATAGCACGAGATAACTTGAAGAGCACGTTAGGGCCAAGGTGACCAAGACAACAATGCCATATAGGAGTGGGTGCAACGGTGGTAGTAAGAGCAAGATGGGTGGTCGCCGGAGGAGTGTGGAGGACCGACAGGCGAGCCGTGTAGAGTGGTCCATAACTATTGCACTGATGATCACGTTCTTGGTAGCAAGACCCTTCACAAAGAGACCAAAAGGATCAAATTCCATAGAGCAATGATTATCAGTAGTGAATTAATGAATATATATCATATTCTTAATAATGTTAGGAGTAACAAGGACATTATTAAGATAAAACGGGCCGAGAAAAACTATGTCACCTACTGAGGTGACCGGGAGAACAAATCCATTGCCCATAATGATAAATGAAGGGACAATGGGATTAGGTTGTCGAAAGAACAAGATGTTATCGGGATCAGGTGTCATGTGGTTTGATGCATAGGAGTTGGCTACACACTCGAAGGTGAGCGAAGGTGGCTACTGCAATGACATCGTGTTGAAGGAGTTGTCCAGTGATTGTTGGTCCCAAGCGCCATACCATGGCATCCATGGTTGGGACACGGCTTGCTACTGAGCGGTTGGGATGGGCGCTAGAGGTGGCGTGAAGGGTGGACCAGTTAGAGGTCCTGGCTGGCCGAAGGGACCAAGAGCAGTGAAGTAAGCCTGCCATAGAGGGCATTGATGCTGTCGCGCCCCGATTTAATAAACCAGGACTTTATTGAAATTCCATAGAAAATCAATAAAACAAGACGTTCATCATGCGACCACGTACAATACGGACAATCATTCACGGTTCGTAGACCGCATTAATACAAAAGTGAATAAAGGTGAAGAGAAACTAATAAAATAAGGGTCCTAGATGAACGCCTCCTTCCAGTCTCGCCTTGACTGGGTCGCTACTCCAGACCTTCATCCTCCTCGTAGTAGACGGGCTCTGATGTTGTAAGTCAACGGGGTGAGTACAGATGTACTCAGCAAGTCACCGAATGCAAATATAATGCAAGGTAATAACAAGGGAGATAGTGGCTAATTTTGCGGAAGCAGCATAATTGTAAAGCTTTAAATGAGAGCAATTTATTAGTACGGAAAAGTAAACATGTGCATGTGTATCATCATCTTCTAACTCGAGGGGTACAGTCACCCCACCTCGCTCAACAGTCCTTACGTGCCATGGATAATCCGAACATTCACACAATTGTAAACTAACTGCGAGTAGTCACACAACCCGCCCTTGACCGTGGGCTCGGCTTTTCGAAAAGATTAAATTACTCTGATCAGAGATGTACCACTGTACCCACAAGGCACGCACTCATCACCTACACCGAAGCGTAACGAGATGACCCATCACACGGGAACTCGTGCCAAAACCTTCCATATGGTTCCCTCCGACTCCACAACACCCTCTTATGGGTTTCGTATCGTGTCTCGACGCGTCGAGTGCTCACCATACCCCCCTTGAGCCTTCTTTGGTACAAGTCGCCCGCAGGCTAGCCCCTTGTACCCCTCCACTATGGTGCATAGAGCCGAAGAGTTCCACACTTCCAGTTAGGACTTACCCATTAGACTTGTGGTTGGTACGGAAGTGCTTTGCAACAGATCCCGCAGACCGGTCCTTATAGTGCCCCGGGTGCGACCAACCAGTGCCCGAGCTTGCACCCGGAACCCACCATACTTATAACCTAGCCAACTCCAACAGAGTCCAGAGACGAGAATAACAGGGAAATTCATATACAGAAATCCAGCTATCTACGACTCGTTCTTTTTAACCTATAGCAGGTGTGCCGGTACATTGGGCACTAGCTAATATATTTATAGTAGAGTGACAAGGAGTTAAGGCTCAATAAGCATGGCTTGGGTTTGCACACAAGGACGGGGATCTAATAAATATAAGTGTAAGGCTTGAGTATTTGACTAATGCAATATTAACCTATGGGTTATAGCGATAAGTTATTAAAACATGGGCTCAAATATGATCAACTGTTTCCACAGAGGTGGTCGATGACTTGCCTTGATCCGTGAATGGTGAAGGTGAAACCTTGGGATAGATCTCCGGATCTTCGACGACGTCGTAGTCTTCTCGATACGGAAAAGTAAATAAAACATTCAATAAACAATCCAAAACAAACAACCATACTAACATACATGTTTATGTTGGATTAAGTAAAGGAGATAGAGTCTTAACTTTTAGGGTATTGTTACTTAAACATTTAAGATTAATTTTTAATGAGATTCCTTAATTTTTATAGCTTGATATAATTTTTCCTCCTAAGGGGGTTTTACTTCTTCCTTTTTAAAGTTGAAGTAAAAAGTTATAAAATGACCTTAATGTTTTTATGGCATTAATATAGTGACATCAGGTTTATTTAGATCTTCTGAAGTTTGTTATATAAGTTTTAGGATAGTTTCATAAAGGGTTGACTTTTTCTTAAATGCCTTGATTAAATGTCCAAAAAGGGCCTTTGCAAAATCATTTAATGGAATAAAGTGGACAAGATGAATATTCTATTTTTATTAACAATAGTGAACTCAAGTGGTTAGGTTTTCTGAAGTTATTATATAAGTTGTCATGACATTTTTATAAAGTGTTTAATTTCTATTATATGAATTACTTAATCATCCTACAAGGGCTTTTGCAAAATAGATTAAAGTGGGCAAAGTGAACATGTTTGTTTTTTTGTTGCATTACATCAGTAGGATAAAGTCATTAAGTCCATCTGAATTTATAATTTTCATGATATTTTTGTATTGTATTTCCATTATATGGATTAATCATTTATTTTGAAAGGGTCTTGGAAATGTTTATCTCAAATGGGCAAAATGACTTATTATATTTTTATTGGCTTATAAATAGTGTAAGGGAGTCATTGTGTCCCAGAAATTAATTTATATATTTTTAAGGGTTTATCCAAATTATTTTATTGCAATATTAATTAATTTCCTAAAGGGGACTTTTCTTTATTATTTAATAAGATTATTATGTGCCAAATAAACATATTGTTTTTATTGCATAAAAGTGTAGAGGATGAAAAGACAAATTTTCCAGAATCAAAATGGTGAAATTTGGAGTTAATTTGAGCAAGATATGAATTTTGGAAGTTTAAACTATTTTTCTGAATTATTTTTAAACCAGAAATCAGTCTCTGGTTCACGGTGAGCCAGGCCCACGGTGGACCAGCGACTGTGCGCGTGAGCCGGGCCATTCAGGACCGTTGGATCAAGATCCATCGGCCTGTGCATGCGCGGGGCGGGTTAAGTGAGATCCGACGGCTCACAACCCTCGATACCCCTTCGGCTAGGATCAAGGGCCAGGATTAAATCTGTGGCTGATCTAATCCCAGCCGTCCCTTCGCAATCGCACGGCGGAGCGCGCGTCCGGCACGTACGCGGCACGGGGAAGACAGGCGTCTTCGTCTCCGGCTCCGGCGGCGCACGGGTGGGAGCAGGGCGACGGCGGCGAGGGCCCTATGCCCTAGTTTCCGGCAAAAATGGGAAGAGGAAGGGGAGGGGAGCTCGAAGGTACCGGTGATGAGGGCGAAGGGTGATTGACGGCGACCGGCGATGAGAAGGGGCGGTGGTGCTCTTCGGGGTCGACGGCGGCGAGGTTCTCCGGTGATCTCCTCGGCCAACGGATAGGAGGCCGATGACGGGCGATGGACGGCGGGCCCGAAGATGCTGACGGCAAGGGTAGCGGAGGTCGGTGGAGCCGGCGAGAGGCGGCCGGAGCCGAAACAGAGGGGAGGGGGAAAAATTGAACGGCGGCGCTCTAGGAGGCGAGGGCTCGGGCTCTTGTGGCGTGGAGGAACGCGGTGAGGCCGGGTCTTTATAAAGGGGCGTCGGCGGCGAGTTTTTGGCAGGGTAACAGGAGGAAACCCGAAGGTTTCCATCCGACGGCGGTGAGATTCCAAAACGCGCGATCGCTTGCTATACGGGGTGAAAACGCGTGACAATCGTCGGAAGGGGATCGCCGGAGGGTGGGGGGTCGAGATATGGGTGCCAAACGGGCACAGGGGCCGGCCGGCGGCTGAAATTGGAAAGGGGGCGCCGGAATCGGAAAGAGGGGATCCCCTTCCGTCGGGGAAGAAGATGCTGACATGTGGGGGCCACATGTCAGTGGGTGCTGGCGGAACCAGGCGTGCCGACAGGTGGGCCAAGGCTGCCAGAGGGAGGAAGGCGAGAGCGGGAGGCTGACGGGTGGGCCGGCTAGGCGCGAGTGGCGGGAGAGAGAGGGAGGGTGCGCGCCGACAGGTGGGTCCCGCCTGTCGGTGGGCGCGGCCGAGATGGGCTGGGCCGAAAGGCCTTCGGAGGGGAAACCGGGGTTGCGGCCCAATAAGGTTTAAAATTCATTTTCCATTAAATTTAATTCCAGAAATTCAAATATTTACTTAAGGCTTGAAGATCTGTTGGAAAAATTTTGTAAAAATTCTCAAAAATATTTCCTGGTCTCTAGTTTATCCCATAAAATTTTCAAGTCCAAATTTTGAATATTTATCTCTGTTTGGCTTTAATTGGGCTCTTTTAGGAGTTTTTATTAATAACAAAATTCAGAAATTCTTTTATTTTTATTTTATTCCCTTTTAATTTTGGGGCTGTTACAATCCTATCCCCCTTACAGAGAATCTCGTCCTCGAGATTCGAAGCGATCCTCGGGAAAACTTAAGGGACTGAGTTCTACTGGTGCTCTGGGTTAGGAGGAGGAGTTACATCAGAAGTAGGCAAGGCGATCTCTGGTTCCGGGTTGGTTGAAACCAAATTGGGAGTGTCTTCGGTTGTATCTGGTTTCTCTTTGTGGGGATCTAGAGTATGTCCCTCTGGTTTTGGAATGGAAGATGGCACTCGCTTGGGGTAGGGGCACTCGTTGGCGTAGTGTCCTCCTTGGCGACAGTTGTAGCACACAATTGGCTTGCCGTTCCTGTCCCTCTTGTATCCGGTAGCTGGTACTGGTGTCCTTCTGGCTAGCGGTGCTTGGGGTGGGATGTCTGTGCTTGGTCCTCCAAGGGTGGTTCGTGGCTTGGCAGGGGTTGGGGCTTGAGGTGGAATTATTCTGGTTTCTGGTATAGTTGCTTCGTTCACCAATCTTTGAAAGTTGGCGAAGTCCCCGTAGATTAGTTGAAGGGAGAGCTCGTGTTGGTGTTGTTGGAGACGGAACAACTGTGCCTGCTGCTCTTGCATCTGCTTTTGTAGTTGTTGCATCTGGGTAAGCAGTGTGGCGATCAGTTGGTTTTGTTTTGTCATCATCTCCGCAAGTGTGGGATGATAGACAACAGGGGTCTGCTGATGCCCAGTTTCACCCCACTGAGGCAGGTTGCCTGAGGTGTTTCCGTCGCGTGGAGCTTCTGATCCTTGGTTATTGGCCATCCTGAAGTTGAAGGGTTCAAAAAGAAGGTGCCGTCATTAAGGGGAAATTGTTACTTATTTTATTGCCTAAGATGGATAATTTTGACCTAGATGCTTTATGTTAGTCCCTATTAACTTTCATACTCATGCCCTATATTATTTTTAATATAAATGATTTATCATGTATTTTATTCACTCAACCCTCGTGTTGTAATATATTTTATTAATTTGTGTTAGAGGTTTAAGATGAAGTGATGTTGATTATATCTTATTGAATTCCTTGGTACCAAAAATTCAAGAAAATTTTTGGAACACAATTTGATGCTTAGGAGAATTTTTAGGAAAGGTACTCTGGCTAATTTTAAATGAAATTTTTAGGCCCATATTTTAGCTTTCCTCTTTCTTGCTTTATACTAAATACTTTTCCTGAAATTTGTTTATTAAGGGGAAATTTTATTTTTAATGCCTCGCAAAAATCGAGGTGTTACAATCCTAACTTCCTTAACAAGAATCTCGTCCTCGAGATTCGGAAAGGCTAGAAGTAGAAGGTTAAAGATAGGCTTCAAGTCTACATTTGCATAGATTGGGCTTGGCTAAGTTAGGGCTTTCCTGACAACGTGTATTGACTTCACGATTGGAGTTGATCTTGCAGAATGGCGACGAATGAATTATGTTGAGTTGAAACTAGAGGTAGGTTCTCTCCTTTATATTGGAATTATGACCTAATAGGTGCATGAGGAAAAAGGAAATGGGATTAAGCTTTTATTTCAAAATGTATCGTTCTTGCGATTACATATATTTATATATTCATTCATGCCTTATTTTTGACATGAATGGTAATACAATCAAGTAAAGAAAAGCAATCAACCGTGAATCTACGTCTATGGTAGCTCAGGGGACGACTCAATCACGGGCTCGCGGGAGATGGTCGGGGTCGAGGAACTTGACGGTCCGGCGGGTGGAGCATTGTGGGAGATCCTCTTGGGCCTCACGGCAGGAATCCGAAGGGGTTTCTTCTTGCGAGGCAGAAGGGGTGCGATCTCCTCAAGGTCCTTCTTCAAGTCTTTGAGCTGCCGGCGGAGCTGGGCATTGACCATGGCGCCTTGGCGTAGAAGCTCGTTCTGACGCCTCAACTCCTCTACCTCAAGAGTCAGCTGGGGGTTCTGCTGGACTTGTCGACGGAGCTCAGCATTCTCGCGGGCCAGGTTCTCCGATGAGTGACGGTAGAAGTCGATGGTGTCGTGCTGGCTATCTGCGTCGAGGACGGCCTCCGTATGAAGGTTGTCCATAGCCTCCAAGAGTCTCATGGTGCGGGCGATGGCGGAGTTGTCCTGAGGGAGGGAGTTGATGTAGATGCTGCGGTGACTCCCGGGTGTGCGCATGGGCATGAAGCGGTAGATGGTGTCGCGAAGGTGGCAGTCGTAGACCAGTCGAAGCTCGGCGAGGGACTGGAGAGCGGCTCGCTGGCTGGCCACCACGAAGGAAGGTCCTCCGACTCCATGGGTGTAGAAGGGTGGCTGCGTGGAAGAGGGGCGGATCACAACCGTGACCTCGCAGTAGCTCTCGTTCGCATCGGGAAAGATCCCGTGGAACGCAGGCTCATGGGGAAACCCCAAGAAGTCGACGAGCACGCGAAGTTCGCGGATGAATCCGGCCTCATCACGAAGAGTCCCGCTCATGGTATGGACCGGCATCTACAAAAGAGAGAAAGTTTTTGTGAAAATCTCAGAAGATGAGAGGATAAGTAATCTTTTGTAAAATATAGTGAATATTTATATAAGTCCTAAGGTCAGGTCTGTTTGGCTTCCTACAGTCAAGTCGGCTCTGATACCATCTTGTCGCGCCCCGATTTAATAAACCAGGACTTTATTGAAATTCCATAGAAAATCAATAAAACAAGACGTTCATCATGCGACCACGTACAATACGGACAATCATTCACGGTTCGTAGACCGCATTAATACAAAAGTGAATAAAGGTGAAGAGAAACTAATAAAATAAGGGTCCTAGATGAACGCCTCCTTCCAGTCTCGCCTTGACTGGGTCGCTACTCCAGACCTTCATCCTCCTCGTAGTAGACGGGCTCTGATGTTGTAAGTCAACGGGGTGAGTACAGATGTACTCAGCAAGTCACCGAATGCAAATATAATGCAAGGTAATAACAAGGGAGATAGTGGCTAATTTTGCGGAAGCAGCATAATTGTAAAGCTTTAAATGAGAGCAATTTATTAGTACGGAAAAGTAAACATGTGCATGTGTATCATCATCTTCTAACTCGAGGGGTACAGTCACCCCACCTCGCTCAACAGTCCTTACGTGCCATGGATAATCCGAACATTCACACAATTGTAAACTAACTGCGAGTAGTCACACAACCCGCCCTTGACCGTGGGCTCGGCTTTTCGAAAAGATTAAATTACTCTGATCAGAGATGTACCACTGTACCCACAAGGCACGCACTCATCACCTACACCGAAGCGTAACGAGATGACCCATCACACGGGAACTCGTGCCAAAACCTTCCATATGGTTCCCTCCGACTCCACAACACCCTCTTATGGGTTTCGTATCGTGTCTCGACGCGTCGAGTGCTCACCATACCCCCCCTTGAGCCTTCTTTGGTACAAGTCGCCCGCAGGCTAGCCCCTTGTACCCCTCCACTATGGTGCATAGAGCCGAAGAGTTCCACACTTCCAGTTAGGACTTACCCATTAGACTTGTGGTTGGTACGGAAAGTGTTTTGCAACAGATCCCGCAGACCGGTCCTTATAGTGCCCCGGGTGCGACCAACCAGTGCCCGAGCTTGCACCCGGAACCCACCATACTTATAACCTAGCCAACTCCAACAGAGTCCAGAGACGAGAATAACAGGGAAATTCATATACAGAAATCCAGCTATCTACGACTCGTTCTTTTTAACCTATAGCAGGTGTGCCGGTACATTGGGCACTAGCTAATATATTTATAGTAGAGTGACAAGGAGTTAAGGCTCAATAAGCATGGCTTGGGTTTGCACACAAGGACGGGGATCTAATAAATATAAGTGTAAGGCTTGAGTATTTGACTAATGCAATATTAACCTATGGGTTATAGCGATAAGTTATTAAAACATGGGCTCAAATATGATCAACTGTTTCCACAGAGGTGGTCGATGACTTGCCTTGATCCGTGAATGGTGAAGGTGAAACCTTGGGATAGATCTCCGGATCTTCGACGACGTCGTAGTCTTCTCGATACGGAAAAGTAAATAAAACATTCAATAAACAATCCAAAACAAACAACCATACTAACATACATGTTTATGTTGGATTAAGTAAAGGAGATAGAGTCTTAACTTTTAGGGTATTGTTACTTAAACATTTAAGATTAATTTTTAATGAGATTCCTTAATTTTTATAGCTTGATATAATTTTTCCTCCTAAGGGGGTTTTACTTCTTCCTTTTTAAAGTTGAAGTAAAAAGTTATAAAATGACCTTAATGTTTTTATGGCATTAATATAGTGACATCAGGTTTATTTAGATCTTCTGAAGTTTGTTATATAAGTTTTAGGATAGTTTCATAAAGGGTTGACTTTTTCTTAAATGCCTTGATTAAATGTCCAAAAAGGGCCTTTGCAAAATCATTTAATGGAATAAAGTGGACAAGATGAATATTCTATTTTTATTAACAATAGTGAACTCAAGTGGTTAGGTTTTCTGAAGTTATTATATAAGTTGTCATGACATTTTTATAAAGTGTTTAATTTCTATTATATGAATTACTTAATCATCCTACAAGGGCTTTTGCAAAATAGATTAAAGTGGGCAAAGTGAACATGTTTGTTTTTTTGTTGCATTACATCAGTAGGATAAAGTCATTAAGTCCATCTGAATTTATAATTTTCATGATATTTTTGTATTGTATTTCCATTATATGGATTAATCATTTATTTTGAAAGGGTCTTGGAAATGTTTATCTCAAATGGGCAAAATGACTTATTATATTTTTATTGGCTTATAAATAGTGTAAGGGAGTCATTGTGTCCCAGAAATTAATTTATATATTTTTAAGGGTTTATCCAAATTATTTTATTGCAATATTAATTAATTTCCTAAAGGGGACTTTTCTTTATTATTTAATAAGATTATTATGTGCCAAATAAACATATTGTTTTTATTGCATAAAAGTGTAGAGGATGAAAAGACAAATTTTCCAGAATCAAAATGGTGAAATTTGGAGTTAATTTGAGCAAGATATGAATTTTGGAAGTTTAAACTATTTTTCTGAATTATTTTTAAACCAGAAATCAGTCTCTGGTTCACGGTGAGCCAGGCCCACGGTGGACCAGCGACTGTGCGCGTGAGCCGGGCCATTCAGGACCATTGGATCAAGATCCATCGGCCTGTGCATGCGCGGGGCGGGTTAAGTGAGATCCGACGGCTCACAACCCTCGATACCCCTTCGGCTAGGATCAAGGGCCAGGATTAAATCCGTGGCTGATCTAATCCCAGCCGTCCCTTCGCGATCGCACGGCGGAGCGCGCGTCCGGCACGTACGCGGCACGGGGAAGACAGGCGTCTTCGTCTCCGGCTCCGGCGGCGCACGGGTGGGAGCAGGGCGACGGCGGCGAGGGCCCTATGCCCTAGTTTCCGGCAAAAATGGGAAGAGGAAGGGGAGGGGAGCTCGAAGGTACCGGCGATGAGGGCGAAGGGCGATTGACGGCGACCGGCGATGAGAAGGGGCGGTGGTGCTCTTCGGGGTCGACGGCGGCGAGGTTCTCCGGTGATCTCCTCGGCCAACGGATAGGAGGCCGATGACGGGCGATGGACGGCGGGCCCGAAGATGCTGACGGCAAGGGTAGCGGAGGTCGGTGGAGCCGGCGAGAGGCGGCCGGAGCCGAAACAGAGGGGAGGGGGAAAAATTGAACGGCGGCGCTCTAGGAGGCGAGGGCTCGGGCTCTTGTGGCGTGGAGGAACGCGGTGAGGCCGGGTCTTTATAAAGGGGCGTCGGCGGCGAGTTTTTGGCAGGGTAACAGGAGGAAACCCGAAGGTTTCCATCCGACGGCGGTGAGATTCCAAAACGCGCGATCGCTTGCTATACGGGGTGAAAACGCGTGACAATCGTCGGAAGGGGATCGCCGGAGGGTGGGGGGTCGAGATATGGGTGCCAAACGGGCACAGGGGCCGGCCGGCGGCTGAAATTGGAAAGGGGGCGCCGGAATCGGAAAGAGGGGATCCCCTTCCGTCGGGGAAGAAGATGCTGACATGTGGGGGCCACATGTCAGTGGGTGCTGGCGGAACCAGGCGTGCCGACAGGTGGGCCAAGGCTACCAGAGGGAGGAAGACGAGAGCGGGAGGCTGACGGGTGGGCCGGCTGGGCGCGAGTGGCGGGAGAGAGAGGGAGGGTGCGCGCCGACAGGTGGGTCCCGCCTGTCGGTGGGCGCGGCCGAGATGGGCTGGGCCGAAAGGCCTTCGGAGGGGAAACCGGGGTTGCGGCCCAATAAGGTTTAAAATTCATTTTCCATTAAATTTAATTCCAGAAATTCAAATATTTACTTAAGGCTTGAAGATCTGTTGGAAAAATTTTGTAAAAATTCTCAAAAATATTTCCTGGTCTCTAGTTTATCCCATAAAATTTTCAAGTCCAAATTTTGAATATTTATCTCTGTTTGGCTTTAATTGGGCTCTTTTAGGAGTTTTTATTAATAACAAAATTCAGAAATTCTTTTATTTTTATTTTATTCCCTTTTAATTTTGGGGCTGTTACAGATGCCCCCTAGAGCCAGACCAAGGTACATAGCAATAGTACCCTACCACGAGTTTAAGGAGGGCCACCATGTTGGAGCACCAATGGTAGCGCCATAACCTTGGTCGTGGTTATTGTTGCACTGGCCAGAGCCGCTACCGCCCACATTGTCGTTGCCTCGGCCACCCTTTCCACATCCACGGTTACGACCGTGGTTCTGCCACTACCCCTATACCTGACCGCTAGTACCAGGGAGTCACATCTAGGAAAGAGAATCATAGGTTGGGGAGTTGTTAGAGTAGAACGCCTATGGAGCATTCATAGGCGTGTCAGGGCCGAGTTGTAGTTCCTCTAGGACCAAGTCATCCATGACCTTGAGAAAGGCCGGGAACGAGTGGCTACGCATGATGATGGCCTAGAGATGCTTGTACCCCTTGTTCATACCACAAAGAACATTGAGGATGATATTGTAGTCGGAGACCTCGCTGTCGAGATCGCGGAGGGAGTCAGCCATGGCCTTCATCTTGCGGCAGTAGTCGTTCATCGTCAAATCGTCTTGGATGAAGTTGCGGAATGTGGCATCGAGATGAAGCATGTGTGTCTCGCTATTGCCGATGAACTGGTTCTCGAGCGTCAGCTAGGTTTGACAAGTAGTGACACTTCACTCCCACACAATGTCCTGGATCTTGGCAATGATCGTGACGAAGATCTAGGAGATGATGACGTTGTCCATGTGTTCCCAACCAGGGTTGTGGGCGTGGACGTCGTCGGAAAGGACGTGCTCATCAAGGGCATAGCGCTTCAGGGTGAGTAGGACCTGATTGCGCTAGCGTGCATAGCCTGAAGAAGAGGGATCCAAGGTGATAGGAACAAGGGAGTAGATATTTTGTACCATGTAGGCCTGTGTGTGGAAGGTGGCGATGATGGATGCCTCAGTGTCGATCCTAGGAGGTGGCACGGTAGAGGAGGACGACATAAGCAGGAGGGCAACTGCGGCTGCCTTGGCCTCCTGTACAGTGCAGAGGCCTGCTCCTCCTCCACGAGTTGTTGGATCGCACGTACACAAGCACGAGCGTCTGTCGCCTCCTTCACAGCAACCTAGGAGGCGACGATCATGTCAGCGACACACTTCTGGATTGCGGCAGAGGTGTCATCAGCAGCCTTGCGCCTAGTCATATCGTCGTCGGCCATGAGGGATAGGACAAGGGTGGCGAACAAACAAACCTTGGAGGAAAGAGGGAGAGGGATACGGCTAACCCTAGAGAGCAGAAGCGAGAAAAACTTATGATACCATAAAAACAACTGTATATGCCGCACTATGTGTTATTATTGATCAGGGGCCAAGGGACCATAAATATAAACAACAAGAGGTGGGTGAAAACCCTAGGACCAGCACATAATGTGGTGACTCAAGGGGGGAAACCCCGGGAAGGAGTGGCACAGCACCCCTACGGGCTGGGCCCAGCCTTAGACAATTAAGCTAAAGAAAGGCCTAATTAGAAGATCTAACAAACGTGATTATATTTTCAAAGGTCACGACAACAGTAGAGGATACGTGAAACTAGACTTAAAAGCGCAAAACGATTCTGTTGCAATGCACTGGTATAGGACTAGTTAACATTAAAGAACGTGCTATATATTGTTTACTTTTTGGGAGAGGGAATCACAACATAGACTACACAAATCACTAGACATGTATAAAAAAAATTGCGAGCTTGCTTGGCTACTGGCTATTGTGAATGAATCAAGAATTTCCTTGCAGCCAATAATGGATCGCAGTAAGTCAAGAATGACGCAGAGCTCACGTTGCACTTACCCTTAGCCGACCGCAAACTTTAGCTCACTCATGGTGATCAATAAATCGGGTCTCGATATTCCTTTCAGCAAGTGATGACAAACGGGTTTAAAAAAAAATCTCAAGCCTGATATCAGCAATGAAGTTCCTTTACCCTGTTTTTCAAGGACCTGCGGTCATCGGCAGTGGTTAAGAGTTGGCAAGTTGCACAGACATTTGAACGCTTAAGCAACCATCAACTTCAGCAATAGGAGGAGAAGAGGACAATTTAAGCCCAAGTGATACCAAAGCTACAACTTTATTCGATCCAATGAATTTAACATCAGGTTCCATGAAACATGTCCAATAGAAATATCCAAGATTGACGTGGCTTTCCGCCTCCCTACCGTATAGCCATAAAGTTATTCGCTAAAAGATTAGCACCATATCAAACAGTGCTGAATTGTGTGTGGGAGATGCAAAGATACAACTACTATCTAATTAATTTTGTTTGGAGAAATACTTACAGCGACTGGTGAGAAAGTTGTAGGCGAAAAGCAATTGAAAAGGAAAGCAAACCACCGAGGCACTGTAATAATGACTTTATGGCCTTCATCAAATGAGAGTTGATGTCTCATACGGAGATATTGGTACCCCCTCCCCTCTCTCTTCTTCCTCTTTCTGCCACATTTATTTGCACTGAAATACCTATCTGTTTTAAACTGCAGGACAACCAAGTACTGAAGTATAGGGAGGATCCTTCCAATATATCATTCTTCTACAGAAAAGTTCATGATACCTAGCTTCCAACCTTCAGGCTCCAGAGCTACCTCTCCAAGAACAGCACAGCTATAGAGGACACCTTGGACGCGAGCATGCATCGACATCAAGGATAAGTTCTATAAGGTGACCATGGATGATCCATCTTGCAGATTCCTCTTGTGGTTCGTATGCCTTGTTACATGGGTTCTCCTGGAGTCTGCTGCTTCTGTTCATTCGTGGTACCCCTTACATCCTAGCTCAAGGCAGGAAGCAAAGTTCAAGCAGAAGACAAATAAGTTTTGGGAGTACCAGGAACAGAGCAACACTTGGGTGGAAATAAGCATGCCTTTCAATTTGATGTCCTGCATCAACGACACCTGCACAAAGGTAGGATCAATCGAGCAACTGGAAAGGAGACACGGCCATGCTTCAATTTGTAGTCAAGAGAAGGATACAGCGACTGGTGGTGGTGATCAAGAAGATAGAAATGATCCAGCCCTGCCCATAAGAAGAAGAATTTCCCTGACAAGAATGTCAGAATCATCTGTTTGGGTGACAGGACAAAGTGGATCAATTTATGAGAGGTTCTGGAACGGTGTGGTATGGGTTATTGCTCCTCATGAACTGCCGATTTCAGCTGGCTATGCCACAGCAACTTTCATTGTGAATACAACTATCCTTGCTATGTCAGAGGCTGGAATCCTCTATCAAGTAAGTTGCTTCTCAAGTCGTCAAACAGAACAATAGTTCTAGCTTATTCAGACTTTTGGTTCTATTATTCCAAATGATATCATTACTGTTGCTACCCTACGTCAGCTTTACCCTTGTATGTTTTCCTCGAACTGTTGAAGCTCTATAGTCGAACGGTAGTTTATCACCCACGTCCAGGCCCTATATTTCCATTACTTTTTTGGAGGGCCTTTAATACCTACTGTGTTCAAGATTTGAAAATGTTGAGCCAAGAGCAACAGAGATGTAGTCATGATTAATGAAGGGCATAGGAAGTCTTACAGGTATAACACTATACGAGCTGAATATAAATAACTAGGAAAGTAATTTCCCCTAACAAAACAGTAAAGTAACAGAGCAATAGAAGAAATTCCTGGTCGTTATGCCACAAAATGTACAGAAATTCATGAGTAAGATGACAAGAAAATGATTATGCACACAATAATAATAATTGTAGGAAGTGCTAGATAGATTCCTCTCCCTTGGGTTGGGAGGATAAAAGGGGAGCCTTACAGGAGGGGCCCACACACAGGGGGCCCCACACACACACACTCTAACACCCCCCGCAGTCGAAACTCCGGTGCAGCGGATGTTGAGACTGGAGCGCAACTCGGAGAAGGTGGAGGAAGGCAAGCCTTTGGTGAAGATGTCGGCGAACTGGGAGGTGGTAGGCACATGTAGAACACGGACATCTCCCACGGCGACACGATCACGAACGAAGTGGAGGTCAATTTCCACATGCTTGGTGCGTTGGTGCTAGACGGGGTTGGTGGAGAGGTAGACGGCGCTGACGTTGTCGCAGTAGACCAAAGTACTCCTGGCGAGGGGGCAATGGAGCTCCCTGAGGAGCTGCCGGAGCCAGGATGCCTCGGCCACCCCATTGGCAACAGCCCGGTACTCAGCCTCGGCACTGGAGCGGGAGACAACCGGCTGTCGCTTGGAGGACCAAGACACGAGGTTGCCACCAAGGAAGACGGCGTAGCCGGAGGTGGAGCGACGCGTGTCCGGGCAGCCCGCCCAGTCAGCGTCAGTGTAGACCACGAGCTCAGCAACAGGAGAACGCCAAAGGTGAAGCCCAAAATCGAGGGAGCCGCGCAGATAGCGGAGAATCCGCTTCATAGCGGTAAGGTGCGGGTCCCTGGGGTCGTGCATGTGAAGACACACCTGCTGCACCGCATAGGAGATATCCGGCCGAGTGAAAGTGAGGTACTGAAGGGCGCCAGCAATGCTTCGGTAGGCAGTGGGATCATCCACTGGTGCGCCCGTGGTACCGAAAATCTTGGATTGAGCATCGACTGGAGTGGCACAGGGCTTGCAGTCAGTCATCCCTGCGCGTTGAAGGACATCCAAGGCGTACTGGCGCTGGTGAAGGAAGAGGCCATCAGGGCGGTGTTCCACTGTCACTCCCAAGAAGTGATGGAGCACACCAAGGTCCTTCATGGCAAACTCCTGCTGCAACGAGGAGACAATCCGCTGAAGTAGAGACTGGCTGGATGCAGTGAGAATAATGTCATCCACATAAAGCAGCAAATAGGCTGAGTCAGCACCGTGGTGGAGGACAAATAAAGAGGTGTCACTCTTGGCTTCGCTGAACCCCACAGACACCAGGAAGGAGGCGAACCGACTGTACCAAGTCCGAGCCTCCGAGGAGCCTGCTTCAGACCATACATAGACTTGTTGAGCCGACAAACGCGCTCAGGGTGAGCGGGATCCACAAAGCCCGCAGGCTGGCTGCAGTACACAGTCTCCGTCAGGGTGCCATGGAGGAAGACATTCTTCACATCGAGCTGGTGAACTGGCCAGGATCTCGAGAGAGCCAGGGAAAGCACGGTCCGGACAGTAGCAGGCTTCACCACTGGGCTGAAGGTCTCATCGTAGTCAACTCCAGGGCGCTGGGTGAAACCCCGAAGGACCCAGCGAGCCTTGTAGCGATCCAGCAAACCATCGGCCTTGCGTTTATGTGTCCAGATCCACTTGCCGGTGACCACATTGCAGCCAGAGGGACGAGGCACCAGGTCCCAGGTCTGATTGGCCAGAAGGGCCGCATATTCTTCCTCCATCGCGCGGCGCCAGTGTGGATCCGCCAGGGCGCCACGAACAGTGGAGGGTATGGGAGAGACTGGCGGCTCCGTAGTGGCGGAGAGGACCAGACGATCAACTGGACGGAGGACCCCCGCAGCCCGCCGAGTCACCATCGGGTGAGTGTGGTGGGGATCGCGGTGGAGGATGGGCGGGTGGTACACCGGCGGCTCGGCGCGAGAGCGGGCCGGTGCAACACCCGTCGGGCGGCGCTGGTAGACCCGAACAGGGTTGGCGTAGCGGGAGGAAGATGCGGGGCCGCGCGTGGCGCGGCAGGTGTCGCGGGGACACGGGGCACGGCCGGGTCCGTGTCTGGGGCGGAACACGGCGCCGACGGCAACAGCGGGCCAACCCCGGTCGCAGGAGGCGACAGGGATGGGGCCGCGTGCTGCACGGACGAGGACGCCGGGGCCGCACATGGCGCGGAGGGCAACGCCGGCTAGTGAGGAGTGGCCTCACGTGGCACAGTCGGGGGCACGGGGGCTGCGGGCGGCACGACGGGCAGCTCCGCTGCCACACACGGCTCGTCAGATGGCGGGAGAGCCACCAGGAACAGCCGGTGATGTACCTGCAGAAGACAAAGGTGGCTGAACCACCGGGTCAGTACAAAACAGGGAGTCCAACTCAAGGCTGGTGGTGGGTGTGGAGTCAACGGAGAAAGGAAAGACGGACTCAGCGAAGATGACATGTCGGGAGATAAGAACACGACGAGAGGAGAGGTCAAAGCAACGGTACCCCTTATGATCGGGGGAGTAGCCAAGAAACGCACACAGGGTCGAGCGGGGCGCAAGTTTATGAGGAGCAGGGGCAGAAGTGTTGGGATAGCAAGCACACCCGAAAACACGAAGGTGAGTGTATGAAGGTGGGGTACCGAACAAGGCATGGTGAGGGATGGGAGCGCTCGTGGCCTTAGAAGGCAGGCGGTTGAGCACATAGGTGGCAGTGAGGAGGCTCTCAGCCCAGAAGCGAGTGGGAGCCGAAACCTGAAAGAGCATGGAGCACATAACATTATTAGTGGTACGAATCATGCGCTCAGCCTTGCCATTCTGAAAGGAGGTATAGGGGCAGGACATGCGCAACTAGACTCCCTTCGAGAGGAAGAAAGCCCGAGAAGCAGAGTTGTCAAACTCACGACCATTATCACACTGGACGGCCTTGATAGTAACCCCAAATTGAGTAGAGACCCAAGCAAAGAAGTGAGTGAGCGTGGGGAAGGCATCCGACTTGGACCGCAAAGGAAACGTCCATGAGTAGTGAGAAAAATCATCAAGAACAACCAGATAATATTTATAACCAGAAATACTCATGATCGGAGAGGTCCACAAGTCACAGTGAATAAGGTCAAACGCATGAACACCATGCGAGGAAGAAATAGAAAAAGGTAGGCGAACATGATGACCTAATTGACAGGCATGACAAATATGCTCACTAGTAGCCCTAGTACAAGGAATAGAGGAGCTACGGCAAAGCTGAGCCAAAATGTCGACACCGGGATGACCAAGCCGGCGGTGCCAGAGTGTGGAGGACGCTGTGGCGGCAAGGGCGGACGAGGGTGGAGCAGCGGAAGGAGGAAGACGAAGTGTGTAGAGGGGTCCGGTGCTGTCACAGCGGAGAAGAGGACGCCGGGTGGCCATATCCTTCACAGTCAAACCAAAAGAGTCAAATTCAACAGAACAGGAATTATCAGTGGTGAATTGACGAATGGAAAGAAGGTTGTGAACAATGTCAGGAGCAACAAGAATGTTTTGCAGGCGAAAAGACCCACAAGGAGTCGCATCACCCACGGAGGTGACCGGAAGACAAGAGTCCATTCCCAACCATGATGGAAGAAGGGTGAGATGGGTGGGGGGGCCTGTGAGAGGAGATAATACCATCATGGGGAGTGGTGTGGAAGGAAGCACCCGAGTCGGCCACCCAATCCGTGGCGGCCGGCGGAGTCAACGCCATGGTGTTGAATGACTGTGCGAGGGCCGTTTGATCCCACCCACCGGACCACGGGCCCCACGCCGAAGGTGCAGGCAGGACTGGCCACCCGGTGAGCATGGCCGCGGGAGGGGTAGGAGGCCGAGGAGTGAACTGTCCCGGCCACATGGAAATGCGCCCCGTCCATGGGTTGGAGAAGGATGGCTAGGGCGCACTCCCGGCGGCAGGTGCTGGCGTGGCGGAGGTAGGAGCCGAAGCGCGACCGGTACCACCACGGCGCCCCCCTCCCCGGCGACGATGATCGCCATCGCGATCGCCACCACGCCCCCCCCCCCCCCCGCCAGTGGTGGAACCGGCGGTAGGAGTACCAAGAAGGGAGGGAGCCGGCGACGGCTGTGGGTGGGAGGCCGGCCAGATGGGGCCGGAGGTGACTAGAGCAGTCGCGGTAGTAGATGTGGGAGCGAGTCCCCGGGTCAGCTCCTCGAGTACAAGGTCATCACGAACCTTGCGGAAGGAGGGGAATGGCACTGTCCTCGTGATCCATGTCCGGAGATGCGCGTAGCTGTCCCCAAGACCGCGGAGGATGTTGAGGACAATAGTGCGGTCCGCAACAGGCTCGCCAAGGTCACGAAGAGAATCCGCCATCCCCTTCATGCGACGGCAGTACTCCGAGATGGAGAGATCCCCTGGACGAAGGTGCGGAAGGCAGCGTCCAACTGGAGAGCACGAGCCTCGCGGTTGCCAAGGAACTGCCCCTCGATCGCAACCCAGGCCTACCGAGCGGTGCCACCAAGTTCCCGCACGATGTCCTGGAGCTCGACAGTGATGGACCCAAGGATCCATGACAGCACCACGCTGTCCATGCGCCGCCAAACGGACCCCTGGGCGACCACCGGAGTGTCGATGAGGACGTGATCATCCAGGGCATAGCGCTGGAGGGTGAGGAGCACCAGGTCGCGCCAGCGAGCGTAGGAGGACAATGAGGGATCAAGGGTGACTGGCACAAGCGCCCGAATGTTCTGGACACCGGCCGCCTGGGCATGGAGCTGTGCAGTACCCGGATCCGCAGCGACAGCTGGAGTCGGGGTGGCAGTGGGGTCAACCCCCCGAGGTGATGCTCGGCCTCAGCGACATGTTGGGCCAGTGCATCAGCGGTCTAGCGAGCCTTCTCCCAAGCAAGAGCGGCTGCACGCTCGCGCGCCCGTGCAGCAGCGGCAGCGGTCTTGGTAGTGGCAAGGGTGGTAGCAAGGGCAGCGTCGGCGGCCACCACATCAGTAGGGGCCGGCCAGCCCGAGGCCACAGCGGTGGGGAGGTGGGGCGGCGGCCCACCCAGGTTCGGCCAGGCCATGGCCATGGCGGGGGGAAGGGGGGCGGCGCCCCCGAGGCCTAGGGGAGGCCGGCGAGGTCGACGGCAGCAAGGGGGGCCCCCATGGTCGGCCAGTCCACAGCCGTGGCGGGGGGGAGGGGGGTCGGCGCCCTAGGGGCCAGGGGAGGGCCGGCGGCCCCAGATCCGGCCGCCCCGGCATCGGGTCCAGGCAGGGCGGGCGGGGCGGCGGCGAAGAGGGCCGGGGGGAGGCCGGCGGCGGCAGAGCCGGCCACGCCGGCGTCGAGGCAGGACGGGGGGGAAGCCGGCGGCGTCGTGGCAGGGCGGGGAGAGGCCAAACCCCGGCGGGGGGAGGCCGGTGGCGCCAAGGCAGGGCGGGGAGAGGCCGAACCCCGGCGGGGGGAGGCTGGCAGCGCCGAGGTAGGGCGGGGAGAGGCCGGTGGCGCCAGATCCAGCCGCCCCGGCGACGGATCCGAGCGGAGGGAGGCCGGCGGCGCCAGATCTGGCCGCCCCGGCGGCGGATCCGGGCGGGAGAGGAGCGGATCCGGCCATGGTGGCGGAACCCAGCCCACGAAAAGGGGAGGAGGAGGCCGGAGATGAGAAGGGGAAGGTGGTGCTCGCCGGAGGAGGTTCGCCGGCCATGGAGGCGGCGGCGGCGGCGCCGGCGGCAGGAGAGAAGAGGGGGAAGGGGGGAGCCTAGGGCTCTGATACCATGTAGGAAATGCTAGATAGATTCCTCTCCCTTAGGTTGGGAGGATAAAAGGGGAGCCTTACAGGAGGGGCCCACACACAGGGGGCCCCACACACACACACTCTAACAATAATATTATTATCATGTAAAATGGTATGGTATGAATATTGTTTCTTTTAATTAATTGGTACGGATCATTCTATAGGGATCTCTAAATTACCAGAAAGACAAAGATGCAATGAACACACTATAAAAAATTAGAAACATATGTCAATAAAGAGCACATGCACCTAGGTTATGCAGCTGAAAGTGACAAAATTAAATCTAATGTCGAGAAGTGAATAGGCTTCTGAACGAATTCAATTCCAAACAGTTCATCTTCTATCATGCTAGCTCTAATAGTTCTACACCCTTTCAGCTACAGCTAAATGAACATGCACAGCCTATCTGGACAGAGGTGGCATTCAATTCCGAAGAACAATTCACAGACCATGGAGAAATAACACAAAGTCAATCTATGCGCATAAGAAATGGGATCGTATCCTATGATGGAAAGTAAGTCTATTTCTACATTGATGCTTCCTTCTTAGCGCAATTTGTGCATAGAAGAACATTCTCTAGATAATTTTTGTTCCTCTCAATCAGGAAGCTTTTCCTGTCTATCACAAATGGGTCCCTATTGGAGGTCACAGAACTTCAACCCCTGAGGTATAAAGCAGTATTACTGAACTTCGTCTTAACTTGCATGCTGCCATATCTCTCTCAGTATTCAATGAAACCTAGCATATGATGTTCTTTCTCTGAAAAATAGAACATTTTTTAGGGGAGAGCCCTACTGGAAAACATATAATGCTATATTCAAATTTAACATGATAAATGAGTACAGTAAAGTCATGCTTTATTAAGTGCATCTAATACACACTAGCACACACATATTCGGATTTAAAATTTATCTTCCTAAAATTCATTTGAATTTTGTACTGTTCCGAAAGAATTTCATGAAATTTGGTGATACCAGTGCCAAGCAAGATTTCATCGTAAGACAAAATAGTGAACCCTGACCTTGATAGAGCTGGAGGCTTGATCATAGCTGGTAGGAGGATCCAGGTTGTCGTAGTACAGACAACTCCTGTAGTTGTAAGGTGCGCACAGTAAATTAATGTGGACAGTGTCGTTTTTGCTCTACTGGAAAACATTGTAGCAATTACTTACAGTAGTATTTGATCTTGTGTGTCTATTTTCAATAGAATGGTAAAATTAAACAAAATGCAAAATAGTGCTACTGCAGAAGGCTACAGTATTGTGCATTTGGTCAGTGTGGCTGGTAAATCTTAAGTTTAGCTCCTAGGTACAAAATCATCACAGTAGGTTAAGCTCTATATTTTGGCAGGCTTCTCTGCCTTTCTGCCTCTCCAATATGAGGAAACGAGATAAAAAAAAAGAGATGATGATGTGTTGAAGACCTGACAGCATGATTTATAAATGTAAATCGAAATTTTCTCCCGAGCAGTTTTACGAATTTAAAAAAAATTGAAATCTGCTTCAAATGTTGGAAAACTCCATGGAGGAAACTGGCCTGTTTCTGACAGTAAATCATCAAAACCGATCACATTTGTACTGAAAACTGACGATCTAAAAGAAAACTGATAGGTTTGGTCACAAAATCACCATAGTTTAAAAATACAGTTTTTCACTAATGGAGTAATGCCTGAAGGATTAGAGTATTAGATCATGTAAAACATGTTTTTAAAGAAATTTTTATGTAAAATGCTGCGAGTGCACGTGCGCATAAACACACATAACAGATGAGATTGAAGACACCACATATTCAATCTTTTTAAAAGTTGACTACAAAATAAAGTACATGAATGAGCACCACATCATTGCAAATGTCCCTGTTTTTTAGATGGCCATCCACAATATTTCTTAGAAATAATGTTGGCATGACACAATAAAAGGTTGAACTTTATTATTGCACTGATTAAAATACCAATAGCACATGTGAGAATATGACCAGTTCCATGCCTAGCACTTGGTTAATTGAGTGAATGCTGATAAAAAACAGAAATCAAACAAATTTCCGGCTTATTTATCACTACTACCATGGCCTACTCAACAAAATAGTGGTCCAATGTTACTCATGTTCAGGTGGAATTACCATGGCCGCCCACCAGGAGGAGATGTATCATATATATCTGACGCTGGAAATGCAAAACCAGGGACTGTGTTCACAGTAAGGTATGTTAAGAATCTGCTCTTTAAGAGGTGATTGGTTGTGTCAGATTGTCAGTCCAATATACTTTAGTGGGAAAAAACTAGTTCAATAAAGTACCGATTTTCTGCTGTCCTCGTGAAGTGACTAAAACAAAGGTCAAATTGTACAAAAGAGGAGAGCTGAGGAAGGTGGGAAAAATGCAAATGCTTCTTTAAAGCGAGCTATGTCTAATACAATCCAAGTACCTTGAGACATCTCCAGATGTAAACTAGAGTCATTGATATACCATGCATATATATGATCCACCTATTAGACAAGCAAAAGATAAGAATACGTAGAACTATGAGGATTTCATTAATAAGAAGAAAGACAATAAAATTCAAGTGGGCGAGGATCCAACCTGGATGGCAGGGTGCACATCCACATCTCCCACCAGCTCAGCTATGCTCAGTTTTTCAGCTAAGAAAAGGCTATACTCATTTATGTTGTTTATCCAATATTTAAAATGCCTTGCATCCATTGCTAAGGTGGATAATTTAGTGCAGTTCTATGGGAGACCTATATGAGTTTGACAAAGAATCAAGGCCATCATGGAAAAAGCACATATGGAGTGAAGAAAAGGCAGAAAATGTATCATTAAGCTCATCAGTTGGATGTGCTTTACATGGCCTGCTAGGATCTAACTCAGTATCACTTTTCCTGGTAACAAAGGTATGTCACAATTTGCTCTCATAAATGACTTGCTGAATTTAAGCTAATACAGAAACATTATTATGTAAGCATTCTAGCCATGCTGACTGCTATAATATAACAATAATATAGACCAAACTTTTGTGCAAAACTATCACAAAGGAATAATTAATAATACATGTGACAATCTGTTTAATGTACCTTATCTGGAACTGTTGGTCTCAAGTGGAATTGGTTCCAAAGTACCACCTCAAGAAAACAGGAAGGATGTGTCTTCTCTCTTTCATGTGGTTCAATGCGTCAGAACCATCTTTACTGAACAGTCTGTTTTTGTGAAACATTTTCACATATTTCATATAGTTCCTTTAAACACTTTCTTAAAAAATCATGGTTTTGAGATAGTTTTGCACAAAGAAAAGAAACATGTATATTGTATATATTTCCTTAGTTGGATATCTCGTAGCATAATAATCAAAATATGGTGTCAACCAGAACATTATGACCAATCATGTGATAGATAATTCAAGAGAAACCGATGACCTCTTTATCAAGTCACTATAGATAATAAGTTCAGAGGAATATAAATATATAATAACAGCAAATATTTACTAACCACTAAAAGTAAGAATGTGTCTTGGCTAGGACCTCCATTTCCATTGTAGAACAATATTTATTTGTTTGCATAATGTATTTATAGATTGGCAGGATGGTTTATTAGTGGAGCGCCGCTTGCATAGAAGGAAGTGGAAATGGTATAAACATGGAGCTCCTAAGATTCAAAGACTTAGTTCAATTACAGAAGTTCAACAGGATGAATATAATGATGTGTCTTCAATCTATTTTACAACCATCACTGGGAAAGTATTCGAGTACCAATTTCCAAAACATACAGGTATAAACTCCTTTGGAGATGCTGATCTCGTTATGTTTAAGGTCATTCTAATATTCCAGTAGGGTTCTCCCTAAAGGTCACTGATAACAGTTGAATAATGAAGATGAATTTGTTATTTTGAAGAAAGTTTTAATAGAAGAGTCATTTATTGAATTATATCAAAATGTGTGATTTCAATTTGAAAGATGAAGATCATAGTTGTTATGGCTGCGCAGCGAGGCGAGACGCCGGACCACCTTCACACCTTTTAGGCGAGTACGGCGTGCGGCGAGACGACACCATACTCACTTCAAAAATGGCACATGAAAACGGAAAAATTGATTATATGTTCCAAAGTTGAGAGGTCTTTGATAATATATCTAAAGTTGAAAATTCTTTGATTATATGTCCTAATCAGTGCATATGGTTTAACTGATTAGGACATATAATCAAGATTTTTCAACTTTGGACATATTATCAAAGACTACACAACTTTAGCATATATAATCAATTCCCCCCATGAAAACACCATCAATTAATCATCACTTAATTCTACTCAGGTCACTAATATAGTAATACTATAGTCTAAATAGCCACTAGCAAGATTAATGTTTATAAGTCACTAATACCTAGTGTTAGAGCTGATTGGTTGACCAAAGATTAGAGATTAATCAATAAATTAACTAAATTAATTAGTTAACAAAATAATTAAATAACATATTGCCTCCAGGCACAACCAGGCATAGCAGCACAGACATGGCACATGCTTTTGTGGCAGTGCTGTCACAGCACACACAGCATGGGCACACCTTTTTGCTATGCCTTTTTCTTTTTTCCATGTCTTTTTCTATAACTCAATCTCTCTCATGCACATGTCACTTTTCCTCTTTCCTTTTTCCTCACCTCCTCTATATGCATCTCCTGTCTCTCTTCCCCTTCCCCTCTCATTCTCTCTCACAGCGTAGAGATCAGTGGCTCTGGTAGCGCAAGGCTGGCACAGCTCAGGCAGTGGTGCGGTCTCGACGCGGTGGCGACGCGATCCCAACCTGACGGCGGCACAAATCCAACGACGACGGCAACATGGATCTAGCGGCGGGGACGCAGAAAACAGGCTCAAGAACTCCATCGTCGTTGTCATTTGTCATCCATGAGAAGCAATATGGTGTCCGTGTTGTTAGAGAGAACACTCGCATTGGTAGGGATGACACTAAGAGTTAGGGCAATTTTCTTCTCATTCAACTCACTAGAATGTCATGCTTAACCTGAATGGTTAGGGTACATATATATAGGCTGGTTATACAGCCCAAGATGCTATCAAGATGCTAGATGCTAGTCTAAGACGCTAAAGCAAAGATGCTAGTCTAAGATGCTAAAGCAAAGATGTTTAGTCTAGTCTAAGATACTAAATCAAAGATGTTAGTCTAAAATGTTAAAGCAAAGATGCTAAATGTGTTTAAGACTACAAACTTGTCCACACATGGACATCACATATGTTATGCCAAACAACATGTCATGCCAAACAATATGTCATGGCAAACACACATAGACTTATCCTCTCAATGTCCCCCTAAGTCTTGTATGGTGCCTTTTAGGGAATCTGAACCATCCCAATCCTGACGCAAAGCTCTTGAAACTTAATCCGCCCAAGCGACTTGGTGAGGAAGTCGGCGAGCTAGTCTTGGGTATTGATGTAGCTGGCCTTCACACTCCCCTCATCCAAACAACTCCGGATGAAATGGTACTTCACCCGGATGTGCTTGTTGCGCTCGTGGAAGACAGGGTTTTTTGCCAAAGCCAAAGCAGACTTGCTATCCATCCCTGAGCTCCATCGCTTCGACATCTCTGTCAAAAAGATCGCCAAGCAACCGAGCCAGCTAGAGAGCCTGAGTTGATGCAGAAGTGGATGTGATGTACTCTGCCTCGCAACTGGACATGGCCACCACCTATTGCTTGATCGACTGCTAGCTGATCAGAAACCTACTAAGGAAGAACAACGTCCCGCTGGTGCTCTTGCTTGTGTCGATGTCACCGGCGTGGTCGCTATCGCTATACCCGATGAAATGTGCCGCACCGGGGCACCTCGGGTAGTACAAGCCATAGTCAGAGGTCCCCGCGACATAGCGCAGGATCCTCTTTACGGCCTGCTAATGCTCCGTCGTCGGTCGCTGCATGAACCGATTGACGTAGCCAACTGTGAACGCCAAGTCCGGCCGCGTGTGGACAAGGTAGCGAAGGCTATCCACAATGCGCCGGTACTTCGTCGTGTCCACCTCCTCCGTCGTGCTGTTGTGACTTAGCTCCAGCCTTTCCTCCATGGAAGTGTAGGTTGGGTTGCAATTGGTGAGTCCGCCCAGCTTGACGATGCGCTTGACGTAGGCGCTCTAGCGAAGTGAAATGAAAAAGCTGTCCTAGTGCACCTCGATCCCTATGTAGAAGGAGATGATCCCTAGGTTGCTCATCTGGAAGGTGGCATTCATTTTTGTCTTGAATGCCTCTACCTCCACCTCCTTAGTGCCAGTGATCACCAAGTCATCAACGTAGATGCCTACCAATAGGGCATTGTCTCCCTCTCCCTGCCGATAGACTGCAGCCTCATGAGCACTTTGCTAGAACCCCATCTGCCTGAGAGTGAAGTCCAGCTTGTCGTTCCAAGGTTGTGGTGCCTGTCACAAGCCGTGGAGAGCCTTGCACAAGCGAAGAACCTTGTTCTCCTTGCCGGGGATGACAAATCCCGGCGGCATCGGACGTAGACCTCCTCCTTCAAGTCGCCATTGAGGAAGGCAGACTCGACATCCATGTGGTGGACACGCCAACCCTCCTAGGCTGCTAGCATGAGGAGGACATGAATGGACTCCATCCGTGCAACGGGCGCGAAGGCGTCGTCGAAGTCAACTCCCTCTTGTTGGACGAAGTCGCGTGCCACCAACCGAGCCTTGTGCTTGACCACCACCCCGGCCTCATCTTTCTTCAGCTTGAACACCCACTTAAGGGTGATGGCACGGTGGCCGGTCGAAAGATCAGCCAGCTCCCATGTCTGGTTCCATTCGATGGTGTCCATCTCCTGCTGCATCGCGGCGCGCCAGGTCACGTTTCCTTCAGCCTCAGCAAAGGAACGTCGCTCACCGTCATCGTGCGCCAGGTGCAGCTTCGCATTGAAGTCATGTTGCGCCATCCCAAGAACGGACTACTCACCAAGGATGTTATCCATGGTGCGGTAATGCAGAGGCTCGCCGTCGTGGCAGGCATCGACACAGTCCCTATTGTTTGACAGTGGAGTAGCGAACTCCACT
Organism: Zizania palustris; assembly: GCA_019279435.1. Lineage (NCBI taxonomy): Eukaryota > Viridiplantae > Streptophyta > Magnoliopsida > Poales > Poaceae > Zizania > Zizania palustris. The sequence continues at coordinate 41,946,335 of JAAALK010000288.1, read as the reverse complement.
GTGCACTGCTCATCATGGACCGAAGTTGTGGATGTCGATCTCGGAGATGTGGGCGCCGGTGTAGGAGAGTGGGATGTGGCTAGTGCAGGAGGCGATGGAGAACTTGCCGGAGAAGATGACGTGCCAGGTGATGGGGCAAGTGAGATCGGTGAAGGTGAGCTGCTAGCTCCCCCTGCTCCCTCGAAGTAGATGTAGTCGATGACGAAATCGCTGATCGTTGAAGTCGAGCCATCATCCGCCATCTTGCCCCACGTCCAGCCTCGCCTTTCGTCGAACACAGCGTCTCGCGAGATGTGGACGCGTTGTGTCATCGGGTCAAGGATGTGGTAGGCCTTGGAACCCTCCGTGTAGCCGATGAAGACCCCTCGCGTGCTCCGGTCGTCAAGCTTGTCGACGTGGCTGAGCTCCTTGACGAACGCAAGGCAACCAAAAACGCAAAGGTGGCCGACCATCGGCTTGTGTCCATGCCAGGCTTCATACAGCATCTCGCCGTCATGAGACTTGGTGGGCGAGCGGTTGAGATGGACGACAGTCATCACCGCCTCTCCCCAGTAGATCGCCGGCATCCCCCTCTACTTGAGGAGGGCGTGAGCAGTGGCCACCACCATCTGGTTGCTGCGCTCGACGATGCCATTCTGCTGCGGTGTGTACGGCGCGGAGTAGTGGCGCTGAATCCCCTCGTCGGCGCAGTACGTCGCGAACTCAGCCGTCATGAACTTGCCGCCGTTGTCCGTGCGCAACACCCGGAGCTTGCGGTCGCACTCCTTCTCCACAGCATCTTGATGACGCTTAATAGCATCTGTGACTGCCGCCTTGGTGTCGAGAAGCACCGCCCACATGTAGCGAGACACGTCGTCGACGAGGAGGAAGTAGCGCCGGCCTCCAGGGGTAGCCGATGTCACGGGACCGCAAAGGTCGCCGTGCACAAGCTCGAGCTTCTCCTTGGCTCGAAAACTCGCTTGACGAGGGCATGGGAGTTCCCGCTGATTGGTTAGCACGCAGATATCGCAGAACTGCTCCACATGCTCGACACTCGGCATGCCCCGCACCATCTCCTTGATGTCGAGCTGCTTCAGGGCCTCAAAGTTGAGGTGCCCAAAGCGCTCGTGCCACCGCCAGGCGTCGTCATCGCGACGAGCTGCAAGACACACGGGTTGCGCCACCTGCACATGGAGGACATAGAGGCAATTGATTCCTTTGTTTACCTTGGTGACAAGTCGGTGCTGATGATCCCAGATGCACAATACTCCATGCTCGATATCCACGCGCGAGCCATTCTCATCCAGCTGGCCAAGGTTGATGATGGAGTTCCTCAGCGCGGGGATGTAGTAGACACCAGTGAGCATCCGATGCTCGCTGGTCTTGGTGGTAAAGATGACGGAGCCGATGCCCCTTATCTCCACGGTGGAGGCATCCCCGAACTTGATAGAGCCTTGCACGCTGGAGTCCAGGTCGGAGAAATGCTCCCGCTGCCCGGTCATGTGATGGGTGGCGCCGGTGTCGAGGAACCAACAGTTGATCTTATCATCGTTGGACCCATTGCCAAAGAAAACGTGTGCACGCGGTTCATCGACGTGGAGAAGAGCGGTGACTGTCGACACGGGAGGGCAATTCAGCTCAATGTTCCCGTATATGAGGAACATAGTTGGCTCCTCCTGTGCTTGCGCGACGTGTGCCTGACCGCCACGCTTCGCCTGCCGGTAGTCCCTGGACCAATGGCCGATCTTGCCACAGTTGTGACAAGTGTTGTCACGGGTGGCCTTGTGGTCACCGTTGGTGCCGCCAGTATTGCCTCCACGTGCCTGAGGGGCCTTGCACCCCCTGTGTGGCTGGCGCTTGCGGCCACTCGATGAACTTGATGCCTCCCCCTTCTTCTGCTCTCACTAGCGGGCGAGCCACTGCTCCTCGGTGAAGAGAAGCTTGCCACCAGTAGTGACCGGCTCTGAAGATGCTTGGGGCTCGTCGTTGTCGATGACCTTGAGGCGACCTATCGCCTCTTCGATCGACATTCCAGAGAGGTCCAGCAAGGACTCGATCGAGCGAGTGCTCTGCTTGTATCTCTCGGGAATACGGCGAAAGAGCTTTTCGATGGCTCTTTCCTCATTGATGATGTCTTCGTCGTGTTGCACCAACTTCTGCAGTAGAGAGTTGAGACAGAGAGCAAAATCATCAACATCCTCACCTGGTTTAAAAGTCAGGTTCTTCTACTCCTTACGTAGTGCCTACAGCACAGACTTGCGGGCGCGATCATTGCCGATACACGCTACAGCAATGGAATCCCAGGCCTTCTTGGCAGTCCACTTGCAAGCAATCGAATACTACATCTCCGGCGGGACTGCAACAACGAGGGCCTCCAGCGCCCGTCGATCATTGTTGTAGTCGACATCGTCGTATGTGACTGCCTCCCACATGTACCGCACTTGGAGCTTCACCCTCATGACCACGGACCACTCGGCGTAGTTGGTCTTAGTGAGCGTGGGCCATCCACCGCCAGCGCCAGCGTCCTTGACGATGATATGGAAGTCGTGATGACCATGTCGCCGGTCCGGGGAAGGAGAGCCATGCAGCTTATGAAGGTCGTGTTCGCCAGGAGCACAACTGTCACGTGCGCATCCTCCAGGAGCGTTGTCGGCGCGTCTTGGCCCATTTCGGCTACCACCCCGTGCGCGGTGCTGCGCATCTGCCCACTGCACCACCCACTCATCCTTCGCCCTCCTTGGTAACTCGGCCTCCAGGTCGAGGCTACCTCCCTCAGAGGCAGTGCCACTACTGCTACCATGACACAAAGCTTCGAACTCTATCGCCGCAACACGTGTTGCAGCCGCAGCCGCCGCCGCTTCCTCTTGCGCTCTCGCTACTGCTAGCTCTGCCACCACCAACCTCACCTTCCGAGCCACCGCCGTCGTGGCCTCTGCTGCCACCTGCTCGTGCTCCTCTACCATGGCGACTTCGGCCTCCTATTGACGCCGCACGCTCAAGATGACCGAGCGAAGAGAGTCTCCTATGGACATGGCACGCTGCTAGAGGGGAAGGGTCATGGACATTGCTGCTGCACTAGGAGTAATTTGCTGCTGTCGAGCTGCTGCTCGAAGTGTGGGTGGTGCTCGTCGAGTCGCTAGTTTCCGGTGGACCGGCGAGGGAGGAAGACGAACAGGGAGACGGGTGTCTCCGCTGGAGAGAATCACGGAGGGGATTGGATAGGTCACAGAACCATACAACTCTGATACCAATTGTTAGAGAGAACACTCGCATTGGTAGGGATGACACTCAGAGTTGGGGCAATTTTTTTCTCATTCAACTCACTAGAATGTCATGCTCAACCTAAATGGTTGGGGTACATATATATAGGTTGGTCATATAGTCCAAAATGCTACCAAGATACTAGATGCTAATATAAGATGTTAAAGCAAAGATGTTAGTCTAAGATGCTAAAACAAAGATGCTTAACTTAGTCTAAGATGCTAAAGCAAATATGCTAGTCTAAGATGCTAAAGCAAAGATGCTTAATTTAGTCTAAGATGCTAAAACAAAGATGCTAAAGGTGTTTAAGACTATAAACTTGTTCACACATGAACATCACATATGTCATGCTAAATACACATAGACTTATCCTCTCACGCGTGACACCAAAGAAGATTAGGCAAACACCATACTCGCCACACTCACTTGTGGCGAGTTGTCGGCCGTGGCATCCACCAACGACTGCCCGATGCCTAGGCGACGCTTTAACAACTATGATGAAGATAAGCATAAATTATGAAGAAACTACTCTAACACAGTACTGCAGAAAAGTAAAATCTGCAGCAAAATACCTTCGATCTAAACCATGTGCTCCACTCAATGATATTCTTAGTTCTTACTTATGACTCTAGATATATCAGCATAAAAGCATTGTTCTATGAAAAAACAGTACAATCATGCTTAGCAAGTCAACTAGATTTAAGGTCATTGAACATTCTCGTGTGAACTTTTTCTTTGAACAAAATGTCATATTCAATTGTTTAATTCTTAAACCATAGCAACAGCTAACTATTACCATATCAAGCTGAAACTAAGCTGACATCATGACATGATCTATCTTTTCACTGGACAAGGTGGGGCTCAAAGCAATAAGATAAAAGGACTATGGGTAAATCACATGTCTCCTGAGAATACAAAAGTAGCAAGAAACACCCAAGGTGTACAGGTTCAAGTTGGCCGAGTGATATTTCCGCTGGATGATGGTAGGCTTGGGGAGCTGCATTTGCCTGGTATGGGCGGTGATGATTTTGGTCCAAGTCAACACTACAGCATGAGAAGGAAAGTGCCAAACAAGTATGAGTGGTCCATTCTAGATGCACCAGAAACAGAAGGATGGAATGCCGAATATTGCACAGAAGATCATGGTCCAACAAACTGTATTACTGGAGCAAAGAATGTGGCCGCAGATACGAAACCAAATGACTTGAGCAATATCCCACCTTCCAGAAGGCGCAAAGCAGAAGAGAAGCAACAATATCTGTATATTAATACCCATGCGAGAGATGAAATGGAATCATATAACTTTCTATCAAAAAATATTAATCTTAACTTCCACATGCGAGTGATGCATGCAGATAGATCACTTTTCCTCATAACAGATAATGGCTTAACCTTTGAATATCTAAACAACAATGGTGTATGGTTATGGCTAAGACATGAGCACACTACTTCCATGAAAAGTGCAGTAGGAAGCTATAATGGCAGCTTGTATCTTGTTGATGTGCACGGGAACTTACATATTAGAGAAAGGAATGGAGACGAACTATTATGGATTAATTGCACAGCAATGAGGAAGGGAAGACAGGTCGCAAGTGGGTCTCCATGGGATGGCATCCCTGGTTTATCACTCAGAGTAACACCAGATGATGCACTTTTCTTTGTTAACAAGAGAGGCAAGCTTCTACAGTTCACGGTAAAAGTTCAATCATGCTCTAGTCTCATCCATGTTATCATTAGGCTTATTAGACAGAAAACTTTGAATGTGGCCATTTTAAATGAACTATTGCAATTACCCAAGATGTTAAAGAGATGCAAAATTTGACAGGCAAAACTGATTTGCTCTTTTGATGTACTGAAACTATGCTAAACAACGAATCAATGAGCAAATGTTGAATTTAGGGTAGTTGAGCAACAAGCATTCACTGCAAGGAGTTTACAGGAAGCAAACATAAACAGAGTACTCGGAGTAAGATAACCTTCCAACAGGATTTAGATGTGATATTACCTCTGTTCTAGAAGTTGGAGTTTCTATCCACAAGTAGGTCCTGTTTTCTTGTACCATACATTATTTCCTCATTTCTTAGAATATATAATAAATGCAATATATAAAATAAAATGAACACATATCCAGGAATGTCTCAGAATTATAAACAATCATAACTCAGATAGACAGTAAGGAAAGAGTTTGCCATACTTTTTTTACTAATAATACAAACCATAGACAGATTACAATAAGATCTGTTGTATATCGAATTAACCCTATATGGCAATATTTCATAATTCAGTTATGCTAACTTCTGTGCAGAACAGCATCATGCTGATGTCTTTATAAAATTTCTGCAGGTTGCGCTACGGAAATTCAAATGGAAGGACTGCCAGAGCCCTCCTGATACCAAGATTGCATTCATAGTGGATCAGGAGGTCTTCAGAAGAAATGTAATTTTTGTGGTTGGCCGCAACGGCCGCCTATACCAGTACAACAGAATCACAGAGCTATGGCACAGACACTACCAATCAACTCACCTAGTCCTCTCACGATTACCAGGGACAGCAATGAGGCTGTCCACTCTCTCCCTCGCCGGCTCCATCTTCATGGTATCTGAGAACGGAGGCCTAGTCGAGTACCATTTCAGCCCACAGGACGGCTGGGAGTGGGTGGAACACGGTACGCCCCACCGGGACGTGACAATCGCCGGCGCCCCCGGGCCGTGCTTCGACGGTTCCCAGCTGTTCGTCATCGGATCCGACGGACACGTCTACCGGCGACACCTTGATGACAGGACGTGGAGGTGGACGAACCACGGGCATCCATCGGGACCGTCCGCAGCGGCGTTGGATTTGGACGCAGCCGGTGGAGACAAGAGCTGCACCACGCCAGGCTCAGCCGACGCGCACTACATGGACGGCTTCGTAGGAAGCTGCGACGAGAAGGTCAGCGGACGCAACTGCAAACATCTCATTTCGCTCCTTATTGGTGGTATATATTCTCCACTATCTAAAGACGCTAATGGTGCTTGGGCAATTCGACGAACAGGTGGCGGCCATGCGGCCATTGCCGTTCTCGGAAGACGCGGTGGTCTTCGAGCTACGGGACGGCAGGGTAAGCAAGCGAGCGCGTCCCTGTTCCTCGCCGCATGGCAATATCGCAGCGCATCGCGCGAACCAAGAATCGCGCTCGCTTCAACGGGAAGAGAGAGAAACATAAGCTTGCCTGATTACCTGATCATGTGTTGCGTGCTCTGTGCTTGCAGCTGGCGGAGCTGCGGCGAGGAGCGGACGGGTGTGGCTGGTGGGAGTGGGCGCGGATCATCGGCACGCCGGCCAGCGCCTGCATGACTAACTACTGGACGGCCGTCGCCACGTAGCCGCCGATGCCGTCGAGGCGGGAGCGCGCTGCGGCGCTGATTCGTTCAAAATTTAGGTCAGACGCCATATAGCTTACGTGGCACCAGCTCCATTTAATGTTTTTTCCACTTTACGGCGGAAAACGGGGATTCGAAAAGGTATGCACGTTTTAGTTAGACTAGCAATCCTAGTATTTTATATTGTATAGAAAATTAGAAATACTTGTACTAACCTCTTTAGTTAGAGTACACTGTAGTAGTAGATATAGTTAGAGTCTGTTTGATTAAACTAGAGATTTAAAAAGGTCTTAAGTTGTGTGAAAAGTTGATACGTGTTGAGAAAAAAAACAAATATCATTTATGATGGTACGAACGAGGTGTAATTATTATGTAACTTTATAATTTTGTGTCTAGATATCTTTTATTTTTATGCTCCGTGAATCGATCTAGTGTTTGATAGGATTAAGTTAACGTAAACGATAATAAAATTAATTATAGTGCTAAGGAATAATAATATAATAAATTATTGGATTTGTTTGGTTAACAAGTATAATGTATTCCGATTACATTATAGTTTTTTGGTTAACAAGTATAATGTATTTTATTTATATTATAATGTTTGGTTAGTAATGTATTAAATTACTACATCTTAAACAAAAGTGTTAACTAAACCATAATCTACGATGCAACTTTCAAGCTAGCAACAACAAGTAAGATCAATTGACGGTACTTCAAGCATACTGGTACTTTGAGAAAGAAATTATCACAACTTCAAGAAAATAACTTTGATTCATAACAACATCATCCATAACAAAATCATCCATAATCAACATAGAAAATAACTAGTTACATCTTCTTTTCTTATTCCTTATCTTTTTCTCACCACTATTGTTACGGTCACTTGTCTTCTTCTGGTTCTTTCTATGCATTATCTCTTCTACATCATTCTAATCTGATACATCTTTAAGAGCAATTTCCTTCTCCATATTTGACATAGCTTCACCAACCTCTTTCGCTCCTTCTCTTGTGGTTATATCTCTTTCGTATATTGCAGCTAATGTATCATAGTAAGAGAATACAATATCATACAACACATTTGTCTCATGATTTTTCTATAAAAGTAATGAAATAGTACAAAACATAATATTAGTAATATATAACAAAGTAAAATAGAGCTATCAAAACTCATGTTTCTGATGAAGTGTTGGTGAGCAAGCAAAACTGTTTTAACATAGCCCCTTACGGTTCAAATATATCAGAAACATATGTATCGTAACTAAAAGTGTGTCATTGTGCCCCTCTTTCATTTGTTATTCTAAACTTATCTTAAACTCAACTGATGATGGAACATAAAATCACATAAATTCATGACTCATGAACTAAGATACGTAGACAAAGAAAAGGCAAAAAATCTTTCTTAATTTGCAGCATGTTAATTTCATATCTCATTGATAGAGTCAAATTAGTTGTTTTCGCTATATATGCTGAAGGTGAATGTATTCCTAGAAAACTGAGCATGTTTATTGGCACCTCTGAATTTTTGTGTTCACTACAACAAAACAGGCAACTTCCGTCGGCCAAAGCCGACGGAAGTTAGCCCTTTCCCGACGGAAGAAGCCAACTTCCGTCGGCAAAACGCTAACTTCCGTCGGCCTTTGGCCGACGGAAGCGAGGCGACGGAAGTTAGCTAACTTCCGTCGGCGGCCGACGGAAGTTAGCTAACTTCCGTCGGCTTGACGTGGCCGACGGAAGTTAGCGCCGAACACTGCCACGTCAGCAGGGGGGCTTTAACTTCCGTCGGCTAGGGCCAAAGCCGACGGAAGTTAGCCTTTCTGCCCACGTGGCCGAAACCAGCTAACTTCCGTCGGCTATGGTCAAAGCCGACGGAAGTTAACTGATATTTTTTTTTATTTTTTCCTGGTTCCCCTACTCACACTCACATCCAACCACAATTTCACATACATTCACAATACACATCCAAAATCACATTTCACATCCAAAATCACATTCAAACTTCACATATAACATCCAAAATCACATCTCACATCCAAAATCACATCTCACATCCAAATTCACATCCACACTTCACACATCACATCCAAAATCACATAATATAACTGAATTCACATCCAAAGTCACAGTACACATCTGAATTCACATATAACATCCAAACTCACATACAAATTCACAAAACACAGCGAGAGCCACATACAAAGTCATATTTGTCCATATACTCACTGATCGCCCACATTTGGGTCGTGGGCGCCGCCGCTGCCTCCCGCTTCGTTCACATTTGCCCCGGAGGCTCCATCCTGGCCAGGCGTACGGAAACACTGAAGAAATAGACAAAATTAGAAACGAACTCAACTACCCTTCTAAACGCTAACTTAAGTATTTAGGAGGTACCTCAGGTGATGTAGGAGATAGTGGTGGTGGCGGGGGAGGTAGTGGTTGGAACATAGACATGTCAAATCCACTGTTTTGCTGGGCTAGTTGCTACACATGTTGTAATGTAATCAGTTAGTTCTAAACCTATTTCTGAATACTTTTGAACTGCAACACTCTAAAGTAAGCTTACTTGGATCATCGCCTGCTGTTGTGCTAAGCAGGCGGTATAGTACTCTTGTTGTTTGCTGTAGTGCTCGTCGCGCCGCCTCATTTCCTCCCTCATCCGAACCATCTCCGAGGTTTCTTCTGAGCGACGACGACTGGAGCCAACTCCGACGGAGCTCTGCGACGACTGGGCTGACTTCTGAGCTCTCACCGCTCTCGAGTCAATAACTCCATTGAACATGGAGTACCTGCAACATTAACAGGGGTTAGTTACCATCACAATACCATACACAAAACATTAATAAAAACACTGTCTCACCGTCCATGGCTTTTGCCACCTCCGCTGGAGTACACGGCCATTTGGTCCACAGGTTCTCTCCGCCAATCATAGTCCTCTCCATGGAGTCGAACCATGTGTTCACCATACTGCGCCTGCAAAAAACATGTCCGATTAGCTAGACGCAGAAAAATGAAATTACGTCAACTCTTAATAACATCTCACCAAATGGTCCGTGGTTGTCTGGCTACACAAGACATCTGGCTGTGTCGGATCGCTTCCTTTGTGACCAGAGATATACACCTCTATGTCACTTGGCACGTTGCCAGATTTAGCTTCCTGTACATTAGAAATGAGTTAGTCGCATTACAATGTATCTATAGCTAGAGAGTGACAGATCGGTCTTACCAAGCGTTTAGCGTGGCGAATATGTCCGTCGGCACCATATCTGTGCTTCGGATCCGTCCCGCGGCATTGTCTTTTCTGCTCGGAAGTCTTCTTAAATGCGGCTGAAGACCAAATCTTGCAGAATTCGAAATAGGCGTCCTCGCGGTTTGCAAACCACGGAATCCTCACCTGAACAGAGATGCTATTTGTATTATATGACAACAAATCTCAACAATCGAAGAGTAAAAATTTAGAATTGTTTACCGAACGGTATTCTTCTTCAGTCAAATAAATTGACGATGAGCTCGTCGCCTTGCTCATTCGTTGCCCTAGCTTCTCCTTGTAGTAAGCATTGTTCGCTTGAATGCGGGCATACGAAATGGCGTCCTTCACCACCTTATGTGCATTGTTGTTGAAGACTTGAAGCGCATGGTTATGGTGATTGCCGACTTCTGGCAAGCAAAAGCGTAACTGCAAAAGTAATGATTAGTACAGTGTTGTAACTCGAAAAGCCTAAAAGTAGATTGAAAAAACACTTGCATACCCAGAAGTCATGAGACACCGCCCCCTGAGCAGTTCCGTGGCGCCCGTCAGGAGCGAACCGGTACTGGTCCCATGTCTGGCATAGAACCCGCTCACCGGTCGGCATTGTCAGCACCCCTGGGTAGTGCAGATGGCACAGGTTACCCAATATCTGGTTAACTTGCCTGACCCTCGAAGTGCCGTCGAACCGAGAGTCAATCCAAGATCTAGAAATACATAATAAATAAAGTTAATTAGTTTAGTGAAAGAAATTTTTTGAAAACAAAAGCAAAACAACAGAAGAGTATTACACTTACCCGTCACCAACAGGCGTAATCTCGATCTTGGCTCCACCGGAAGAGACTACTGGTGGAGCGACCAAGTGGCTCGTCCTGAAAGATACCGAGGACCCGCCGGCAGCCTCAGCACCTTCCTCCTGACCCGCACCCTCCGGGAGATCCCCCTGCCCCGCACCCTCTGGGTCATCCCCCTGCCCCACACCCTCTGGGTCATCCCCCTGCCCCGCACACTCTGGGACATCCCCCTCTTGCCCGCCACCCACCGGATCATCCTCATGACCCGAAAGGCCTGTGTCACGCCTTAGACACTACCACGGACCCTAGGCGCCCCCCCAGACACGCCTGGCGATCGCCTAGGCGCCATGGGCGACGCCTAGAAGCTCCAGGCGGGCGCCTAACTCCACCCAGGCGAGGCGATTCACCATGGTCTCCGGCGGTGACCGCCTGGACGCCTAGTCGGCGCAGGCGATGCCGTGACAACCATGGTCTATAGGAAAAGGTAGGTCCTAAACCCACCCAAGAGTAACCGACAAAACATGGTATTTATGATGAGCCATGAGTCCGAACGAAATTTCAGCAGCATAACCCCGCTGTTCTCCAATTGCACGCCTGATAGTGGTGCAATGGAGAACAACAAGGTTATGTTACTGAAATCCCATTCGGACTCATGACTCATCATAAAACCACGCTCTGTCGCCCACTCTGAGGCTGTCCAAAAAGGGACAATTCCGGACCTACATATCTCACACGCATGACACGTGTGAGACATGTTGGTCCGAAACAGGTGACGCATAGGTTTCGTTACACTATTTACGTTGGTGTCAAATAAAATATTGGATACGAAAAGAATATATATAAGAAATTATACATATATATAATATAGTAATCATCATAATGAAATCATCAATAAACCACAAATTAATATAAGAATATAATTAATAGCATATATAATAGCACATCGCATACGAAACATTTGTAAAAGCATAAAATTAATTCAGGTCAACTACTTGTGACATGTGCATAATAACAATTAACGTCATTGTGAGCAAAAATGAAACAATTATTCATTATATCACAAATTACAACAAAAAATAAGTGTCTATCATACAATCAATCTTCGGCCACTATGATAAAATTACTGCAAACCTAGAGCAACCATTGTAATCCACTATGACAAAATTCACAAATCAAAAGTGAAGAAAAATCTTAAAGAATAAAAAATTACTTGAGAGCTAGCGATGGATCGGAGGCCGGCGGGCGGTGGAGGTCGACGAGCGGCGGTCGAATCGGGGACGGCGGCCGGGACGGCGGCGATGGCCGGGAGGGGGCGGTGGCCGGCGGTCGAGGCGGCCGGGAGACGGCCGGCCGGGCGGGAGGCGGCCGGGAGTAGGCCGGGAGGCGGCCGGCCGGGCGGGCGGCTGCCGAGCGGGCGGGCGGGCGACCGCGGGCGGGCGGGCGACCGCGGGCGGGCGGGCGGCGGCCGAGGCGGCCGGCGCCGGAGCCGGGCGGGCGGGAGCCGGGCGGGCGGGCGGGCGGCGGCGGCCGGGCGGGCAGCGGCGCGGCGGCGAGGGCGGGCGGCGGCGCCCGAGGCGGCGAGGGCGGGCGGCGGTGGGAGGCGGCGAGGGCGGGAGGCGGCGGCGGGCTGCTGGGCGCGGGAGGCGGCGGCGGCGTGGGCGCGTACAGGGAGTTAGGTCTCCCTGTACGCGCGCGCGGTTGGGAAAAGGTCCCCCTAACTTTCGTCGGCTTGTGGAGACCGACGGAAGTTATTTAACTTCCGCCGGCTTGCCCAAAAGCCGACGGAAATTAACTTGGCCGACGAAAATATTCTGTTTTGTTGTAGTGGTTGGGTACTCTCATCTTTCGATTGAAGCTCATTACAAGGCACATGTAATTCAATAATATAAACATATGCAACAATGAACATATCAGCTTGCAATGATATCAAGTTTTGCTTTTTCTTGAAACGGAGATAAAACATAAAATTCAATCTGTTTGCCATACATTATAAAGCTGAATGAAAGTGAAACTTCCAATCTGAAAGCACACAATATTGTTCAAAGTCATGTATGTAACGTTACCGAGAAACCACCAGAAACAAAATCGACAAAAACTATACGAAAACAATAACTTGAGCTTGTTGGACAATTTGTTTTTCTAAAGAAGTTTGTGCAATGCAAGACTCACGCTCGTTCCTAGAACCGATAAGTAGCAAAACAAAACTAATATATTTTAATAATGAAAGAGATTAAACAATACATTACAACTTCTTTAGGGTCTATTCGGTTAGGAGGGGATTGAAGAGGTTTGGAAGGGATTGAGGGGGATTGGAGGGGATTGTAGTGTAAATCCCCTCCAATCCCTCTCAATCCCCCTCAATCCCCTTCTTCAAGAGGATTAACCGAACAAGCTCTTAGAATGATTTTTTCTATTTACAAATGGAATCAGATAATTACGTAGAACCCTAAATCCCAAAACTACAAACCTAACCAATAACCCTAAATAAAGTCAATCGATAAAGTTTGGAATATGATTACTCACTGGTTCACCAGCTAGACTGGACACCGTGACGTGCTCCCATGGTCGCTTGGCCGATGTGTCGCGCTGCTAGCCACCGACATCCCGTGCGCGCTCCACTGGGCTTCCCCCTAAGCCCCCCACCGCACGCCCGGTGCCCGAGGGCTTCCGCTGGCAGCGCACCTGCATGAGAACGGAGAAACATGAGCGTGAGAGTCGCTATCGGTAAGTGCTTGCACCCAATTTGAGCTATAATTCTTTTCCTCTAGGCTCAATAATTATTTCCTTTCATCCAATTACAACTTAGTTCAAATAATCATTGATAATGTTTTTCCATAGCATTGTAATTTGATACGAGCTAAAATGAGCTTAACCAAACAACCTCTAAACTCTTTAGTGGGCTTATATTGTGTTATTATTGTTGATAGCAAAAAATAGCATTAATGGTCAAATTTGTCAAAATATCATTTTTGGTAATTTGGGCCGAAATTATGCCAAGACCTGGCAAAGGCCGGTCCAACTGGCCATGTAGGCCCGGTCGAACCAGCCATATGGGTCCGGTCAGACTGGCCCAAAACCTAGTCCGAGACAGATTAAGTGTTCCGAGGTATTTGTATTCCTAATTTAATCTTGATGACTTGGAACTCGTATCTAACTCAGATTAGACCCCATGCACTCATGTTCAACCTCTATAAATAGAGGCAAGGCCGATACAAGGAGCACCCCAAAAACCCTAATAGATCCAATCTATTATTTCCTTGAATCGTACCTTTACTTTTCAATTTACTTTCTTGCCCTAGATTCAATTCAGCACGTAGATCTTTGTTGGTTTGCACTGGAAAACACCCCGTCCACCGCGTCGTAATAACGGTAAGTCCTTGTCGGTTCGCTCGTGAACCGTCTGTTTCATCCACGTAACGGATTTTTATCGGTTTTATAGGTTTCTATTGGTAATTTGGTCCCCTGGCCGAATTACTTTGATCTCTTGGTGTTTTTTGCTGTATTTTCATCCTATCTTCATCCCCCAAGAGTTTTAGATCCATCTGTCACTAGCAAGACGGTCGCCGGAGTCCGGAGGATAACCTCTAGAGGTCGTCGGTCCGACCGGCGGCACCCCTCCGGTCTGACCGGACCATGCTGCGCGGTCATCTGACGTGTCGGCAAGCCTCGGTCTGACCGAGCCCTTCGCGCCGGGACGATACTTCGCGCCGGAGTGCGTCGCACCAAGACCCCTCCGCATTGGAGTGCCACGCATTGGAGTGCCCCCTTGTGCCGGACCCCTTCGGCAATGTGCCCTCGGTCCAACCGGACGCCCCTTCGGCCGACACTCCGCACTGTACGCTGAAGATCCCTTCGGTCCATTCTCCGCACTGCCGGTCCGACCGGTGGTATAACTCTGGTCCGACCGACTTCCCTTGGCTGGTTTGACCGCTAGGACTCTCGGTTGAACCGACCCTTTTCTGGCCGATTTAATTATTTTTAGTTATTTTCTCACACATCGGTTAATTAAGTAATTTTAGATTAATATTATTTGATTGCCTAGCGACTCTGTTATTTCTTTACCATTGTTTAAAGATCGTCAGAACGCGACGTCGGCGTTGTGTTACGCTTAGGGGTTTACTCCTAAGTATCTGCATGCTTTTGGATCGTCGGATCGGTGTCAGTGTGTTTGGATCATTTTCATGTCAACACACTTTTTGGCGTCTGCGCTGGGGAAAGACATGTCAAGCACTTCTACATCGACGATGGGTACATCCACTACCTCTATATCAACGGGACCCTTGACGCCGATGAATCCGATGTGGAGCGCAGAGATTGACGACGACAACATCATCGTCCCCACCCTCGACAACCTCTCCGAGGAGGATAGGGCAGAACTCGAGGCCAAGACAAGGGAGCTACACACTCTTTTCCTTGTCCGCTTCACCAAGACCCTCGGGGCTTCGTCAAGCGCGACATCGACATCCCCAATCTCTCTGGGGCTAAGGTAACACCATCATCCCCTCAACTATCCTCCTAGGACATCGAGCAAAAAATAGCCACGTCAGTAGACTAGGCTATTAGCGCTACTGTTGCAAACCGCATAGAGGCCATGATCGACTCTAAGATGGAGGCAATGTTTAGGAGATTCGGCTTTTCCGAGGCCGCTTCTCCAACTTAGATAGCTATTGTACCCCCTGTCTACCACATACACAGTAGGACCGACAGGAGTACCAGGAAGACCATAGCATCTACGGCTACACCATCTATGGCAGAGACGACATATGGCCTTGTCGGTCAGACCAGCCATCAGGCTGGTCCGACCGGCTATCACACCCTCGGTCAGACCAGACCTATGGCTAGTCAGACTGCCCCCATCACACACTATGCATCGTCGCCCGCGCCTACGCTACCTTATCCCACGCTGCCCGCACCTCCTTCTCCCGCACACCTGCATAGGCCCGATTACGTCCCGTATCATGAGCCACCACGAGAGGAGGATCCGCATGGCCGACACCATAATATACCACCATGTGTCATGCCCTCGCACGAGAGAAGCGCATAGGCAGGAGGCGTAGATGACTTTGACGAGTGGATTCACACACTTTTTAGAGAGTGTGCAGGTTGGACACCTAGAGGCCGGGTTATGGCTTATCACAAGCCGTACCTTGATCACTTCGACACCATCCCATACCCGCGTGGCTTTAGGGTGCCTGAGTTTACAAAATTTGATGGCAAAGGTACTAAGACCACCCTAGAGCACCTAGGCCAATTCCTAGTGCAGTGTGGTGAAGCTAGTGGGTCGGATGCATTGAAGCTTAAATTATTTTCTCTATCACTTTCCGGCACCGCTTTCACTTGGTTTTCAACATTACCGTCGAACTCCATTCAGACTTGGGCCCAGTTAGAGAAGAAGTTCCATGATTATTTTTATACTAGGGAAACCGAGCTTAGACTTTCACACTTGACATCAGTTAGACAGAAGGTTAACGAGAGTGTCTCCGAGTACGTGAAGCATTTTAGGGACACTAGAAACCGATGTTTTACTTTGAACATTTCTTATAGAGACTTGGCTGACTTAGCTTTTAATGGTCTTCACTCTAAACTTAAGGATAAACTGGATGGCCAGGATTTTTTTGATGTTAGTCAGGTGCTGCAGAAGGCTTTGGTTCAGGAAAGCCGAGCCAAAAGTAGAAAATTCACTAAAACATTCAACAAACCTAAGGCCGAGGTGCACGTCATGGAGCACTCCGATGAGGAATCATCGGGGAGCGAGGATGATTCGACCAACATGTACACTGTAGAGTGGACTTGGTCTAGTAAGGCCAAGCCCATCACTTGCACTGAGCTACGGCCGTCTCCTACCAAGAGTAGGCCTAGCGAGGTGAAGTATTCTTTTGATGTGACCAATTATGATAAAATATTTGATTTTTTGTTGAAGAACAAACTTATCAGGTTGCCGAAGGTTCACGTCATCCCGACTGCTGATGACTTGAAGAAGCGGGCTTATTGTAAGTGGCATGATTCTCATTCCCATTCTACTAATGATTGCAATGTTTTTTGTTAGCAGGTTCAATCGGCCATAGAAGAAGGACGATTGAAGCCGGATACAAATCTGAAGATGAAGCTCGACCAGGACACCTTTCCCGTGAACACTATTGATCTTGACGGGAAGAAGATGCTGATTTGGCCTGAGAAGGCCGAGTCCGCTAAGGGGAATGAGGTCGTGATCGGGGAACCGCACCACACACGCTCATGCCGAAGAACCCCGAGGTAGGAGTGTGGAAGGTGAACACTAGCTCATCATCTTCGGCTGTGACTCGCAAGAAGCCGAAGGTGACATATGACATGCTACTCTAGAAGCACCAGAAGAGGGCCGAGAAGGTGAACGCTCGACCAAGACCTCTAGCGAGGCCGAGCCCTCCTCGGAAGAGTGGGTTTAGCCCACGGTGGGCAAAACTGTTGGAGCCACCGCTTCCTCCACCATATCATTGGTCCATGGCACAGTGGCCACCATGTTACATTCCGCCTCTCGGGTACCCTACCCCATATTATGTGTCTCCATTCATGCCCTCCATATTTTGTAACATGTAGGATCATATGGGTGCGTCGAGGGGCAACGTCTTTGGCAGACTATCCATCGCACTGCGAGGACATCCGGAGGAGGCATCCAGGGCCATCGTCGTCAAGGTGGGGTCCCAAGATGTCCCAATCCCTAAGGGGGCCTCCGCAGAGCAAGACGGAGGTGAGCCGCAGAAGGGGACCGAGCAAGGATCAGTCGGTCCGACCATAGCCACAGGGCCGGTCGGACCGCCATCAGTACCCTGGTCCGACCGGCCTACTGTGGTCGGTCTGACCGACCTTTTTCAGGCACCCGTCACTAGTCGGTCCGACCAACACAGCCCGATAAGACCGGCCAAATAAGGTCGGTCCGACCGATAGTACATAGAAGCAAGATTCTGCCAAGCGCAAAATCGCCGAGGCTGATCCGGACAACTCCCATTCGGCCAAAAATTCCAGGAGAAAATTTGTGGTGCTCGGCACCAAGCCGCAGCCTTCATGGGCACCCCCAGGTATGACCAAGTCCTAGAAAAAGGCCGAGGACGAGTGGGGCGCCGTGTTCGAGGAGATCCAACCCCGACCAGTAGCGAGACAATTATGGAAGCCGAAGTCAATTGTCGTAAACAACCCGGCTCCTACTCCAAGTGACAACAAAGATGACATGATGGACGATGACTACACGCCGCTCTCTAAGGGGCCTACTTCTCAGGCGATGGACATAAACGCCGTCATGTTACACACTGAGTTTTCTCTTCCACAGGACGAGGTCGAGGCCACTCAGTTGAGCCTCGGCCCACGGGAGGCCATTTTTGAGAAGCTTGAGGATATGGCTCATCACCTAAAGCCTCTCTACGTCAACGGGCACATCAACGGGAAGCCGATCTTGAGGATGCTGGTAGATGGAGGCGCCACCGTCAACTTGATGTCGAACTCTCTATTGAAGAAGCTCGGCAAGAATGAAGACGACCTGATGAGGACTAACTTGATGCTCAACGTCTTCAATGACGAGAGCTCAGAGGCCAAGTGCGTACTTTCTTTGGAGCTAACGGTGGGCAACAAGATGTTGCCATCGGCGTTCTTCGTCGTCGATGTGCAAGGTAACTACAGTGTGCTACTTAGACGTGATTGGATTCACGCAAATTGCTGCATTCCATCTACTTTGCACTAGTGCCTAATTCAGTGGGATAGCGATGATGTGGAGATCGTACCAGCTGACACTTTGACCTAGGTTGCTTTAGTCGATGTGTCTATTGACGCCGTCCATGATAAGGTAGAATGCTTGTCAGGTAGAGAACTCTCAGACTATGACTTTGTTAACATATTTGAGGGACGTTTTGTTCTAGTGTCTGTAAAGCCGACTGGTGTAGCTTGGCTATCTCTAAACTAGTAGTTATGTCTATTAAGAGTAATCTTGATTGGCTAAAGTCTCGTGTGGAGCAATATCAGTCTTCTAAAGATGATATTGCTGAAGCCATTGAAGATTTTAGCGAAGTAGAAAAGTTAGGTCAAGGTTTTGCATCGGCCGATCCTCTTGAAGAGGTCGATATAGGCGATGGTAGTATTCCAAGGCCAACTTTTGTAAATCAAAATTTGTAGTCTGACGAAAAGGCCGAAGTAATAAAGTTGCTTCGATCATATGTCGATTTTTTCTCATGGGAGTATAGTGAGATGCCGAGACTAAACCGTGAGCTCATGGAGCATCGGCTACCTATTAAACCCAGGTTTAGGCCTTATAAACAACCCCCTCGTCGCTTTAATTTGGTCGTGTATGACCGAGATAAAGAGAAGATAGAACGATTACTCAAGGCTGAGTTTATTAGGCCATGCAGGTATGCTGAATGGGTTGCTAACATTGTGCCTATAGAGAAGAAAGGGAGTGGCAAGATTCATGTTTGTATTGATTTCAGGGATTTGAACAAGGCCACTCCGAAGGACGAGTACCTCATGCCGATAGCCGACATGTTTATCAACGATGCTTCAGGACATAAGGTACTAAATTTTCTTGATGGCAACACTAATTATAATCAAATCTTTATGGCCAAAGAGGACGTCTACAAGACAGTCTTTCGACGCCCTGGTTTTGTCGACTTTTTTGAGTGGGTTGTTATGACTTTGGGTTTAAAGAATGTTGGCGCTACATATCAACATGTTATGAACTTGATATTTCATGAATTGCTAGGAGTTATGCTAGAGGTCTACATAGATGATGTTATAGTCAAATCGGATGCTATGGGAAACCATTTAACCGATTTGAGAGAATGCGTCAGTATGGCTTAAAAATGAATCCACTCAAGTGTGCTTTTGGCGTGTCGGCGGGCAAGTTCTTAGGATTCATGATCCATTAAAGAGGTATTGAGATTGATCCTAAGAGACTTGAGAAGATTAAGAACTGTGAAGCGCCAACATGCATGAGAGATGTTCAAAAGTTGCTAAGCAAGGTGAATTATTTGCGTTGCTTCATATCTAACTTGTTTGGCAAGATTGATGCTTGTGTCCCCATACTTCGGCCAAAGAACGAAGTCGAATTCACTTGGGGGGCAAGTCAGCAACACACTTTTGAGAAGATTAAAGAGTGTTTGTCATCACCGCTTGTGGTAAGAGCACCAAAAGCCAGGATTCCGTTTCGGCTATACGTTGCTGCAGAAGATAGTGCGATAGGAGTCGTGCTAACTCAGGAAGTGGAGGGAAAAGAGTACATCATCACATTCTTGAGTCACCGCCTATTGGATACCGAGACAAAGTACGTGTTTTTAGAGCGTTTATGTTTGTCACTTTATTATGCATGTACCAAACTTTTACACTATCTTATATCTAGCACATGTATTGTTACTTGTCAAACTGATGTTATAAAGTACATGTTGCAAAAGCCGATTCTAAGTGGGAGAATCGGAAAGTGGGCTTATGCTTTGATTGAGTATGATTTGGCTTATGAACCTCTGAAAGCTATGAAAGGTCAAGTCGTCAAAAATTTTATAGTTGATCACCATGTAGATGTCAATTGGAGTAGTGATACTGCTTTGATTGAGGTAATACCATGGAAACTTTACTTTGATGGTTCGACTTGCAAGAATGGCTAAGGTGTTGGAGTTGTGCTCATATCACCCAGTGGTATGAGTTTCGAAACCTCGGTCTGGTTAGAGTTTCTTTGTACTAATAATCAAGATGAGTATGAAGCTTTGTTGCTAGAATTTGAATTTCTAAGCTCCATGGGTATTAAATATGTTCATGCATATGGTGATTCACTATTAGTTGTTCAATAAGTAGCTAAAGACACTCAATGTTTTAATGGTTTGCTAAATTGCTACTTGGATAAATTTCTAGACATAATTGCCACTCTTGATGATTTTGAGATTTCACATGTGTCTAGAGAAGCCAATTCAGTAGAAAATGACTTGGCTCAGTAAGCATCTGGTTACCAAATTAAAAGAGGTAAATTTTTCGCACAAGAAAAACCGATGCTTGACTTTATTTCAGTACCTGAGTCAGGACAAATCGGTCTGACTGGCCTGGCATGGCTGGTCCGACCGCAGGTGTCTGGTCAGTCTGACCGGCCATGTAAGGCCGGTCTGACCGCCCTGTGCCAGCCATCTGGCAACGGCCGGTCTGACCGGCCCTCTATGGCGGGTCTGACCGCCTTGTGCTAGGAGGCTTCGGAGCACGCGGGGCAGGTTCAAATTTATTAGTCGAGCGCCAATTCAAATGAGGATTTGGTGAGTACTTCATAAAATCACGAGGATGATTGGAGAGATCCAATTATTCAATATTTGAGGGATCCTAGTAAGCGGGTTGATCGAAAAGTTCAGCGACAAGCGTTTATATTTGTATTACTCGACGATGAGTTGTATCGCCGAACTGTTGATGGAGTACTTTTGAGATGTTTGAATGTCGATCAGTCTAGACTTGCCATGGGTGAAGTACATGAAGGTCTTTGTGGTACTCATCAGTCGGCCTAGAAAATGAGTTGGATGCTCAAAAGAGCGGGTTTTTATTGGCCAACTAAGACTGAGTATTGTTTTAAGTATTATAGAGGATGTGAAGCTTTTCAAAGGTTTGGTAATATTCAGCTTGCTCCCGTATCTTTACTTAACCCTATTATCAAACCATGGCCGTTCCAAGGTTGGGCCTTGGACTTCATTGGCCAAATTTATCCTTCCTCTTCAAATAGGCATTGGTTTGTGTTGGTGGCTACAGATTACTTCACCAAGTGGATCGAGGCCGTGCCTCTCAAGAACATGACATAGAATGAGGTAATTGATTTCATCTTGAAGCACATTATACATAAATTCAGTATTCCTCAAACTCTTACTACATATCAGGGTGCTTCATTTATTTCTAAAGAAGTATGTGATTTTGCCAAATCTTATGGTATAAAGTTGATAAGCTCTTCACCATACTATGCTCAGGCCAATGGTCAGGCCGAGTCTAGTAATAAAACTGTGATTAAGCTCATTAAGAAAAAGATTGAAGAGTTTCCTAAAAGGTGGCATGAAATGCTTTTTGAGGCATTATGGGCTTGTAGAGTTGCAAAACATGGTGCCACCAAAGTAAGTCCATATGAGTTGTTATATAGACAAGAAGTTGTTTTACCTGTAGAGGTAAATCTTGTCTCATTGCGGCTACTTAACCATATTATCAAACCATGGCCATTCCGAGGTTGGGCCTTGGACTTCATCGGCCAAATTTATCCTTCCTCTTCAAAAGGGCATCAGTTCGTGTTGATGGCTACAGATTACTTCACCAAGTGGACCGAGGTCGTGCCTCTCAAGAACATGACACAGAACGAGGTAATTGATTTCATCTTGAAGCACATTATACATAGATTCGGTATTCCTCAAACTCTTACTATAGATCAGGGTGCTTCATTTGTTTCTAAAGAAGTATGTGATTTTGCCGAATCTTATGGTATAAAGTTGATAAACTCTTCACCATACTATGCTCAGGCCAATGGTCAGGCTGAGTCTAGTAATAAAACTGTGATTAAGCTCATTAAGAAAAAGATTGAAGAGTTTCCTAAAAGGTGGCATGAAGTGCTTTCTAAGGCATTATGGGCTTGTAGAGTTGCAAAGCATGGTGCCACCAAAGTAAGCCCATATGAGTTGGTATATAGACAAGAAGTCGTTTTACCTGTAGAGGTAAATCTTGGCTCATTAAGGCTACTTAAGCAAGATGATTTATCGGTCGATGAGTATGAAACTCTTTTGAAAGATAATTTGGAAGAAGTGACCGATAAGAGGTTAAGAGCTCTAGAGGCAATAGAAAGAGACAAAAGAAGAGTGGCTAGAGCTTATAACAAGAAGGTGATAGCAAAATCATTTCAAGTTGATGACTTAGTTTGGAAGATGGTTTTGCCTTTAGGTACTAAGAGTCCAAAATTTTGTAAATGGTTGCCTAGTTGGGGATGTCCTTTTAGAGTTGTTAAAATCACTTCAGGTAATGCATATTTGCTAGAGTCTCTTCAAGGAGAACGATTTCGTAGGGCTTTGAATGAGAGGTATTTGAAAAAGTACTTTCCTAGTGTGTGACAAAATGCTTGAAGTGTTGAAAGGACGATATGAAGAATATCGCCCTTAGCTCATTGTGCTTTTGGCTCACTAAAGTTTGCCAAAACGCAGGGGGCATGTGTTGATAGCAAAAAATAGCATTAATGGTCAAAATTGTCAAAATATCATTTTTGGTAATTTGGGCCAAAAATATGCCAAGACCTGGCAAAGGCCGGTCCAACTGGCCATGTAGGCCCAGTCGGATCGGCCATATGGGTCCAGTCAGACCGTCCCAAAACCTAGTCTGAGATAGATTAAGTGTTTCGGGGTATTTTTATCCCTAATTTAATCTTGATGACTTGGAACTCGTATCTAACTCAGATTAGACCCCAGACACTCATGTCCAACCTCTATAAATAGAGGTAAGGCCGATTCAAGGAGCCCCAAAACCCTAATAGATCCAATCTATTATTTCCTTGAATCATACCTTTACTTTTCAATTTACTTTCTTTCCCTATATTCAATTCAACACGTAGATCTTTGCTGGTTTGCACTGGAAACCACCCGTCCGCCGTATCATAATCATGGTAAGTACTTATCGGTTCGCTCATGAATCATCCATTTCATCCACGTAACGAATTTTTATCGGTTTCTATTGGTTATTTGGTTCCTTGGCCGAATTACTTTGATCTCTTGATGTTTAATTATTTTTAGTTATTTTCTCACACATCAGTTAATTGAATAATTTTATATTAATATTATTGATTGCCTGACGACTCTGTTATTTCCTTACCACTGTTTAAGGATCGTCGGAACGCGACATCAGCGTTGTGTTATGCTTAGGGGTTTACTCCTAATTATCCGCACACTTTTGGATCGTCGGATGGGCGTCAATGTGTTTGGCTCATTTTCGTGTCAACAAGTATATCCTAACATTCTTAGGAAAATGAAATGAAGTCATAATATTCATAACATTTATGTGCATAGGGATGAAAATGAAGCAAAAAGTTTCCATCCATTCTGAAAAAATTGAACAGAGAGGATTATACTAAAACTAATACGGAATATCTCGAAGCGAAAATAGAAATGAAATTTTTTATGCGGAAAAGGAATAGTGATTTTCAATAGAAATGGAGTCTTAAAATGAAGCAAAAAGTTTCCATCCATTCTAAAAAAAATGAACAGAGAGGATTATACGAAAACTAATACGGAATATCCTGGAGCGAAAATAGAAACAAATTTTTTTATGCGGAAACGGAAACAGAATAGTGATTTTCAATAGAAATAGAGTCTTAAACGGAATTTTCTCCATAACAAAAAGGGAAATTTTGCGTTTCACAGTTTTTTACTACAATATATAGAATATTAGCTTTTACTTTTTTACATTATATAAAAGTTTAATCTATCTTCTATTCATAAAATATTAAACAATTTAATTTAAATTAATATATAATTATTTTCTAAAATAAACAATATATTAATTACAACTGAAATAAAACTTGTTTAGAAAAGTCAACTTTACCCCCGAAGTATTACCCCAGAGATGAATGTTGCCCCTAACTAAAATATCAAACTCTTAATCACCCCAACTATTCTAAACCGGACAAATAACCCTCTAGGGTAGTTTTAAACAGTGGCTATGCCTACATGGCTATCCACGTTGCACAAGGACACGCTCAGTACTTTTGGATGACAGGTTACACCAATAAAAATCTAATACGGACACCCTTCTCTCTCCTCTTGCTTCTTATTCCTCCCTCATCCTTCTTTCTCCTTCCCGCTTCCTCCTCCCCTCCTACCTGTCGATCAACCCTTCTACCCACGTATGCCATCCTCCACGTGCTGCCACACCCGAGCCCCCTATGCGCCGCCATCTCCCCTGCTCTTGAACTCCGACACATGCCATGCTAGATTCCTTGATGTGTTTAGTGGCCCTGCACCATGTGCCACGTCTCCACACCTGTGCCACTGTGGGTCATGCCCCATGGCTGAGCCCATTGCACGCCACCATTAACCATGCTCGAATGCACGCGCCCCTATGCCCATGTAGTCGCGCGCCATGGTCATGTGCCCACGCTTGCGCAGTCGTTCACATAGACACCCGCGTGTTAGTCCAACGCATCGCATCCCCACGCTCACCACACTTCCATGGATGAGCCCCCACACCGCCTTTATGCACCTGAGACCTCGTTAGTGTCCATCCCACACTGCATGTGATGCAACACGTGGGGCATGGTCAAGCCGAGGAGGGCACATGTAACCACCAGTGATGCAACATGTTAGCTGGGCATGTGGGGCGCAAGTGAGCTAGGGCGGGGTGCAAGCGAGCCGGGATGCACGTGTGGGGTGGACGCCAGCTATGTGGCTTGTGTGAGCTAGGCATGCGGGGTATGGGCAAGCCAGGGTAGACGCATTGGGGGGCTAGCGCTGGGGCTCAAGCATGTTGGGTGTGCATGGCTGGTCGTGAGGGGATACGGGGGCTAGCCAACTAGTGGCCAACAATAGGAGTTAGGAGGAAGAAGATAATGAGAGAGAAAATAGATGTATATTTATGTGTCAGTGATAAGTAGGTCCCACATGTTAGTCAAGCTAGTTTATGTTGGGATATGGGGAGGCTACTAGTTGGTAATTTTAAGTTTTAACCCCTTCGCCAAGGAACCGTGCAGTGAGGGATTATAGATCGTTACCTTTCTAATGCGAGCCATGCTAGTTCGCCTTGCTCATGTTGAGGAAGTGTGTCCTCGCTCAACCTTGCCTTGCTCCGCTCGTTCACCGACAATCAAGTCGACAAAGTCTAGCAATCTCCATGTGAAGAAGACGATGAACGCCGCTATTCGAGTAGTTCCTCTATGAAGTCCATATGTACAAGGATGAGATTGTCTCACGCCGACGTGCTAGCACCGATCATGAGATCTAGGGAGAAACCAAACCGATCTCAACTATTGAGATTGATGGGAGAGGAGAGGTGTGGTGGCTAGGGTTTTAGTAATGGAAACAACAACCACATGACCTCCCTCCTCCTTCCTTTATATAATGTCGAGGCCATGGGCCTTAATTCATATTAAAGCCCAACAAATCTAATATATTTTGTCTGGACCAAAACTTCCTTTTCAAAACCGGAACTTCCGGTTTCATCGTTCTATATCAAATTAATTCCGGATCGAAACTTCTAGTTGAGAACCAGAACTTCTGGTTTGAACGTTCTATGTCTGATCTAGAACTTTCGGTTTACAACTAGAACTTTTGATTTGGATGTTCTGTTCCTGATTTAATTTGAACCGAAAATTCTAGTTCACAACCGAAACTTCTGGTTCGTCCAGAAAATGAACTCTTGGGTCTGCTCTGAACTTTTGGTCCAATCGGAATTTCTAGTACCTCAAGAATCCTAGAACTTCCGGTTCACCTTGAATTCTCTTGGGCACAATTCCTTCAGTCTCCCACTTGCACAAGAGTCAATTCTTGCAAGTTTTTTAATCCACCCCCTTAAGCGTGTGACTCGATAGGTTCATATGCAAACGGCTGCTATCCGGAAACCTTTTTTGGATTGCTGATCAATAGCAGTACCTAGCAGCACATATTGACATCCAAAAACATACAAAGTCAAAATCATACTTTCCGAACCTTGATATACTCATGCACCAATCTCTTTGTAGCACGACATCGATCAAGCTCAAGGTGATATTTTCGTGCCACCCTTGTTGGTTAACTCAACATTTCACTCAATGAAGTAGTGGATTCAAATCATTGAGTGTAAAAATACCTATTTGCAAATCTAAGCATAAACATATTCATGGGTAATTAATTCAGAAATTTCAGATCTAATAGCTAACATGGAAGCACCTCGTAATTTAATTATGTCCTTCCTCAGATGTGACTCATTCTTTGCCTTTTTAGATGGAAAAAACATCTTTAGCTACTTGCTTATTCTTAGATTTTGATTCACTCAATTTTCTTGTGTGTTCAACTCATGCTACATCATCTTTTAAAATTTTAGCAAGAGTCATTGATAGCAATTCTATCTTCTTACCATTATGTGTGAAAGTATATATGTTAGTACTTATACCATAGTACAAATAATCTTTATCATATTCCCAAAGCCTACCCAAAAGTAAATTCCCAAAGCATAGGCACACCATCAAAACTTGCACTATCATGATAATTTCCTACTGAAAATTGTATTCTCACAACTTTATTTATCTTCAACTTATCGTAAGAATCGAACCACTGTATAAAGTAAGGGTGTGGGTGTGGTTGTGTAGGTAAGTTAAGTTTCTCAACCAAGTCTGAGCTAGCAAGATTGCTACAACTCTTGCTATCAATGACAACATGACATGCTCTTTCTTTAACAATGAACCTTAATTGAAAAAGGTTATGGCATTGGTCCTGTCTTGCCTTCTCCATTTGAGCACTCAAAACTCGTTGTGCCACAATGCTCAAATATTTTCTCGTGTCGACAACGCCAATTTTCTCCAAATCATTATTGCTAGGAGGATCATCGTCGTCTTCATTACCTACATAATTAGTGGCAAGTACTAATTCATCTTCATTTTCACTTGCACTAGTATACTCACCATTTTCCGTAGCTATCAACGCACATTGGTTAGGGCAATCTCGTTTCATATTCCCTAATCCTTTACACTTGAAGCATTGAATATCCCTTGTTTGTATTGTGGAAATAATAGATAATGAACTTCTCATGGGTGTTTGTGCTTCAACCGTCTTGCTTACCTCGATTGCCTGTTTGGTTGACGATGGTGCTACTGAATGCACCCTATGAAGGAATTGCGCCCAAGAAAATTCTGGGCAGATTAGAAGTTTTGATAATATTGCACATGTCAGAAGTTTCGATAAGGTATCAAAAGTTCCGACATGGCTTAACCTGGGACGATTATCTATTTTCTAAACTAGTCGGAAGTTTCGATGGTGGATCAGATATTCCGATGTTCTAGAATCATCAGAAGTACCGATGGATCGGAAGTTCTGGTAGTGTATCGGAAGTTCCGATAATTTCCAGAATTGAAACAGAGAGTCCAGATTGGAAGTTCCGATCTAGGATCAGAAGTTTCAAGGAGGACAAAATAGATTAGATCTATTGGGCTTTAATGTGGATTTGGGCTCAGGGTCCTAGCTCTATATAAAGGGAGGAGGAGGTCTTGGAGGGCAGATCAATTGTTGTTTAGATTAGATCTAAACCCTAGACACCAAGAACCTCTCCTCTCCCTTTTTTGATCTCAATGGTTGAGATTGAGATTTCTCCCCAAGATTTCACGAGCGGTGATAGCATGTCGGCGTGAGATCAATCTCATCCCTGTACATGTGGAATCCGTAGAGGTGGTGCTCGAATAGCGGTGATTGTGGGCTTCTTCACGTGGACACCACCGGTCTTCACCGAGGAACGGACGGAGCGAGACGAGAATAAGCAAGGACACGCTTCCCCAACATCTTCTTTCGTTGCACTAGTGCGTCTCACGTTAGAAGGTATTCATGATCCCTCATGCGCATGGTTCTAGGGTTTGGCGGCGAAATTTTTTAAATTGCCGGCTAGCATAGCTTCCCATGTCCCAATAGTGGTATCAGAGCCTACATGCGTAGTGTTCGATCAAGATCAATCACCTATGGAGATACGTGGTGGAAAATAGATTTGATATGTTTTATGTCCGTCAAATTTCAGAAGTTCTGATACTAATCAGAATTTTCGTTGGATTGGAAGTTCCGATATTGATCGAAAGTTCTGATGCCAAATATAAACAAAACAGAGAAGGTGGATCGAAAGTTCCGATACACCTAGTGTTGATAGCAAAATTTGGCACTAATGGTAAAAATTATCAAAATTGACAAAATGCCAAAAATGTTAAAACCCTGGCACATGCTAGTCCAACTAGCCATAGTAGGCCAGTCAAACCGATAGGGTCTGAGTCCGACCCAAAACGAGTAATTTTAGGGTATTTTATCCCTAATAAATTTTTAACAACTTGGACTTGTGTACTAATCAATCTATGGTAGAAATAAGGTCCAGGGACAGCAAGACCAACCCCTATATAAAGGGCTAAGGCCGATTCAAATTGGGAGACTCTATTCCAATCTAATCTACCCATGTAGAATCGTTCTTCTTCCAATCTACTATCCTTTCACCCTAGGTTTAACCATAGCTCATCCATCTTTGCTGGTTTGCACCATAAACCTGCCATCCATCGCGTTGTAATCACGGTAATCCTTGTTGATTCGCTTGTGAATCGTCCGTCTAGCCCCACATAACGGGTTTTTATCGATCTAATCCGGTAATTCGGTCCCCGGACTGAATTGCTATTGTTCTAGGGTTCTTTCAAGATTCCAGGCACCAAGCTACGTCAACAAAGTACCCCTGCACCGATCTTTGCTATCACTATGCATGTCAGCAAGCCGAGGAACTCGCTGTCCTAGACGTCGGTCTGATCGGCCGACCATAGCTAGTCTGGATGGGCCGTGCCGCCAACGGCCGATCTGACCGGCAGTGCAAGGCCGGTCTGACCACCAGTACGTGGCTAGTCTGATTCCCCTACTGGTTGGCCTAACCCCCTTCTTTCGGCCGATTGGGTTGCCCTCTTGCTGGTATGATTCAATTGCCTTGTGACCACACCGTAAGTTCCTTGTCAAGGTCGAGGATCGCCGGAATGCTACGTCAGTGTTGTTTGGCATTTGGCTAGTCAAGCCAGGCGTCTATGTGCTTTTGGATCATCGAATCGACGTCATTGTTGATTGGCGCTTGATCGGTAGATTTTAGTGTCAACACCTAGATCTGTTTTTCCTGTTCATTGAATTTCGGAAGTTCTGATGCTGATCAAAAGTTTTCATTGGATCGGAAGTTCCGATGCCAAATATAATTCAATATAGAGAGAAATTTTGCTATCGGAAGTTTTGATGTTTGATCGAAAGTTCTGATGTCGATTTTTAATTGATATAGGGAGCAATTTGTTTCCGAAAGTTCCGACAGATCAGAAGTTTCGATGCTAGATCGAAAGTTCTGATCCACACAAAACTAGAAATTTTGAGCCTGTTGAGCTGAAATTTTTTGATCCAGATATCGGTCACTTGTAGATTCTTCGCCTAACTTTTTTTGTAGAGAATGTTGTGACTGGTATGGCCTTGCTGAGAATATATGAGATGCATTGAATGTAAATTAAATATGACCTACATGTCATGATTATTTATAGCCCAAGGCTAGTATACATTCGTACGACATGCATGTCGTTTTGTGATGCTTCGATTCATGTAACTAGTATAGGTGCTATTTTAATAGGCTAGTACATGTTAATGGAGGTTGGAGGCACACACTCAATGAAGGGAGCCATGGAGATGGAGATCACCACGTGAAGGGGCCATACTATGTCACAGTCAATGTGTTGCCTATGGTGCTTACTTATGTTTCTGTCATACTATTCTTGCATGTTTCGTGCGCGCTAGGGAACATTACCTTGCTAGAATAGTTTCCCCTTGGAAAATTAAGTATTGATGTTATTTCCAATAATTGCACCTACCAAGGATCTTGATCATCAATAGTAGGTCTACCAAAGCAGAGTGCTATGTTTTATCTTAACTAGTTAGGTAGAAGTCGGACTTCCGAACACATAGTATTAGTTTGCTTAACAAAGCTATCAAAATGGTTTTGGGCTTTAGGGCATGGAGTTGTAAGTTGTGCATTGGATGCTACTCCAATGAACAAGAATAACATATGATGTGATTAGCAAAGTATTGCTTACCTATGTCAGTTAACTTCTAGTAGTGATGCCAAAGCTCACTAGGAGTTAGTTGAATATGGATCTTGTCATACTATTGGTCATTAGAGGGAAAGTGATTGGTTTCAATAGTGATACATCTTTTATTGGATAGAAGATAAACATAGCATAGTGTTGAACCTTGCATTTAATTTTGTAGATCATAGCACCAACTGTTAAGAACACTTTAGTCTTTATTTTGTGATCTATTATTTTTGGAACAATTTTTACAGACTGATATAGAAACCTTAGAAGTGTTATCAAATGAAAGGAAAATGAAAATGTTCTAGAGGAGTCCCATATTGATGAACTAGTTATCCGGAGGGCTTGTGAGAAGCACTCGAATGAGTCACTTAATGTAAGTTGTTTCATATCTGCAAGTATGTTCTCTAAGCTTCAGAAGCAGGATGAGAACAAGGATGTCTATAATATGATTATGGGACACTAGGGTATTTTTGAGAACCAAGCTCGGGTCGAGAGGTACGGTACCTTGAAGTCCCGGTTTGCGTGCAAAACTGGTCAATGGTTCAGGAACTGCAAATGGTACTTGGAAGAAATCTAGAAGGAGAAGGGAAGTAGGACTTCCGCTTCTACTTTAGGTATAAATGTTATTGAAATTAATATTACTACTCGTCCAAATGATTCATCGGTATTTGATACTGGATCGATTATTCATACTTGTAAATCGTTGCAAGGACTAAGTAGGTCAAGAAAGTGTGCAATAGGCGAACTGAATATTCGCGTTGGCAATGGTGCAAAAGTTGTAGCGTTGGCCATCGATGTTTATTCTCTGTCACTACCCTCAAGATTTGTTCTAGAATTGAATAATTGTTATTACGTTCTAGCACTAGGCAAAAACATTATCTCTTCCAAATGTTTAGAGGAAGAAGGTTATGAGTTCATGATAAAAAACTTGTGTTGTTCGATATTATCGAATGGTATGCTCTATGCTGTTTGGCCATGGGTCAATAGATTATATATTCTAAGTCTTGAGGATGCACACATTTATAACATTAGTACAAAGAAAAGACGACTCAATGATTTGAATCCTACATATGTCTAGCATTGTCGTTTGGATCATATAAATGAGAAGTGCATGTAGAAACTCCATAGAGATGGATTTTTGGAGTCATTTGATTTTGAATCATATGACACATGTGAGTCTTGTTTACTTAGCAAAATGATAACGAGGCCTAGGCCCATCAAGAGCACCACATGGTCAACAGAAGTCAAAGGTGTTGGACCGAAACTGGCAACTAGAGGGGGGTGAATAGGCACCTTAGCAAATTCTTATGAATTGATGACCTTTTCTAAACACCCAACTCACCTCTAAAGGAACAAACTAAAGCAGAAGATATAACACAACAAAATCCCAGACAAGCTAATGCTATCACTCTCTTGTCAGATATGATATGATGCAATAGTATGAGAGATCACAAACACTAAAAACAATCTAGCCTTTAAAACACACTGATGTCCTGATTGAAAAGAAAACTGTACAATGCACACAAGGCAAATTAATAAAGTTCATGGACTAGACAAACAAATCATCGAGTGCTAGAAAAACATCCAATAATCACAGGTATTTCATAAAGCACAAACGAAACATCCACAGTGCACAAGAATTTAATTAAATGCTGAAAATAAATGTGCTTGTAGATGATTTAACAAACACTTGATGTGCACTAAAAACACAAGGATATATCAATAAAATGCTTATAGTAATTTAATCCATCCCAGAATAATCAACAGGAATAATAAATGCAAGTGCATGCAAAATGAGGCAAAAGAAATTACTGAGCTTGGTTGTCTCTTATTCAAGCATTTTGCCGAACAGCTTCAGCGCGTACCCAGCTGCACTGCTTCGGGCTGCTGCATGCCGCTTGCCTAAGGCGCCAGACCGCAAGCTACACCTGCCTCTAACGGTCTGGCGCAAGGGAACCGGTCATAGTGCCCTGCCAACTCCCAGCGCCGAATAGTGGCCCCGCAACGCGTCGGGTGCCTCCGTGCCGAGCACTTTGCTAGTTGGAGCTTGGCGCAGCTCGCTACCTCTATGCCCCACGCGCCAAAATGCCGAACAGAACACACGCGCTGCTCGCTCGTGCTTCTCTCCCGCACCGCCACCTCGTGTTCTTCCCTAAACATATCTCCGCATTGTGCTTCCTCTTAAAAACCGAAAATAGTAACTCCTAAAAAAACCAATACCGGTTCTTGAGAGAAAGATAAAAACCATAGGCTTCTACAGTACACAAAGAACAGTGATGAACAGGGATTGATTTCTTGAATTTTTTGGTAAAAGAACTCAGATTTTTCAATTGAAAGAGTTGGTAGAAACCCTAGGACTAGGGGGCCTTTTATAGGCAATTAAAAAGCAGGAAAAGACATAAATACCCCTAGGGTTTTTTACAAACTCGAAGGCCCATAGGGCTTAAAATGTAAAATCCTATCTAAAGGTAGTTTGTCCCGATTCGAAGCTTTCATAGCGACTATGACTCCGCTTCAGGATGCTTGGATCTCGATCCGATGGTTTTGAGCAGAAATTGACAAAGCGCTCCAGATCGCTGACACGTGTCACCAATCCGCAAACTCAACCGCCAGCAAGTCTCTCTCGCTCTCGATCCCTCGAGCCGCCTTGTCACTTGCACCAGCCTCCCTTTCACTGACTTGGTCAAGACACTGTCCTGATTATCTGTCCATCTATGTCTTGCTTTATCTCCATGTGTACACATGAGATCTTTCTCTACTTCACCCGACACCCTTGATCGTCTGGCATCAAGCTCCCCGCTTGACCCCGATCACCTGCCGTTGACAATTGTATCGCATCTCAACCCTGCACAACATGAGACAAGCAAAACACAAATCTCCATGCAAGATGCACACTGATCCCATCAGTGAACCTAAACAACAAACACACGTCCATACCATGAAACAGACAAACTTGTCAATCATTGATCACTAAGATAAAACCACAGTGCAAACCCCACTTGGTTTCTCAATCTCCCCCTTGATGAGTGCATTGACAACTCTCAAAAGAAACAAGATGAATTTTGAAAGTTCAGCACAGAAGTGACCATAAAAAACTCAGAAAAGAGCAAAACATGTCACTTGATTTTAAAATTCTCCTCCTTGACAAAAGATCCTCCCCTTTGATAGAAGCAAGACACTATTTCTCCCCCTTTGGCAATGCAGGCATCAAGGTGATAAAAATGATGCACAGAAAGGTGTAAGGGTGAATGTATATGCAAGATTATGAATCATGATTAGCAACAATTACAGTAGAAAACAAGCATTTGCCTTGAATATTGTCTAAAAGTACTGTATGATATGCTCATATGAATCACATCCAAAGTAATGCAAGAGTAAGCATTTTCAGAATTTAGCAAACAAAAGCATTACTACTCAGACTAGCATACTAGACATAGTAAAGCATGGAATGCAAAAGCTAGCAAATACTACCCAGATAAGTATGACCAAAACATGGAGCTTCAACAAACTTGTAATTATGCAATATTTTCAAGTTTTTTGATCCTTTTCTTTTGATTTTAGTGCAAGGGGTTATTTGCATATCAACGTTATGCTAACCGAACAATCCAAGCCTAAATCAAGAAAAGATCATCAGAATCTTAAAGCATTAGTCATGGCATACACTACAATGTCCAAGTTCATACCAAAGTGTTATGGTAAACAGTCTAGAATAATGTAGTGCGACAAAGCAAACCCACCTGGATCTTTTCAATGTCAGTACAAAAGACATGGATATCAATTTCATGATTTTTATCAATTTTCAGTACAAGATTTCCATGAAAAGAATTTAAATGTTCAAGTTGCATATTTGCATCCAAGTGTAAAGGACTTAGCTACTAGGCATGTAAAAGATAGCAAAAGCATTCAGCCTACTCATGCTAGTTACTAGACTAAGCAATGACCATGTTTTAATTTTTCAGAATTAAAAGCCATGCTCATGAAAAATATCAGATATATTAAACAGAGCAAAACCATCATGATTAAAGACAATAATTCAAAGTCATATACATGCAAGTACATGTAAAAGCAGTTAATCATATGACAGAAGCTTATGCAATGACACACAACTCCCCCTCACAAGATGCCATAAGGATGACAAGCACCAAGCTCTCCTCTCAAAAATGCAAATCGAGAAGCATCAAGAGGCTTGGTAAAAATGTCAGCAAGCTGATTTTGGGTATCAACATATCTTAATTCAATATCACCCTTCTCATTGTGGTCTCTCAAAAAGTGATAATGCACATTGTTGGCGTAAAAGTTACACCAACAGGTTCTTAGTAGTTAAGAACGGACAAACAAGAGGTTTGTGTTTTTAGGACAAACTTGAGCCTCCGTAAAGGATAACAACTCAAGAGGTCCGAGTATGTGTATTTGAACCACTGGTTCTGGATCCCTCTTACAAGGTACAAAGGGGGGTATTTATAGGGAGAAAGGCTAAAGGAATAGACCTATTTACCCTTATATTACAAATGACCTTCAGTATTATAAACAAGGTTATACACGGTAAAGTGCTGCAGGGTAGATGGATAAGCAGGGCATCCAATCAGTCACGTCTTCCTGCTTCGAAGCCTCCTCTCTCCTTTCGGAGGGTACTCCGAGACTTCGCATCGTGGCACCCTTCGACCGTGCTGACGTATCTTCGAGCATTAGTCGACCATCTTCGGGACCTTCTTAGAGCCTTCGGAGGGTTAACCTTTAAGTCGTGGAAATGAAGTAATTTCCCCCAACAGTAGCCCCTCGAATACGCCTTTCTGTAGATAACCTATTTTTTAGAAAGAAGGCAGTATACGAAAGGAACATTTTTAGTTTCTGAGACTTAAAGGGAATGCGAAGATACTATGATTTAGCCCAGAATATTAAGCCCAATATTTTAAAACGTTCGTCTCCGAATTTTGGCATAGTGAGGAAAACTCCCTGGAGCAGCATGGCTTCGGAGCATGAGTGCTACGAGAGCAGTTACGGAGCGTGAACGTCGTGCGGGCGGTTACGAAGTGTGGACAGTCGTGCGGGCACCGTCAATATGACCGTTACGGCGCAAATAGCCGTTACCCTCTGTAAAAAAGAAGTAACGGTCGATTTCTTCAGCGGTTGCACGCCGTTTCACTTTCCAACCCCACCTGTCAGCGACGGAAGCCGAACCTGCAGTGTGAAACTTCTCGAAGAGCAGTATAGATTGTGTGGTTATAAAAGGGGGAGAAAGGGATTACTGGAAGTTTTTTACCGCATTCACCGTTCTTGCAATTCACCTTTCCCCTCAACCTTCCGCCCCTTCGAGCACTTGAGCGTAATGGCGAGAACCAGCCACACCACTCCTTTGGCGGCCAACACTATGGCGCAGCGGCAGGCATGGGCGGCATCAGCAGCCACGGCAATGGCGGGGGGCCCGGGCGGCGGTTGGCCCAAGAACCCTCGGGCGCTCCGTCCGCCCTCCAAGAAGAAGATGGCCCAGAGCTTCGTTATTGGTCAGTCAGTGAGCACAGCGGAGTCCATCGAAGAGGCAGTAGATGGGAAGTTGGGAGCCGGAATGAGGACTCGTGTTCCCGGGACAGAGTCGACTCCACGGCCTCGGCGCGGAGAAGTGGTAGTCTTCGAGGCATTCTTCGAAGCTGGCCTGGGGCTACCAGCCGTGGATTTCCTAGCAGAGGTACTAGACATGTTCCACATTACTCTGCCTCAGTTGTCCCCCAACGCAATCGTCCGCCTGGCCGTCTTTGAGTGGGCTCTTCGGGCGGAAGGGTGTGAAGGGCGCTCCGAAATCTTCGCAGCAACCCACGAAGCTATCTGCCAGCCGAAGCCTCAAGATGGGCCCGGAGACTCGAAGGTGACAGTGGCTTTCGGCAGTGTCAATTTTCAGCTACGGCGGGAGCACACTCTTCATTTCCCTGCGAAGGCCATAAACGATCGATGGTATACAAATTGGATACTTCGGTGGTTTTACGCCGAAGTAGGAGAAGACTCCCCCCTTTCGGGCCCTCTTCAAGAAATTTGGTTCCGGAAGGAAGCGGACATCTCCCCGAACCCTAGCCTGCTCACAACGAGGCTAGGGTTGCTGGCTTCTGTGGCTCGTCGTATGAGCATGCGAGACCTGGCCGAAGAGTTCGTAGGCCTTCGGATCTCACCCCTCGGGGCCAGTTGGCCAATCTCCATCCCGCGAGCCTCGGAGGGGGACCTCCGAAACATAGGTACGTCTTTCTCCTGCAGCATCATTTTTTATGAACACATTGATTATACTTATGCTTCTTATACCTTTTCCTTTTCAGCGGCGCCTCTGGCCTTATCTCCGGACGACATAGTCCGGGCTACCGAGCGAATTCTCGGAGCCCCTTCGGTAGCCGAGAGGCAGAAGAGGCTGGAACTGGTAGGGAGTTGGGAGCGCTCGAACAGGGTGTGGAGAGCCCTCGGCATGGAGCCCCCGTCGCTTCCCGACTTCGCCCCGGCTGGAGCGGCGGCTCGCAAGAGGAAAGCAGCGGCCGAGCCCTCTAAAAAGGCTGGCAAGCAGCCCGCTCAGAAAAGGGCAGTGAAGCAGCCTTCTCACTTGACGCCTGCTTCGTCTTCTTCGTCGCCGGACGAGCGGAGCCCCACTCCCGAAGAGACAGAGGACTCCGGCGGCGCCACGGCAAAGGCTTTCGAAGATTACCTTCTGATCGACGAAGACATGGGGGAGGTCCCCACAAACCTTCCCGACAGGGAGGATGTTGACGCAACCCTACTGACTCCTCCTGCGCCCGTCATCGTGCAAGTAGAGTCGAACTCTACCTCCGACTTGCCTGCACCCGAAGGGGTTTCTGCGGAGGTTGTGGCCCCGACGGACGAGACCGAGGTCAGGGCTTCGGGGGATGACTTCGACAACATCCTCCGGATGTACGAAGTCCTGGAGGATCCGGCGATCCTTCCTCAAACGGCTCTTGGAGGTATTTTCCCAGAGCTCTTTCTTTTTTCATCGGCATTCGCTTGCTATCTGCAGAATATGTTAATTAACCTTGATAATTGAAACAGGTACCTCTTCGGGTATCGAGGCCTCGGTGGTGCCCGACGTCCCTACTTCCTCGGAGACAGTCACCCGGGCGGACCCTCCGGCTCCCCTGGGGGCTCCGAGCCCGGTGACAGAGAACGTATCCTTCGGAGCGGACGATGTGCTCCCTGGGACGGAATTGGCTCCGGCCGTGGCGACCTCGACTACTGACGGCGCCTCCGACAACGTGGCTCCAGCCGGAGATGTGGCGGCCGAAGGTCAAGATGTTCTTGCCTCTCCCCCTTTCGTGCCGGGGAGGGGTAAGAGTATTTCCAGCTTGGGCCTTCGGGTTGACCAAGCGGCGCCCTCCGTCGGCAACTCAGAGGACGAGGCTGCCGAGGACGACGCCCGGGCCTTGTCTTGGCTCCCTCTTCTGGCTCCTTTCTTGGAGCATCGGAGCGGCCTTCGAAGGCTACTGGAGCCCCTGGCTGAGAAAAGCCAGGATATTGCCAATTCGGAGTTGATCTCCGCTTTGAGCGAAGTTAGGGCTTCGAGCCTCAACACGGCCCTCGAAAGGGCTGCCCTTCAGGTATGAAAAAGACACCGCAGTTGCTGTATTTTAATGATCAAAGCTTCTTTAGCACTTACCTTGTTTTCCTTGCAGCAATTCGCCCTTGCTAGAGCGGCAGCGACTTCCAGTGAGGTCGAAATTAACCGACTTAACCGGAAGGTTACAGTTCTTCAAACAGCCCTCGATGAGTCCACCGGGAGGTCTCTCCGGCTGAATGAGGAACTCTTGGAAGAACGGAAGGCCAAGGCCGCGTCTGACGAAGCCTCTGAAGCCCTCCGCTCTCATGCCGAAGAAGCCGAAGCTGAACAAGTGGTTCTCCGTGCGGAGGTCGAGAAGCTTCGCCAGGATGCGGCTGCTTCGAACGGACGTATGGTTGAACTTCAAGAGGCTATTAGCCAGGTAATGGCTCAGAAGAGTTCCCTGATGCTCCGGGTGGCCGCGTTGGACGCAACGGTTGCAAGCCTGGAAGCAGCAGATAAAAAGAATTCCAGTACTGCTGACCGTACCTTGGAAGCTCTTCAGGGTACGTTAGAGTACTTTGGCACCATGTGCCCTTCGACTTCTGCTGCAACCTTCGAGCCGCTCGACCGGAAGCTGACGAGGATCCAGGTAGCTTCGTCGCTGATGAAGAATTCCGGGGTACGGTACGGAGAGATCTCCGGACAGTGCGCCGGCATCGGGGTTCTTCGCCACCTCGAAACTCTTCGGATTCCCCTTGCTCTGGTTGGTGGTTCGTCTCCTGGAGGCTTCGCGGATGATGACCTGCTGCGGCCGTCTCCGGAGGTGGCTTCGGCGTGGGAAGCTTTCCGATCAGTATGGAAGGCGGACCACAAGGTTGCTGCTAAGGCTTGGATCGACGAGGCCCGCCGGCAAAAGCAGGCTCAGGCGAAGCCACCACTCCCGACTTCGCCAGCGCCTTCGGTCCCAGCTCCGCCAACCGACCCGCAGGTCTAGCTGCTTAGGGCTGTTGTGTACCTGTGGTCTTGTAAACTTTGTTTAATTAATGAGAAAGTTATAAACAGTACTTGTCTTGGGTGTTCTTCTCTTTTTTAGGTTCTGTCATGTCCTTCGAGCCCTGACTTCGTACTTTTGGAAACTACTGCCGAGCTTCGAAAGGAGTGGGCAGTTCTTGAGAGTTTGAGGCCTTATCGCCGCTCTCGCTTTTCTGTTCCTCGCGGAGACGGGGGGGAAGTTACTCTTGAAGTACGAAGGGATGTTTTGTCCTATATTAAAGAGGAAGAACAGGAAGAGGGGTCTTCGTCCTCCGAGCCTGTTGACTGGTCCGACTCGGAGTATCAAGCTGGAAACCTTGCTGAGGCCGGCTCCGAAAGGCTCTTGACGTGGGCCGAACTTCAGGAGGAGCAGAAGAAGCTGCGAGCCTCGAAGAAAAAGAGAAGTTCCCGGCCTAAAAAGACTTCAAGCTCCGAAGGGCAAAGTAGTCGCAGGGGTAGCTCTAGGGGTCGAAAGGGTCTCCGTTTTTATTTGGGTCTAGATAACAATTTTTCCTGATGTATGAATATAATACTTTAATGCGGAGTGCTTTGACAGCATGCTGTGTGACTCCTATCCTCCTACCCCTCTTGTGGGTGGCGGAGCTTTTATCTTATATAAGGGTTCGGTAGGCACAATGATTGCTCGAGCACCTGCATGCTTCGAATTTTTGCACATGTCACCATCGATAAGTTAGACAAAAAATTTAAAGTCCTTAGACTCTTCTACGGATCCTAACAAGCCGGAGCCTGGAATCCGTAGGTTGGCCACCTACGGCTCTTTTACAGATATTTCGCACCCGGAGGCTTGAAATTCTGTTTTGTTTAAAGTCCTTAGACTCTTCTACGGATCCTAACAAGCTGGAGCCTGGAATCCGTAGGTTGGCCACCTACGGCTCTTTTACAGATACTTCGCACCCGGAGGCTTGAAATTCTGTTTTGTTTAAAGTCCTTAGACTCTTCTACGGATCCTAACAAGCCGGAGCCTGGAATCCGTAGGTTGGCCACCTACGGCTCTTTTACAGATACTTCGCACCCGGAGGCTTGAAATTCTGTTTTGTTTAAAGTCCTTAGACTCTTCTACGGATCCTAACAAGCCGGAGCCTGGAATCCGTAGGTTGGCCACCTACGGCTCTTTTACAGATACTTCGCACCCGGAGGCTTGAAATTCTGTTTTGTTTAAAGTCCTTAGACTCTTCTACGGATCCTAACAAGCCGGAGCCTGGAATCCGTAGGTTGGCCACCTACGGCTCTTTTACAGATACTTCGCACCCGGAGGCTTGAAATTCTGTTTTGTTTAAAGTCCTTAGACTCTTCTACGGATCCTAACAAGCCGGAGCCTGGAATCCGTAGGTTGGCGGAGCCACTGAACCAATGGTTCGTAGCAAGCCCCTTGGGTTTTTCCGAAAAATGCTTGGCTCTGCTAGCATCACCGACCTCCGAATGCGTCCATCCGGAGGGTTGGATGTTCGAAGGGCAAAACAAATCTCAACCCCTTAGCTTTATTTATAAAAGGAGTGTTACAAGTGATTACAAGGAAGCCTTAAGCATAATATCTCTTAAGGTGCTCCGCATGCCACGCATGTTTCAACTCTTCTCCTTCTAAATTAGCTAATTTAAACGAGCCGGGGCGACCTGAGCGTAAGATAACATATGGTCCTTCCCATTTGTTTCCTAGCTTCCCCGGAGCTATTACATTTCGTAATACTAGATGACCTGGTTTTAACTCAGTTAATTTGACTTTCGGGTCATACCATGTCTTTGTGTGCCCTTGGTACTTCGTCAGGTTGGCGACAGCTCGAAGCCTTGTTTCTTCCGACAAGTCTATTGAAGCACTCCGATCATCTTCGTCTTCGTGTTGAATTACGCGAAGTGACTCCCCTTTGAGCTCCGTAGGGGTCATGGCTTCGTCTCCGAAGAGCAACCTGAATGGCGTGAAGCCGGTTGATCTAGTTTGCGTGGTTCGGATAGACCATAGAATTTTGGGTAGCTCTTCGACCCATAGGCCCTTGGCCAATCCGACGATTCGGCGATTTAACCCGGAGAGGATATTCCCGTTGGCTCGCTCGACGGCTCCGTTGGATTGCGGATGTCGCACTGCTGCGAAGCATAGCTTAATGCCCAGTTCTTCACAGAATGTTTGGAAGGTATCAGCTTCGAACTGGGTCCCATTATCCACCGTTAATTCTCTGGGGACTCCGAACCTGCATATAATATTCTGCCAGAAGAACCTTTGCACATTCTTTGATGTGATGGCTGTTAACGGCTCTGCTTCCACCCATTTTGAGAAGTATTCTATTGCTACGACCGCAAATTTCAATCCGCCTTTTGCTGGTGGGAAAGGGCCTATGAGGTCCATGCCCCATCTAGCCATCGGCCATACTGGGGCAATAACTTGGAGTTGAGCTGGCGGGCGATGGCTCCTTCGGCCCATCCATTGGCAGCCTTGGCACGTCCGAACTAGGTCTTCAGCGTCTCTGACGATCGTCGGCCAATAAAAACCTTGCCGGAGCGTCTTGCCTGCTAGTGCTCTGGGAGCTAGATGACTTCCGCACAGCCCCTCGTGGATGCCTCGAAGTATGTCTTGTCCTTCAGGTTGAGAGATGCATCGAAGCAGTGGTGAGCATACTCCGGCTTTATATAATACTTCCCCAATAAGTTTGTAATTTCGAGCTCTCGTTTGCACTCTTCGAGCTTCTTGGCCTTCCGGAGGGTCATTGCTACCTTGTAACATAGTTATTATTGGAGTTCGCCAATCCGTAGCTTCAATACACATTACTTCTGACGAGGGTATTTGGTCAGCTGCTGGCTGCTCTAATTCTTCATAGAAAGCGCCCTCCGGGAGGTCTACTGCTCCTGCTGCGGCCTTTGCAAGAATATCTGCAAGTTGATTTTCTGCCCGCGGTATGCTTCGAACTGTGAACCCTTTGAATGCTGCTTCTGCCTTGCGGATTTCTTGAAGGTATTGCGCGAGATGTGGGTTTTTTGCTTGGAAGCTTTTATCAATATGTCCCGCGACGACTTGGGAATCTGTCTTGATCATTATCCTTGTAGCTCCGAGTGCTTTAGCCTTTCGGAGGCCTAGCAAGATTCCTTCATACTCGGCGACGTTATTAGTGGTTCGAAAGTTAAGCCTTGCAGAGTACATTGCCTTTTGTCCTGACGGTGAGAAGATTACTGCCCCTGCTCCGGCACCTGATGCTTGATAGGCTCCGTCGGAGAATATTGTCCAGAAACCGTCGGAGGGTTCTTCCGGAGTCCATACTGCAGATGGAGTCCACTCTGCTACGAAATCTGCAATAATTTGAGATTTAACGGTCGTCCTTGCTGTGAAGGAGATTTCGAAGGGTGCTAACTCGACTGCCCACTTTCCAACCCTGCCTGTGGAATCTTTGTTTCGGAGCATATCTCCAAGAGGATACGATGTGGGGACAATAAGGTTATGCGCTAAGAAATAATGCCTTAGCTTTCGTGAGGCCATTACCAAAGCATAAGCGAACTTTTCAAGCTCGGAGTATCTGATCTTGGCTCCTGATAATGCCTCCGAGACAAAATAAACTGGGTTCTGCACCAGCTTGTCCTTGAGCTCGACTTCTCGGACTAGTACTGCGCTTACTGCTGACCCCGTCGCTGCAAGGTATAAAAGCAATGTTTCCCCTGGAAGAGGAACAGTTAAGGTTGATAATGTTCCAAGGTAGGCTTTTATCTCTTCGAAGCTCTTTTGGCACTCCGGCGTCCAGCTGAAGCTTTCGGAGCCTTTGAGTGCCTTGAAAATTGAGAGGCTTCGCTCTGCCGATCTGGACAGGAACCTGCTGAGTGCTGCTAGCCTTCCTGCTAGCTTCTGTACTTGCTTCAAATTTTCAGGTGGGGTCATTCTTTGCAGTGCACTTATTTGCGTTGGACTGGCTTCGATCCCCCTGCTCGAAACTAAGTACCCTAGCAGCTTTCCTGCTTGTGCCCCGAATATACATTTTTCGGGATTGAGGCGTACTCCACATGCTCGGAGGCTCTCAAAAGTTTCATCTAAGTCTATGCTATGCTGATGCTTTTGAGCACTTTTTATTACAATATCGTCCATGTAGGCTTCGACATTGCGGCCTATCTGATGGCCTAAAGCTTTAGCTATTAAGCGAGAAAATGTGGCTCCGGCATTCCGTAAACCAAACGGCATTCTTACATAGCAGAATACTCCTGAAGGAGTTATGAAACTTGTCTTGGCCTCGTCTTCTTTCTTCAGCCATACTTGATGGTACCCGGAGTATGCATCGAGGAAGCTTAATAGTTCGGAGCCGGCTGTGGAATCTATTAATTGATCTATTCGGGGCATTGGGTAGGGGTCTCGCGGGCATGCTTTATTTAGTGATGTGAAGTCAATACACATGCGCCATTTGCTGGAATCCTTCTTCCTTACAAAAACAGGGTTGGCCAACCACTCGGTATGAGCCACTTCCCTGATAATGCCAGCTTTTAACAGTTTTTCCACTTCGGCCTTGGCTAAATTTGCTCTTTCTGTTGATAGCTTCCGGAGCCCCTGGCGCACTGGCTTGGCCTTCGGGTTGACGAGCAGACTGTGCTCGATGATGCTTCGGTCGACCCCCGTGATATCTTCGTCGGTCCAAGCAAACATGTCTAAATTCTTCTTGACGACTTCTTCTAATGAGGCGGTTATCTCCGGAGATAGCCCCTTGCCGAATTTTATTGGGTATTCTTTGCCGTCTTCTGAGATTATTCTTGTCTCGACATCACCCTCCGGGCTTGGTTTGAGCGAGGATCCCTTCGGGGGGCTCAAGGCTTCTGGTACTTCTTCGGCGCTCTCCGCTACATTGTGCACTTGTCGAGGGTCCAATGGCTGCCCGTGGCCATATTCTGTCCTTCTGGCTACAGCTTGGTCTCCTGAAATAGTGAGCACTCCACCTTGTGTGGGCATTTTGAGACAAAGGTAGTTGTGATGAGCTATAGCCCCAAATTGGTTTAACATCCCTCGTCCGAAGATAGCATTGTAGGCGTAGGGGGCATCCACCACGTCGAAAATCACCTCCTCTACTCGGGCCAGCGGCCCCTCTCCGAAGGCAACCTCGAGGCCTATTTGGCCGAGGGCATCGAGAGGCGGTCCTGAGAACCCTTGAAGTGGTCCGGGCTGCAGGGAGTAGATGCTTCCGGGGTATGCACATCTGGTCGAAGGCTTGAACGAAGAGTATATCTGCGGAGCTTCCACCGTCCACCAGGATCCTCCGAACATCAGCCCCTGCTATATCAGCAGAGATGACTAATGGGTCAGCATGGGGAAACTTCACCCCTACAGCATCGCTGGCTGTGAATGAGATGGGTACACGGGACCATTCTGGCATCCCTTCAGCGGAACTTGAAGTCCCAATGTGCCCAACTTCTCGGACGTACTCACGGCGCTGTCTCTTGGACATGCTGCCGAGGGTCCCCCCTCCGGAGATGGGTAGGACCACTCTTTTGCCGCGGTCTTGCGGATCTTCGTGCCTTGGTGGTGGCATAATACTGGCCACCGGTATCCGTATAGGGGCTTCGAGGGCACCGGCTCGGGCCACAGTTTGGACAGGCTCCGATCGTGCCGCAGGTGGAACCCGGTCCGAAGTACCCCTCCTGGTATTTCGGTCAATGTATTCACCCCGAAGGGTTAATATCGTCTTGCAGTCCTTCGTGTCATGGCTTCTATTATCGCCATGTACGCAGCAAAAATGACTCTGGCGCCTTCCAGGCACCCTTTCTTGAGGTACTGACGGCCCAGCC
The DNA here is from genome assembly GCA_019279435.1 of Zizania palustris. Lineage (NCBI taxonomy): Eukaryota > Viridiplantae > Streptophyta > Magnoliopsida > Poales > Poaceae > Zizania > Zizania palustris. The sequence continues at coordinate 41,901,631 of JAAALK010000288.1, read as the reverse complement.
TTAAAATTTTTTACCTGCTGGAAACTGGCCGGTGCCTTCGAAGCTGAAGGTGCAATATTTAGCACTTCCGAACGGAAATGCTTTTTTCCTCGCCTATACTCGCTAGGGCGGCTGTCTTGTGGAGGTTGTGGCGGAGCGGTGGCCTCTGGCTCCCTTTTGACTTCTCGGAGGGCGGGTAGTGCTGCCTCAGCTCGCCGAAGGCATCCTTCCTCTGCCTTGGCATATTGCTCGAAGTATGCCATGAGCTGTGCTACGGATGTTACCGGCTTCCGATGGAGTTTGCTGAGGAGGTCAGGGTTTAGCACCCCTTCTCGGGCAGCATCAACTACCGAAGAGGTAGTAAGGCCCTTGATCTGTGACTTGGTGTGGGCGAAGCGTGTAAAGTATTCTCGGAGGGTTTCTCCTTCCCGCTGCTTTACTTGGAACAAACTTCCCGTGGACATCGGGGCCACGAAAGTGCCTTGGAAGTTGCTCACGAACTTCTTTTTGAGTAGTTCCCATGACTTGATCGATCCTGGTTTTAGGGACCAGAACCACCGGAGTGCCACACCTTCGAGAGCAAGTGGGAAGCATTTTGCCATGGTGCTTCGTACCCCTCCGCTTGCTTCTATAGCTAGGGCGTACGAGCGGGCGAACTCCCCGGGGTCCGACCCCCCGGAGTACTTGTGCAGCTTCGAGGCCTTGAACTTGGGGTCGAAAGGCACTCTCTGTAGATCAGGGTGCAATGGAGACTCATTGTCGAAGGACGCATTCTCGGCCTCTTCCTGGACTTGTATAACTTCTGGGGGGTTGTGGCCTCCATCGTCTGGAGGCCCTCTTGGAGTTTCAGTGGAAGCTTGAGTGCGGAGTCTGTCGGCGGCTTCCTGCCTCCATCTGGACACCTCCTCCTGAAGCCTGGCTAGCTGCGTAGCCTCGGTCTCGGGAGGGCCTTCGTCTTCGTCGGAGGGAACTTCAGGGTCTCGGCTTGCTGCGTAGTCGGTCTGAAGCATTGTAGGGGGGGTAGAGGGCCCCGGGGCGCTCGACGCCCATCGGTTCCGGCAGGAACCGTCGGATTAGCTGAGGGTCCGGCTCCGTTGGTCCGAGGGGACCTTCGAAGGGGACCTGCAGCCTGACCACGCTTCGGAGGCATGGTTAGTCGATGAGGTGTCTTGGAAATGGAAGGCTTCGAACGACTCGAGGGGGTCGAGGGAAGGCCTTCGGGCTGTACTAAGAAGCCCTTAACTGAAGGGTGCGCGGAATCTCGGGATTCCGAGGCTCCCCCCGTAAGCTTTCTTCAGAGTGCAGTCAGCGGTAGAGAACAAGCTTTTAGACCTTGGATCCCCACGGACGGCGCCAACTGTTGGCGTAAAAGTTACACCAACAGGTTCTTAGTAGTTAAGAACGGACAAACAAGAGGTTTGTGTTTTTAGGACAAACTTGAGCCTCCGTAAAGGATAACAACTCAAGAGGTCCGAGTATGTGTATTTGAACCACTGGTTCTGGATCCCTCTTACAAGGTACAAAGGGGGGTATTTATAGGGAGAAAGGCTAAAGGAATAGACCTATTTACCCTTATATTACAAATGACCTTCAGTATTATAAACAAGGTTATACACGGTAAAGTGCTGCAGGGTAGATGGATAAGCAGGGCATCCAATCAGTCACGTCTTCCTGCTTTGAAGCCTCCTCTCTCCTTTCGGAGGGTCCTCCGAGACTTCGCATCGTGGCACCCTTCGACCGTGCTGACGTATCTTCGAGCATTAGTCGACCATCTTCGGGACCTTCTTAGAGCCTTCGGAGGGTTAACCTTTAAGTCGTGGAAATGAAGTAATTTCCCCCAACACACATCAATGTGTTTGGTTCTAGAATGATGAACTAGGTTGTTGGCTAAGCTAATGGCACTAGTGTTATCACAGAAAAGTGGAACACTATTAAAATCCAACCCAAAATCCGGCAAAGTAGAAACCATCCACAATATCTGTGAGCAACAGATAGCAGCAGCTACACACTCAGCCTCAGCTACAGACTGTGCAACACTACACTGTTTGTGAGAAGACCAGCAAACAAGAGAGGAACTCAGAAAATGACAAGTACCCGAGGTACATTTCCTATCAATTATACATCCAGCAAAATTAGCATCGGAAAAACCTCAAAGGCATAAAGATGATGATGCAGAATACCAAATTCAAATATAAGAGTTTGTTTTAAGTACCTCAGTATGCGTTTTATTGCTTAACGATGTGAAACCATTGGAGAAGCCTGAAAATGAGCGCACAGACATACTGCAAAGTGTATGTCTGACCTCATAGCCATCAAGTAGAGGAGGGATCCGATCATGCTCCGGAACTCCTTCTGATCCACCTCTTCTCCATCTTCATCTTGGTCAAGCACTACTGAGGTAGCCATTGGAGTGGCAAGCGGCTTTGCATCACTCATATCAATGTGCTTTAGCATGTCCTTGGTGTACTTCGTCTGATGCATGAAAGTACCTTATTTTCTTTGCTTGATTTGCAAATCAACGAAGAAGGTCAGCTCGCCCATCATCGACATCTCGAACTCCCTGCTCATAGAATCAGCAAACTAGGCCACAAGTGTATGAGAAGAGCCACCAAAAATAATGTCATCAACATAAATCTGAACAAGGAGGAAATCTTTGCCATGCTTCAGAGTAAACAAGGTTTTGTCAATAGAGCCCATTTTGTACCCATGCTCAAGCAAAAAATCCCTACGTCGGTCATACCAGGCCCTAGGAGCTTGCTTGAGCCCATACAAAGATTTGTAAATTTTAAAGACTCTATGAGGGTACTTGGGATGTTCAAAGTCTGGGGGTTGTCTAACATAAACATCCTCTCCTATGAAGCCATTAAGAAAAACACTTTTAACATCCATTTGATAAAGCTTGAAACCACGAGAAGATGCAAAAGCAAGCAAAATCCTACTGGCCTCAAGTTGAGCTATTGGGGCAAAGGCCTCTCCAAAATCAATCCCCTCGACTTGAGAGTAACCCTGAGTAACAAGCTTAGCCTTGTTTCTCACAACAGACCCATCCTCCCCCTGTTTGTTTTTGAAAATCCATTTTGTGCCAATAATATGAATGTTAGGGGGTGGATCTACAAGAACTCAGACTTGGTTTCTATCAAAATTTTCTAACTCATTATGCATGGCATTGATCCAACTCGAATCAGATAAAGCATGACTAACATCCAAGGGCTCAAAAGAGTCAACAAATGCAGAATCAACAAAATGAGCATGAGATCGAGTTACCCTTTCATCTAGCTCACCGATGATCTGCTCTGGAGGATGCATCTTCTTAATATGTTGCTGAGCTTCTCGTTGAGATGCAGCCTCCCCTCAATACTTGCTAGAGTTTGCTCGACAGTTCTCGATGTTGATGCTTTAGTCCCTCTTGCTGATGTAGTGGATGCAGGGTCTACTTCAGGGGTCGCCGTAGTGGGAGGTAGGGGATCATCCTCAAGCTCTCCAAATTTTGATGGATCTTCTTCTTCAAAGATGGTCTCATTCATATCTTTTTTACTGGAAAGCTCAAAAGAAGAACTAACACATGGGGTTGATTCATCAAAAGTCACATCACATGACTTGATGACAGTGTTAGTCTCAAGATTAAACACACGATATGAATGACCATGAGTGGAATAACCCAAAAAGATACCATCTGAAGACCGCGACTCAAATTTGTCCAAATTTCCACGTTTTAGGATAAAACACATACAACTAAATACTCGAAGGTGAGTAACCTTGGGTTTTCTCCCAAAACGTAGTTCATAAGAGGTCAAATTCAAAATTGAGTACAAAAATATACGATTAGAGATGTAACATACAATGTTTATGGCCTCAGCCCAAAATCTTCTAGGAGTCCTATGCTCATCGAGCATCGTTCTAGCCATCTCAACTAAAGTGTGGTTCTTTCTCTCAATAACTCCATTCTGTTGAGGAACCCGTGAAGCAGAAAATTGATGTTCAACGTCGTACTCAAGGCAAAAGTCAACAAGGAAACTATCCTTGAACTCGGTGCCATTATCACTTCTGATTGCTTTCAATGCACTAGGGAGTTCAGTGAATAGTCTCAAAGCTAAGCTCCAAAAGTGTGAAAATCCTTCATCCTTGCTTGTAAGAAAGAAGACCCACGAGAGTAGTCATCCACCATGACAAGGACATACCATTTGCCACCTAATGAACTAACCCGAGAAGGACCTTGTTGACACCGAGATTTGGTTAAAGCCCAGGCCCACTAAGAATGCCGCACGGTCAACAAAAATTCAAATAAGTCTAGTCAAAGAAAGTCAAGGAAGCCCATCTATTCTGATGCAAGATGATTGGACGCAAAAGGAGCCGATAAAGATAAGGTGCAGAAGAAGAGAAGATAAAGATTATCCGGAATCGGTTAAGATATAGTACTTGGACGACAAGTCTCTAGACTATAAATATTTATCCTTAGTTAGCTTAGAAAAACACATCGTTGTCAACCAACTAGTCGGTGCATTGCCACCCTTGGTCTCCAAGGTTTATTCTGGCGGGGTTCGTCACTCGGAGCTACGATGTATCATTTTGATATCCAGCGAAGAGGTGAGTCCCGCCACCCCCGACGCCCATACTGATTAGATCAGTATCCTCATGGCTTCATTAATTTGGTTTGATCTTTTGAGGTGAACCTTGAAACAGTACGATCGTCGGTTGCTCTTGGTGTATTGGCTAGGTTTAAGGCTGCATCAGTTCAGTTTGATCTCCTAAATTGATGTGATCTAGGTGTGATAGTTTGAGGCTTCATCGGTTAAGTCCGACATCTCTTGTTATTGTATCTCTTTCATGATGTATACCGTTCATCTAAATAAAGCATGCCCGATTCTTTGATATATTATTAAGATCATCGTGACTAGCTACTATCTCAGTTAGGTCTGATCTAATTATTGTGATGATTTTCTTGATATAGACTTGTTATCTGGCACATTTTATTTATTTCCGTCAAAGTACGAGCTGATGGGTTATCTTCGATTCCACGACGCAACTTATAAGTTATCGAAAAAGCATCCATCGGCTTGTGCGGTTCACTGTTCATCTTATTGGCTGATGGCACGCTCGCCCGATCACTTCATCTCAGGTCATTGGCCTTATGGCCGATCGGCATGATATTCCACGAATATCCAATCCTTTTCGCTGTCATCAGCTTGATAGCCGATAGGACATGCTACTAATGTCATATCTTATGTTCCCTTATTAGTTGTAGGGTCAAAATGATTGGCACACCTCGAACCCTTTCTCTAAGAATGTAGGACCTGCACTAGAGTGAAGCAAATCTTCCAGGCCACACGTGTGTCAAGGTATGACAAAAAAATGCACCAACAGACCTATAGTGTCCATATGGAGAAGTTCTCCGGGTTGTTCAGTCATCACCACATTGATTGGTGAATGAGAGGCGTCCACCATCTTTCCATGTCGACAAGGAGCACAGACAAGATTCTTCTCAAACTTGAGCTTAGGCAATCCTCACATCAGACCTAGGGCACTCAGTCAAGTGAGCAAGTCAAAGCTCATATGCCCTAGTCTCCTATGCCACATCGAGAGCTCAGAAGAAGGTTTAGCAATAAGGCAATGAGAAGAACCAAAAGACTCAGACCCTCCCTATTCTTGAAATCTTACAGACCAAAACGCTAGAAGAATCAAGAACTTGTAAAGTATCGCATATAAAATGCACTTCCAAGCCCTCATCAAGCAACTAAGATATAAAAAAAATTGTATCCTAAATCCTCAACCAACGCGACATCTTTGAGAATGAAATTTTCATTAAATCTAACCATACCCGTGCCTTTCACTCTGCTCCTTCAATTGTTGCCGAATGTGATGTACTCACGTCACTGGGTCGAGGTGAGGATGGAGAACCATGATGTCTTCTCGGTCATGTGGCACAAACAACCAGAATCCTTGATCCACTTATTCCCTAGGCCTCCGTCCGCTGCCTTTGATGAGTCTAGCTCATCGCCGCTGTGAATGCTATCATCCATGAAGCAAAGGACGATGAAGTCCTTCACCTTCTTCTCCTACTTCTATGGTTCATCCTCGTCAGAGCATGGCTCTTTACTTGAAGAAGTGTCGATGTCGCTCAAAGAAGCCATGAAAGCTCTGGAAGCAGCCTTAGCTGCTCTCTTAGCAAGCTTTTCTCGGGTATTATTTAAGAAGGGCTTCTTGTTCCTCTTCTGATTCCTATGCTCATTTTCATCTTTCTTTTTCAATTTAGGGCAGTTATCTTTAATGCGAGAAAGATCTCCACATTCAAAACATCCCTGAGAGCCTCCTCTCCTCTGATCCTGTCTATCATTATAGAAACGGGTAAACTTCTTGACAATGAGAGCAAGCTCCTCATCATCTAGAGTGTCCACCTGCTCTTTTGTGATAGAGATGAGAAAGGACAAAGCGAAACCACCAACAAAGACACAAAACCTAGAAGAACCAGATGCAATACCTCTAGATGAGGTGCCATTGCTAGAACCAGAAACTAGTGCCATGGATGGTGGCAAAGAGTTTCCAAGTCCTTGGCTAGATGCCTTGGCAATCTCAGTGGACTTCAGCTTGTTAAAGAGTTCGTCACACGTTAGTGTGTCATAACTTGCAGACTCCTCAATGCTAGAAATCTTAACTTCCCATATGCTACGGTCAAGGGCATAGAGAATCTTGATAACACATTCATGATAAGAATAAGCCAAAGTTCTAGTAGAACGCAAATTGCTCACAAAGCTATCAAATCTAGCAAATATAGCTTCAATCGATTCACTAGGGCTCTGCACAAACATTTGATATTATTGATTGTACATGCTTTGGCGCCTAACCTTGATCTGAGATGTGCCCTCATGAAAAACAGTCAAAGTGGACCAAATCTCCCTAGCAGTTGTTGATAGTAAAAAATGGCATTAATGGTTAAGATTGTCAAAATACCAATTTTGGCAATATGGGCCAAAAATGCACGTGTCCCGGGTTGGGCCGAAGCCCTACAGGGCCGAAGGTCCAATAGGCTACGGGCTTCAGAAGCTTCCAGCCAGCCCACCGCCTTCGGCCCGGAGGCCCACTCCGCCGAAGCTTCGGCCCGAGGAGCAGACTTTGGTGGGCCTGGCCGAAGGCCCACTTCGAGTAGAGTTAGAGATTGAGTCCGATTTTTGATTGAGTCTTTCACGCGTGATCAAACCAAATTCCACCAGATTAGGCTTAGAGATTAGAAGTCTAGCCCCTATAAATATAGGGGTGAGGCCGGTTCAGAAGCCCCCCAACACAAATCAACAACAAAGCCCTAGCTTTGAACCGTATTTTATTTACCTTTACTTTTCCATACTCTTCATGGGTTTGCCTAGAAGCCCTCTAACGACCACTTCGGAATAGTGGTAAGCCTTGTTACTTCGCCTGTGACGTATCCGTTAATCTACGTAATAGTAAAGAGTTTGTCGCAAGTCAACGTGTCAAAGCTTGCCGACTCTTCAATACTGGAGATCTTCACCTCCCATATGCTACGATCAAGAGCATAGAGAAGTTTGATTGCCCTATCATGGTCAGAGTAAGCCAAAGTCCTAGTGGCGCGCAAATTATTGACAATTCCATCAATACGCGCAAACATGGCATCTACCGATTCACCAGGGCCTTGCACAAACATTTGGTACTCTTGATTATATGTGCTTTGCCTCCTAGCCTTAATCTGGGTAGTGCCCTCATGAAAAGTTTTCAAAGTGGTCCAAATTTCACGCGCAGTTCGTAGGTGCTGGACCCTGTCAAACTCTTTGCGACTCAGACTGATGAAAATAATGTTTCTAGCCTTGCTATTATATTCATAGTGTGACTTCTCAGTCTTTGAGGTTCGAGTTTCAGGGATCACATATTGGGAATCGATGATATCCCAAATCGCACTTCCTTGGATTAGAAGGTAAGCCTCCATGCACACCTTCCAATATGCAAAGTCATGACCATCAAACATCGGGATTTTCGAGTTTCTTTCCATGTCACCAAACCAAGGATCACAAACCGGTTAAGATCAACTGGTGATCTAACCAGCTCTGATACCAATTGTGGGATCAGAATGACGACTAGAGCGGGGGGGAATAGGCGCCTCAACAATTTCTCACTAATATGATGGCCTGTTCAAAACACCCCAACGCACCTCTACAAAATCCAAAATTCAAGTCTGAATCAATCAGTTCAAATCAGAGCAAAAATGTGTTTCAAAAACTTAGTTCAGACTAAATCGGAATTTCAAGTGTCGAACTAGCCCTGTCAGGACTTTGAAGTATCGATTGCCTCAGAACTTCGGAGTTTGAAACTCCGACTTAGTCAGTCAGTCGCTGATGTTCCGACAAAAATCAGAGTATTCAGAAAACAAATTTCAGCAAATTCACAATTGGGTTCAAATCAGATTTTGATTTCAGATTGCAATATTCAGAATTCAATTTCAAACCTTTGACAAAAAACTGGACGATGAATAGTATCACAAATTCAGTTTACTTCAGTTCAGTTTTCAGGGTTCAAATCAAAACAGATTTCAAATCTGAATTTAACTATAGCACTTAGTCAATCAGATTCTCTTTCACTGATATGGACAAATCAGAACACAACACAATTCAGTACTAAACTAGCAGAAGGAATCACAGAGCTAATTTCAATTTTCAGCACAACAATCTTCAATCCAGATGAAATAACTTTACTACTGAACAAGAATTCATTCACACACTTGAAATTAGAACCAATATTCAGATCAAACTTAGCACTAACTATTTTCCAGGAACAAATACAATTTAGAACTGGTTCAGATTCAAATTTCAGACAGGCTACAGATCTGAACCAAAATAAATCAATTTGGATATTGAATTTCAGAGTTTCAGATCAAACAGGACTTGTTTCAGACAATTCTATCAGCAGATGAGCTAAGCTACAGAAACAAAACCTTTAGAGAATCTTGAGCAATATTTAGAATTCAGATTTAAAACAGATTTCAGACAACTACTTCATTTCAGGATTGCAAACTGAAATGTGATTTTCAGATCAAGACTTCAAACCGACACTCTAGAACAGTATTTGCTGTAATTTATCTGAAACTGAAACAACATTCTGAACAAATTTACTCAGTCCTTGAACCTGAACACAACTTCCAAACATCAATGCAATTCTGCAAATAACTGAATTTCTAGTCTCAGATTAACTCAGATCAAGAAGGTTAGAGACAATCAGAGAAACCTACTCATCTAGCTCTGAAAATGACTGAAACTTCACTCACTCAAATTGCAAAGAACAGATCAGATTGATGACAATTTAATTCAGACATGATCTGACAAACTACAGAGAAGTATGTGATCTCAAGTACAATCAGTTTAAGGATGAAACAAGACTCACAATCAATTGGACCAAACTGACCAACAACTTTTCAAATTGATGACAGCAGTAAAAGAGGTCCAACTCAAAAGGTGCACAGAAAATACATTTTCTGCACTGCTTCACTTCAACTAGCCTGGCAAAACCTCTTAGGTGCTGTAGCAAAACCAGGATATTGCTCAAGAAATGAAATAATGTTCCTGAAAACCCTGTTGTGAATCTGAAACTTTTACTCAATAACCTGTAGCATATCACTAGCTCTGATTTTAAACAGTGTTTTCTCAAATCAAAAATCTCACAAAATGTCTATGAATCTTCCCCAAAGAAGACAGCCATGGGAGGGGATAAAATCCTCTTTTCACTAATTAGTGAGCAGCCACTTTGAATCACAAATGCAGTCAAGATTGATGAAAAACAGTGAAAGCAGCATTACATCAAACAAGTGAAGTGTACTATTAAAAACAGCAACACAGATCACACATACCAGATTTCTGCACAAATAACTTTCTGAATTTTTTAGCATAATAGTTTGATCTACCTTCTACCAAGTAAACACTCAAGAAACACTTCAATGATCAGCCAAAAACCTGATGAAAACTTGATGAAACATTTCATCAACCATGTGAAGTGCAATATCAAAACAGAAAAAACAATTCCAGAAAAATATTTCAGCACTATGGTGCCTACTTTGATCAGCAAAAGAAAGATGAAGAAATCACATAAATCCTTTGCAACTTTCAAAAATAGATCATTCAATTCATGCACAACAAAAGTTACTTGGACATCTAGATCAAGTTCTGCACTAGATTTTCCAGAAAACACAGCACAAAATCGAATTCAACCACAGTTGCATACCTGCGCTGGAACAAAACTTAGAGTGAATAGTCTTGCCGAAAATCACTGTGCTTCATCTGAAAATCCCATCCAGTGCACTGTTCCTCGTCAAACACAATTCAAAACAAATTTTCTGCTATTTTTTCATCACAAAATGGCTGTCTGAAAGTCTCAAATGGTTCAGCCAACTTGGGGGGCTAATATCCTACCAACTCCTCTTCTAGAAGCCCCCAATTGACACATAGACCCTTAGTAATTTCAGAATTAGCAATTCTGAAAATTACCCTATAAAACTTAAAAGAAAAATTACAATTTGACTCTCCTTTTAATATAATTTCAGAGTAGAACCACTCTAAAAATTATACCAAGAGGTTACACTATAAAACTGAAAATTTAAACTAATACTAGACACCTTTTTATTGAATTAACAAAAACATTTAACGATTCGACGGTTTTCAGCAAAAACCGACAAAGCCTCTCAACCCTTCGACTTGTGACACCGCTTCACGACTCCGAGCGCCAGCAAGCCACTTTTGCTCTCGATCTCCTCGAGCCGCCTGAATGCTTGTCCTGGCCTCCCTCTCGCAAACCCGGTCGTCACGTCGTCGTAGTCAGCCATTAGTCCAAGTCTCGCTCTGTCTCTTCGTGCACTCTTGAGATCTTCTCCAACTTCGCCCGGCCTCTCTGATCCTCCGGCATCAAGTTCCCCGCTCGACCCTCGGTCACCCGCCGTCGACAATTGGTCAGCATCTCCTCCCTGCACAAACAAGACAAGCCAAAACAAGAACGCGACAAACCGCCGAACCCCTCGGCAGCCAAACCTCCATTTCACATCAAAACCCTCGATGCACTCTCAACCACTCAACCGTTCAGACGCTCATCCTTGTCAATCACTCATCATCCAGACCGAAACCACCCTTGGTTTCTCATAGACGATCATACCAAGCCTTCGGGGCTTGCTTCAGACCATATAAAGCTTTCTGCAACTTGAAAACATGTCGAGGAAACTTAGGGTTCTCAAAACCGGGGGCTGCCTAACATAGACCTCCTCCTTTATGTACTCGTTCAGAAAAGCACTCTTGACATCCATTTGAAAAAGTTTAAACCCTTTAGACGCAACGAATGCCAAAAGTATGCGAATGGACTCAAGACGGGCAACAGGGGCGAAGGTCTCCTCAAAATCAATACCCTCTTTCTGGCAAAACCCCTGGGCAACTAATTGAGCTTTGTTACGCACCACAACCCCATTTTCACCTTGCTTGTTCTTAAACACCCACTTGGTGCCTATGGGGTTGCATCCAGGTGGTAGCTCAACCAGTTTCCAAACCCGATTGTGAACAAAGTTCTCAAGCTCTTCTTGCTTGGCGTTTATCCAATTTGCATCAGAAAGAACATGAGAGACATCTCTGGGCTCAAAGAGGCAACAAATGCAGACTCAGCAAAAATAGCGAGCGAGTCAATAGAAGAACGCAAAGTTCTCGAAGTGAGATCCCCGATGATGATCTCTGAGGGGTGATCACGCTGAACTGCTCGAGATCCTAGGTGAACTGAAGTCACCTCACTGGAGTCAGCAGCTGGCACCTCTGGACTCGACTGAGGGGGCTCGATCAAAGTGGAAAAAAGTGATCAGAGGTCCGCACTCATCCTCAGTCAAAGTCTTAGAAGGTGTGGGGTCTGCACGCTGTGCAGAAGGCCCACCCTCATCAACAGCTGGAATGTCATCATCTTCCTCGAAGATGGAGACTCCAAACTCATCATCTCTAGAAATCTCAAAAGGAGTCAACGAAGGCATGGACTCATCAAAAGAAACCTCGCAAGTCTCGACAAGCTGCTGGGAGTCGAGGTTCCAAACACGGAAGCCTCGAGAATGCAAAGCATAACCAAGAAAGACTCCATCCCAGCAACGAGACTCAAACTTGTCCAAATGCCCTCCCTTCTTGAGCACAAAGCACTTGCAGCCAAACGCTCGCAAGTAACTCACTTTGGGTTGTCTGCCAAACCGCAACTCATATGAAGTCTTACCAAAGTAAGCTCTAAGAAAAATGCGGTTGGCCAGATAGCAAACCGTGTTCATGGCTTCAGACCAAAAGCGCCTAGGAGTCCTATGCTCATCGAGCATCGTCCTGGCCATCTTGACTAGTGTGCGGTTCTTTTTTTCCACAACGCCGTTCTGTGGGGGAGTGTACGGGGCAGAAAACTGGTGCTCAAGACCCTGATCACTGTAGAAGCTGACGAACTGAGAGTTCTTGAACTCAGAGCTGTTGTCAGAGTGAATTGCTCGCATCCAACCATTGTTCTCATTCTTCAGCTTCAAAATCAGGTCATGAACAAACTGAAAAGCCTCGTCCTTAGACTCCAAAAAGAAAACCCACGAGAATCGAGAAAAGTCGGCAACTATCACAAGTGCATACCACATCCCACCGACTGAGCATACCCGAGCTGGACCAACAGTATCCATGTGTAACAGCTCTCCCGGGTACGAAGTCATCACCTGAGTCACAGGTGCGTGAGAAGCGACAAACATTTTCCCGTGACGAGAGGGATGGCAAACTAGATCCTTCTCCATCTTAAGCTTGGGCAATACTCGGATAAGGTCCATAGAGCTCAATCTGACTAGCAGATCAAAGCTCAAATGGCCTAACCTCCTATGCCACTTCCAGAGCTCAGAGGAGGATCCAGTAATCAAACAGCGAGAAGGGCCGAAATAACTAGAGAAATCAATCTGAAAAATCTTATCGAAGGGTAAGATCTGGCAAACCAAAGATCCTCTAGAATCAACAATAGAGATCAAATTAAAATTCAAGTTTCCAGCCAAACCAACATTCTTCAAGGAGAAATGACCAGAGATGCGAATTGAGCCAATTCCATGTACCTTCCCTTGACCACTGTTCCCAAAAGTGATGTACTCCTTGGAGCTCGGGGAAGTGAGGCTGGAGAACCATCTGCGATGTCCCATCATGTGACGAGAGCATCCTAAATCCATGATCCACACGTCCTCCAGTCCTCGATCCTACACGATCAGTGGTCATAAGTGGGAGAAAACGGTCCGACACCAGGTTTAGCGAAAGAGCTAAACCGGTGTCGAGCTATCTGCTCAAAAGAAGGAAAGCAGGATGAGTCATAAGAGTCCAGACCAAAATTTGGCTCAAAGCGCGGTCCTCGGTTCTGCCTAAAGTCTCGGCCACGAGGTACAAAGCCGTATCTAGAACGACCTAGAGCTGTGCCGGAGCAAAAACCACCCTCCGGAGCACGGGCATGAAAGCTGTCTCCTCTACCACCACCTACATGATGCGGCCTAGCCTCTAGCCTCTCCCCGCATCGAGGGACTCTCTGTCTACCACCCTGCTGGTAGAACTACTCCTGCCCACCTCGAGCTCTCTCTGCTCTCTCAACCCGCTTCCTCCTGAAGCAAAACTCCTCAAGATGCCCGTCTCTCTGACAATACTCACAGTGATAGGTAGGCTTCTTGGGATGTGGTTGAGGCTAGGGGTTTTTGGGCTTGGTGGTGTTGGGTGTAGATTCTTTGGTGTGAGAGGGTCCAGGTAGAGAGTCAAGAGAAGTGTGGAGATGCTTGGGCTTTGGGACCCAAATGGTCTTCTTGGGTGGAGCTTTAGGTTGTTCTTGGAACACTCCATCCTTGAGCTGACTAGCTTGGAAAGACTCAGTGGAGTGAGTCTTGGGATATCTCTGCTCAGGAGTCATCTTACTCTACTCCACTACTCAGCTAATGACACTCTCAAAGTCAGCCTTGGTGTAGGTGTAACCTACCCCAAACCCATCCTGCCTCTTGAACTTCTGGATCATCATGCCGAGCTGTGGCTCTCTGGCACTCACCCAACTTAGGATCTGACGGAGGTAAAAGTTCTCATTCTGAGCATCAGCTAGCTCTTCCCTCAAAGAAGCTAGCACCTCCACCTAAGACAAGCAGATCTCACACTCTCTATCAACTTGAACAGACTTCTTAGCTTTTAGCTTGATCAGCTCCAATCTAAAGGACAAGCAGTTCTCACAAACAGTGGGTGGAACTGACAATGTCTCAAGCTCTAGCTTAGTCTTCTCCAGCTCAGCTCTGACTCTCTCCAACTCGCCCAACTGCTCATCACCCTTGGCTCTCAGCTTAGCTAAACTAGCTAGATGGGATGGGCAGTCAACACAGGGCACGACGACAGTGGCATGAGCATCTTTCAGCTCCAGCTGAGCGCTCTCAAGCTCAGTGGCCAAACCGTCTCTCTCATCTACCCTTTCTATGTACCTGGACTTCAGAGTCGTTAAGTCACACAACAGCACCTCGCAGTTAGGGCACTCACTGCTACCACCCAAGCAAGGGGAAGAAGATAGACTCTCAATCCTGCCATTGGCCACGGCAAGCTCACTCTCAAGCTCATCTATCATCTTCTTAGCCCCTCTAAGCAGTTTCTCCTGATACCTCAACTCCTGACGGTTCTCTTCAAGTAAATCAACGACCTCTTGTTCATAGGAGGATACCTTTTCATCGTCGTCGTCATCGGAGTTGTCGAGGAGCCCTTCTCTTCCTTATCCCCAAGAGCCATTGAGTAGAAACTCTTGCGGGATCTTCGGTTGTGGTGCGAGCGGCTCTTTGGCTTGTCCCCGAAGGCCATGAAGTAGAGGAAGAAGATGATGACCTCTTGGAGTAGCTTCCCCTTCCTGATCACGATCTCCTCCTCACTTGAGCTTGATGAAGAGGAAGAAGATGATGACCTCTTGGAGTAGCTTCTCTCCATCTCGGCGAAGAAGGCCTTGTCTCGCTTTTTGTTCTCATGCCGGTAGTCCTTCAGGGCCTTTCGAAAGAATCTCGTCTAGGTTTTTCCCCCGAGATCAGTGGGACCTATCATGCGCACTGCGTGTGGGTCCCGCATGGGCACCTGTGACTATGTGGCCAGCTGCTCACAACCGCTCGCGTACGCTGCACCTGCGTGTAGCCAGCACGTTAGTGCGTGGGCCCTGCCTGCATGCACACATATCCACCCGCGTGAGCCACATCTGTGCCATGGGTCCCGCCTGTCCCTTTTTCCGCACTGAACCACGCATTCCCGCCCGCATGCGCCCATTTTTTCTACCGATGCCTGTGGCCCCCGCATGTTAGATCCATCTTCCCACCGCATTTTTTCCATCGCGCGCATACTTTTTCTCCACTCTGAGGACTCCGGCGCCGCCCGCTTTTTCCTACGAACCCTAACCACGAGTGCTTATCCATTACCTTCTCCCTCTATAAATAGTGTCCGCCCCGCCCCTTTCCTCTCGTTTTTGCCATGGCTATAGCGCTGCTAGGCTGCCACCACTACTTGCACCATTTTTTATCCGTTGCCGCCACCAGACTGCAGTCGATCTCCCTCGCCGCCAGTGACCTCTTTCTACCCCGTGGTCAACACTGTCGGGTCCGCAGACATCCGCACTCCCTCATCCTGCACTCTATTCGGGAAGTCCCTCGTCGAAGCATCATTGACGTCGACCACCCAAACTGCCCTAGAGCTCTGCTCATCACTGGTCTAATCAGTACCTCGCAGGCCACCGTTTTCCCCACGATAATGATCCCCATCCTCCCTTGATTCCATTTTTGCTATATGTTTGGTCTATAGCCCTTCGCCGTCATCGCTAGCTGCGCCGCCATGATTTGCCGTTGTTGGAGAAGAAGTGCCTGGCCCTGTTCTATTTCCTACATGTTGGATCAGTCGTTTGCCATCCGATCTAACACGTGTGGTCCAGATTAAAACCCTAAATCAAGTGCCCTAAGCTATTTGACTATTGTTGATCGGTATCTGTCGATCTAAGCTGTGCATTTTCATTTAATCACCCACTTCAATCCTGGCTGCAGATTGATACCCCTTCGCCATGTTTTAATCTGAGCCATAGGATCTTCATTAAATGTCAGTCATCAGATTTGAATCGTGCAGCCGCCAGCGCCCCTAGTTCATAGCTTGTGCTCAGGTTCGCGGTGGACTCGGTTCACCGTGGACCAGAACCCTTTTCTAGCTCAAAAATAATTCCAGAATATGCCCAAATCTTTCAAAATTCATATCTTTAACATCCTAGCTCCAAATTCATCCATTCAAATTTCAGATTGACCATCATTGAATCCTCTACAACTTGAACTAATTAAATTGTACTATTTTATATTCTTTTTTCAATTTCTTATGTCTCTTTTCACATGCTTTTATTATTTGAAGTTGTCAAGGAGCCGGAGTCTCACTTTGAAGCGTTGTCATCAATGTTTGCTGATCTAGGCAAGTCACACACCCCTCCTTGATCATGTTGAGCCCATTTTTATAAATTAATTATTTCTTTAACTCATAGGTTATATGCATGATAGATGAATTAAATATGAATATTATTTATTAATCCCATTCCCTTCTACCTGTACAACCCCTTGCTATGTTTGAGCCATTATTCCATTGTCGCCTTGATGTTATTAAATATTAGCTAGCGCTCTAAGTAATAGCACAACTACTTAGCCTCGCTAATAAGATATTTAGAATTAATCAGGTTTGATCTCATAATTCTCCTTGGATACTTCTCATCTTGTTGATGTTCTAAAATGATGATTATGTGATCGAAAATGGTTAAGTAACTAGCAAGGTGTGTTCTGGGTGCAAGCGAGAGGATTGGTTGGTCGCACCCGGGGCACTATAAGGACCTGTCTATGCGATCTATTCCAAAGGCATTCCGTACTAACCATAACTCTACTAGGTAAGGCCTAACCTGGAGTATGGGACAGTTCAACATGATGCACCGAGCGGCGGAGTCAATGAAGAAAGGACGAATGGTGACATGACACTTCTGATGACGGAGACAAAGTGGTACAAAAGGGGCCTACGTTATCCAATGCATTGGGGCATCGACGAAACCTAGTGTGGTTGTCCTTGTGTCGAGGCGGTCCATATAAAGGGTTTTGGCATGAGTTCCTTCGGGGTGACGTGGTGTCATCTCGACACACTTTGGTGTGCGGGAATGGGTGTCTTGTGGGTAAAGTTGTACACCTCTGATCAGAGTTTAATCTTTTAAAAAAGTCATGCCCACGGTTATGGGTGATCCAAGTGATGTTCTCCATAGTTAGTCAAATGATCTGAACTTAATTAACTCTATGGGTTTTAGGGTCTCGTCTTAGAACTGACTATAGAGTTGATTGTTCACAGGGTTACTGTGTGCATCATGTGTGGTTCAGGGCTAAGGCGAGAGTGTGTGAGTTAGCACAGGTGTGCTACTCGAGGTAGTGGAATCAATGATGTTACTTATTACTAGTTATACACATGCTTAATTGCATATACTTAATTAAAAAGTGTGTTTTCCTCAAAACAAGTCATATGCCTATCCTTTATTATTACCCTTGCATTATGTGCATTTTTGTGGCTTGTTGAGTATGTTTGTACTCATCCCTGTTGACTAAAATTTTTAGATGTTGAGTTCTATGAATACGAAGGCCTGGAGTAGATGTCCCGCTCAAGGAGCGATCCGTGGAGCAAGATGTTCATTATAGCATTTTATTATTTTATTCTGTAGTGTAATAATTGTAGCCTACGAGCTGCAACTTTGTTTGTCGTAGGATGTTATCGCGTGATGAGCATTTTGTAAGTTGACCTTCTTAAGGAAATTTAATAAATCCAAAATCGTGAGATTTCGGGGCATTACAAAATGGTATTAGAGCCGACTTGATTGTAGGAAGCCAAACAGACCGCCTTTAGGACTTATTTGCAAAAATATAAAAACTAGTATTTGTGAAAATTTTATTCGATTACTTTGTATCCTTCACTCCATCCCACTTCATTTTTACTTGAAAAAAGTTTTTAGATGTCAATCTTGGTTCTTATCTATTTCCACGATCACCAAGGATTTGCTGAAGAACTCCACATATGAGGATCTC
This sequence comes from Zizania palustris, assembly GCA_019279435.1. Taxonomy (NCBI): domain Eukaryota; kingdom Viridiplantae; phylum Streptophyta; class Magnoliopsida; order Poales; family Poaceae; genus Zizania; species Zizania palustris. The sequence continues at coordinate 41,883,585 of JAAALK010000288.1, read as the reverse complement.
CCTTTCTTCCACGTTAGAGCCAAAGCAGATGGATCAGAGACGACGAGCCAAGAAGCAGACCTCAGTGTCGTTCTTGGAGATCATCAAAAGTAGAGGTCCCTAGATATCGCTAGCTTGAGAACGATTTGTTTGATTTCTCCGAGTGTTTATTTTTGTGTGGGCATGTTTATACCAGTTTATGGTATATGCATATATAGTATAAGCTAATGTTTTAATCAAACTTTACCATATTAGTAATAAAGGAGTTATTATTTTGAAAAAAAATCTCTAAGACTTTCCTATTTCTTTTGGGGTGTTCGCTCCTTCAGTTCAAGATGACTTCCAACAGCTAGCACAATGCTTCCGAAGCCGACAACACCCACAACACCAACCCTTCGACTGAAGAGAATCCCATCATCAACAACCCTACCGGAAGAGTTGTACCCACCTAGGGTGCAACAAGACACTGTTAGACGAGTCTACCATCAACACTAGGTCATCCAACGCTTGCAGAAGCCATGGCCAATCAGAATCAGCTCATCTTTGCCCTTCTCGCACAAATGCAACAGCAGCAAGCTGAAATTCAACAGCAACAAGAGAAACTTCATCAGATTCAGTAGGCCCAAGGACTTAACATCCCTCGCAACCCACCTACACCAGCACCTACACTAGCGCCAGCTCCTGCTCAAGTATCTCAACTGTTGGAATTTCTTCGAGTTAGGCCCCCTACCTTTTCAAGCACCACCAACCCTATGGAAGCAAGTGATTGGCTCCGTGCAATCACTAAGAAGCTTGATCTCCTTCCCTACACAGATCGTGAGAGTGTCGCTTTCGCTACCCATCATTTACATGGACCAGCCGTAGAGTGGTGGAATAAAATTCAAGAAGCTTAGACCATGAATCATGTGGTCACTTGGGCTGAGTTTACATCTGCTTTCAAAGTTTCCCATATTCCCTCAGGAATTGTCGCATTAAAGAAGCAAGAGTTTCGAGAACTTCAACAAGGAAGCAAGACAGTCAAAGAGTACCTACATGAATTCAATCTCCTAGCGCGATATGCACTTGAAGACGTTTGAACTGATGTCGAGAGATAAGAAAAATTTATGGGAGTACTTAAAGATGAACTGTCCATCCAACTCATCGCTGCTGACTACACTGACTTTCAGAAGTTAGTGAATAAAGCAATTCTCTAGGAGTCTGAGTAGAATAAGATAGACCAAAAAAAGAGGAAGATGGTTACTTTCCGTCAACAAGGAAACAGTCAGAGACCTCGTCTAATGCTTACTCCTCAAGCGCAAGGTGTTCAACCTCAGACCGCATTCGAGTCACAGAATGCCAATGGACGATCAAGTTCGGGAGTCTCACACCAAGCACTACTAGCAAATCAAGCTCCAATGCAGACTACTGGAGTTATGAAGGACAAAAATGGTAATGTTGTTGTTTGTTTCAATTGTTGCATGCTAGGGCACTACTCTAGCAGATGCCCTTACCCAAGCAGTCGCAGTCCTCTGCTCCACACCTTATGGTTCGTGCTCAAATAAATCACATCTCTGCCAAGGAAGCCTAAGGTATGTCAAAGCCGTTTTGGCTATGTCTCGTGTTAACTCAGTACTAGTAGATGATCCGTTTCATTCTAAAGAAACACCTTCTTCTATTCCAGAGCACCGTTGAAGGCCTCGCCTCCCAAGTTTTTCTAAGTTCGCTTTAATTCTCGAGGACAAGATTCTTTGTAAGGGGGATAAGATTGTAACACCCTGATTTTCAAAAATAAATAAATTGAAGAAAATAAAAATTTTAAATAAATAAATTGAGTTTGAATAATAAAATGATTGAAATAATGAAGAATTAAAAATCTCAAGAAAGAATTCAAATTTTGGTTTGGAAAATTTTTATTAAATTTTTCAAGTCAAGAATATACCCTAGGATTTTTCTCTGATTTTTTAGGAATTTTAAAACTAGATTAGTAATTACAAATATCATTTTAGAAATGATTCAAATCAATAAATAAATAAATTCCTTATGGGCCCCGTCGTGCATGTAAATCCCACGCCTACATTCATGTCGCGCGCACTACGCGTGGGTCCCGCGTGTGCACTTATGACTCCTCGCCCAGCTGCTCACAACCGCTCGCGTACCCCGCGCCCGCATGGCCAGCGCATCAGCGCGTGGGCCCTGCATGCATATGCCCATATCCGCCCGCGTGAGCCACGTCTGCGCCATGGGTCCCGCCTGTCCCTTTTTGGGCACCGAACTGCGCATTCTCGCCCACACATGGCCATTTTTTTCTACCGCTACCTATGGCCCCGCATGTCAGATCCATCTTCCCAATAGCATTTTCCCATTGCACGCGTACTGTTTCGCCACTCCGAGGACTCCGGCGTCGCCCATTTTTTCCAGCAAACCCTAACCGCGAGTGCTTATCACTTCCCTTCTCCCTCTATAAATAGCATCTGCCCTGCCCCTCTCCTCTCATTTTCACTGTAGCTACAGCGCTACAAGGCTGCCGCCACCGCCCGCACCATTTTTCTCTGCTACCGTCACCGGACTCCATTCGATCTCCCTCGCTGCCAGTGACTGCTTTCTGCCCGTGGTGCTCTCCACAGTTAGTCAAATGATCTTAACTTAATTAACACTATGGGTTTGGGGGTCTTTTCTTAGAACTGACTACATTGTTGACTGTTCACAGGGTTACTCTGTGCGTTATGTGTGATTTAGGGATAAGGTGAGATTGTGCAAGTTAGCACATGCATGCTACTCGAGGTAGTGGATAATAATGATGTTACTTATTACTGGTTATACACATGCTTAATTAAAAAATGTGTTTTTTCCCCAAAACAAGTCATATGTCTATCCTTTGATATACCCTTGCATTATGTACATTTCTGTAGCTTGCTGAGTACATTTGTACTCACTCCCGTTGACTAAAATTTTAGATGCTAAGTACAGCAGCGAAAACAGTTTCAGCAATCATCTATTGTAGTACTGAAAATATCTTGACCAGAAACAGTGTATACAGAATGATCAGAGGATGATTATAGAAATGTTTTTGCAGAAAAACAGCAATAGAAGCCAGCAAGAATTCTTTCTGTTCTAAATTCACTTCTATTTGAACAAGTTTATCATGTCATAATCATAATCACAAGTGCAAAGATACAAGCAGTACACTATCCAAAAGAATATCTCTCAGATAAAATGAAATCAGTTTGAACAGTACCTGGTAGAAACTGAATCTTGAATATCACTTGACTTGAGATCAGTTTGATGACAGACTGTGAAAATACCTGTAGCAGAATCTTGTAGCTTCCTAATTGAAAAAACTACAGACAACCTAATACAGTTCTCAGTTTGTAAAATTTCATATGAAGGAAGCAAGTCTGAATTTCTCTTACTGAATAGAACACTTTTAGAATATGGTTTTCATTCAAGGACTCCACAAAAAAATCAGTTATCAGCAATAGTAGCAGAGATGTCTTTTTGTATGAGTTAGCACCTAGACCTTCTGTGCTGATAAAATGTGAGCCCAGCAAAAACTGAGTAAAGTAACAGGGATGGTATAATTAACTTCAGCAAAAGAGAACAAGACAAAGAACTTTTCCAGGAGGAACAATAACAGCCATACAAACCCACTGTAGATGTTCAGAAAATCAGAACTAAGGGTTGTTGATCTTCTTGATCTTGAAAGAAAGAATAGAATATAGTTAAGAAATTTCACTCAGAAATTTGAACTAAAGATGGTGATGCTCAGAGATTTCTTGATCAGCAACAAAGCCAAGATGTAGTACACTTACTGCTCATCGTAAGTACTGTAGAAAACATATTACTAATCAAACTTCCTGTAGCTTTCAGATTAAAGAGAAACATCAACAACTTGTGCAAAAAGATATATGGCAGTAGCTTTCTGAAACTTCATGAATGTCACTGCTAAATATTGTATCTTGGAGGAAATCAATGCAACCAGCAAATCTAAAGTTTCTCAAAGAACCAAAGAAACAAAGTTGTGCACACTAAAGTTTATCTGGTGACAAAATCAGCAGTACCACAGGGAGCTGTTTCTTGTAAGAGGAAAACAACAGAAAAGAAGACCAATGCAAATCAGTGGAAGGAATCGGTAAAGAACCTGGACTTCAGGGTACTACTTGGCAAAAGTAATGAACCAAAATCATCCAGAGAAGAGACAAATAAACAACAGAACAAGAGAGGAACCTAGAACAAAGTCTCTCAACAGAATACTCTAGGCATTGTTTGCGATCCAAAAAGGCTGCAGTTCCAATTAAGAATCACTCAAACCTTGGTGATATTCAAGAAGGATGATCATCATGTCCAACAACAGCAAGAAGGAGGAAAACCAAAGGGGATCTCAGGTGTCTTGGATCACAAGTAAGAAGAAACAAACACCAGCCATAAGATTTTTTGTATAGCAAAAAGTGGACAACCACCTTGGGTGAGGATGCCCCTTTATATAGGCCCACCCAAAGATGACTGCATTACATGGAGACCCTTGAAATGTTCAGATTTACACATAGAGACATGTTCTAATTTCAGAATTAGAAATCCTGAAAATTGCTCTGCTAGACCTCTAATACTATTTATTACAAATTGACTCAACTTTTTAATATATTTTTAGAATTGGGAAATCCTGAAAAAATACTAAAAGTTTACACATTACTCTAAATTACTCAAAACAAAAAGACTCCTAATTATTGGAATTAAAAAGACATTTAGAGATGGGACAATTTTTAGCAAAAACCGACAAAGCCTTCTTGATCGCCGACAAGTGACGCCAATCCGCGAACTTGACCGCCAGCAAGTATCTCCCGCTCTCGATCCCTCGAGCCGCCTAATCACTTGCACTGGCCTCCCTTTCGCTGACTTGATCATCACATAACCTCGACCATCCGTATGTCCATGTCTTGCTCGATCTCCTCGTGCACTCCTGAGATCATCTCCAACTTCACTCGACATCCTTGATACTCTGGCATCGAGCTCCCCACTCGACCCTTGATCACCCGCCGCTGACAATTGGTTAGCATCTCCACCCTGCACACATGAGATAAGCCAAAACACGAAACGCGACGCACACCGATCCCCTCGGCACAGACCATTCATAACCACACATCGAACCCTTCGATGCAATCAAACCCTCACTTAATCACTCGATCACTAAAATGCTCATCCTTGTCAATCACCCATCATAAAGACAGAAACCTCAGTGAGACCATACTAGGTTTCACAATCTCCCCTTGATGAGTGCATTGACAACCCCAAACAGAAACATGATGAAAGTTACAAGTTAAGCGCACAAGTGACCATAAAAACTCAGAAAAGGGCAAACATGTCACTTGGTAAAAGATCTCCCCCTTAGGCAAAAACTCATGCAAAACAAAGCATCTTTGCTGGCAAAAGCATTAAAGCATCATGAAAGCCAATTACTCCCCCCTTAACCAAGGCAAAAGCATTAAAGCATCATGAAAGCCAATTACTCCCCCTTAACCAAGCAATCATCCAAAAGCCTCCAAAAGCATCATGTAAACCAATTCTCCCCTTTGGCAATGAAAGCATCATCATGATAAAAAGATGCAAAGAGGGGTGTGAGGGTAGAGTATTGATGCAAGCTTCTGAAACATGAGCAAATCCAATTACAGTACACACAAGCATTTGCCTTGAATATTTGTCTAAAAGTATTGTATGAAACACTCAGATGAATACCATCTAAACAAAAGCATGAACAAGTATTTTCAAATTTTAGCAAATAAAAGCATCACCACTCAGACTAGCATACTAGACATGGCAAGGCATGAGATGCAAAAGCTAATCAAATACAACTAAATAAGCATATTCCACTACAAGGAGCTTCAGCAAACTTGACATGCAATTGATTTAAAGCTTTTTGATTTTTTGATTTTTTTCATTTTAGTGTCAGGGGTTATTTGCATGTAAACCTTATGCTAACCGACCATGCTAAGCCTAGGTTGAAACCATCATAACTTAAAGCTATGGTCTCGGCATACACTTCAATGTCCCAGTTCATACCAAAGTGCTATGGTAAGCAGTCTAGAACAAGGTAGTGCGACAAAGCAAATCCACCTAGATCTTTTCAATTTTAGCACACAACAACATGAATATCATTCATTTTCATTTTCATTCATTTTTCAATTTTTAATTTTTAGCACAATATTTTTGTAAAATGATCAAGTTGCGTATTAGCATCTAAGTGAAAAGAACCTAACTATCAGGTATGTAAAAGATAGCAAAAGAACTCAACCTATTCATTATAGTTTCTAGACTAAGTAGTGATCATTTTCAAATTTTCATAAATAAAAGACATGCTCATGACAAATATCAGATGAATTCAAGCAAAGTATAATCAATAGTATTAAAGACAATACTTCAAAGGCATAACAAAGCATGTACTTGTAAAAACAATTAATCATATAACAGAAGCTCATGCAGTGCTACACAACTCCCCCTCAAAACATGCTAGAGGATCTCGAATGCTCAGAGTTGGGGTGAGTGAAAAAATTTTTAGGAATCCAGCATTATAAAACTCGAGATCCAAGTAAAGAAGTAGACTGATCATGCATAGGGTATGAGTCATGATAAAAAGTGTGTGGTTTACCTACAAAGTGCGAACCTGGAAAATGATGAGGTCTCCTAAACTGTCGAGATTCAAAACTTCTTACACGCGGTCAAGCACCATATGAAGCATGGTGTACACCACGACGGGCAAAATCTCTCAATAAACTAAGTGGAGCCTCAAAATCAGGATAAGAGTGAAAATCAGACTCATGCATACCTAAAGATGGGTAATGCATGTCCTAAAAGTTCATCGCAAAAGAACGTCGTTCATCCTTGATACGACGAAAGCAAAACCCAACCAAGTGACCCACCCGATGACAATAGGAGCAGTGATACACTCTCTTGGGTGTGTTAGCATGGGTCTCAGGCGCAAATCTCACAATCTTCTTGGGTTTTTGCTGAGGAGGTTCATCTGGTGAAGTTAAAGCTTTCTTTACAAGTTGAGTAGGATTCTTGACTTTTTGATCGGTGTCTAACTAGGCTCTCTCTTTCTCAAGGGTAGTGGGAGGAGTGAACACAGTTTCGCTCGAAGTGTTTGGAGTAGTTCTCTCATAGCCCAACCCGAGAGCTAACCCTACCCTGTCAGCACACAATTTTGTTTTAGCCAAAAGCAAATCCATCCTACCCTTGCCTTCAGTGCATTTCTCAACCACGGAGAGAAGATAATCATTTTCACATTTTAGTTTTTCGACTTGCTCTCTTGTAAAGCTGAGTTGGTCCTTAAGGGTGATGCAGGTGGGACATGCCGGCTTCACATCCTTAGAACACTCAGCACTCTCCAATCTAGCCTTAAGTTCATCAACATGCCTATCCCTCAAATTAATGCTCTCAACAAGTAAAGGACAGTTTATGCATTTGTTGATGACACCAGGACTAGACTCCACCTTCAAAAGTTGCTTTTCAGTAATTTCAAGTTTTTCAACAGTTTGAGCATGTGTAAAACGCAGTTGAGCAAGTTCATTCATGATAATAAGACATGACACACATTCGACATCATTAGACTTATATTTCAAAATAGCAAGTTCAGTAGAAATTGTTTCAAGTCTGAATTTTAGTTCTTTTCATTCTTTAGCAGCAAGTTTAAGTAATCTATCCTGAGAGCAGACAGCATCACACAATTCATCATTTTGAACAAGAAGCTGATCATGAGATAGATGTACCTCAGAAGTGTCGAGCTCATCGCTGCTATCGTTGTTGTCGATCATGAAGCATAAGCCGGTGAGGTCCATTGTCTTCTTCTCCTTCTTCTCCTCTTTCTTGGTTGGCTCTTCTTCATCTGAGCTTGGCTCCTCACTTGATGTACTGTCGATGTCGTTGAGGGCGGCCACAAATGCTCTGGCTACTCTCATAGCCACTTTGCCGCGCTTCCCCTTAAAGAAGGGTTTCTTGTTCCACTTCTGGTACTTGTGCTCATTTTCATTTTTAGTTTAGGGCAATTCACTTTAATGTGAGACGTATCACCACATTCAAAACAACCTTGAGACCCTCCTTTCCTCTGATCTCGTGTATCATAATAGAAGCGTGTGAACTTCTTGACAATGAGAGCTAGCTCCTCATCATCTAGAGTGTCCACCTGTTCTTTCGTGATAGAGACTAGAGAGGACAAGTTAAAAGCACCAGAATAAGCACAAACTCCAGAACCACCAGAAAGACTCCCTCCAGATGAGGTACCACTGCCAGGACTAGAAACTAAAGCAATAGAAGGCAACAAAGAGTTTCCAAATCCTGGACGAGACGCCTTGGCAATCTCGGTGGACTTAATCTTACTAAAGAGTTCATCGCAAGTCAGAGTGTCAAAGCTCGCCGACTCTTCAATACTAGAGATCTTCACCTCCCATATGCTATGATCAAGAGCATAGAGAAGTTTGTTCGCCCTATCATGGTCTGAGTAAGCTAAAGTCCCAGTGGAGCGCAAGTTGCTCACAATTCCATCAAATCAAGCAAACATGGCATCTACAGATTCGTCGGGGCCTTGCACAAACATTTGGTATTCTTGATTATATGTGCTTTGCCTCCTAGCCTTAATCTGAGAAGTGCCCTCATGAAAGGTTTTCAAAGTAGAACGAATCTCACGTGTAGTTCTAAGATGTTGGACCCTGTCAAACTCATTGCGATTCAGACTAATGAACAGTATATTTCTTGCTTTGCTATTACAATCGTACTGTAATTTCTCAGTCTCTGAAGTGCAAGTTTCAGGGATCACATATTGGGAATCAACAATGTCCCAAATAGCACTTCCTTGGCTTAGTAGGTAAGCCTCCATGCGCACCTTCCAATAAGCAAAATCATGGTCGTCGAAAGTCGGAATCTTAGAGTTTCTCTCCATGTCACCGAAAGAGGATCACAAACCGGTTAAGGTCAACTGGTGATATAACTAGCTCTGATACCAATTGTGCGATTGGAATGGTGACTAGAGGGGGGTGAATAGGCGCCTTGACAAATTTTTCAAATACAATGGCCTGAACAGTATTCAACCCACTTCTAAAACTCAAGAATCAAGATTCAAAAAAATCAAAATATGTTCAACAGTGAAAATAGCCTTAAAAGCAATCTCAGGTCTATATCGGAGTTTCAATTGTCAATTTAGTCAGTCGGTATTTGAATCATCGAAATTCTCTGCCTAGATCGGCAACTGGTTTGGCGACAGGGAGAAGTCGGTGACTGGTTGGTCGATAAGGATCAAAACATTCAAAATGTGTCTAAAATTTATACTACTGAACCCAAAACATTCTGAGGGCCTTTGATCAAGAATTCAAGCAAATTCAACACAGTATGTCACAATGAATACAAGCTCAACTTCAAGATGGATAAAGATTATAGTTTATGAAATTAACCTTGTTCAAAACAGTTTTGAATATAGTTTCAGATCTTTAACAGCTACTGATGAAAGTGAGCAATACACATCAAAACAGAAACTAACCAGAAAATGAAACCAAACCAAAACTTCTGAATTAAACTGAAAACTCACACACTATTTCAGATCACACAAATACAGTGATCACATTCAACAATTTCATAAATCTACAAATACTCAGAACAGTGCTGACATTAAATCTAAAAGCTCACTAGAGCAACAATCTATTTAGAAAACAGATTACTCAGCAGATATAAATTAATGGATGAAGAGATTCAGTTCACAGATCATTCCAGAAAAATAGTATCTACAGAGTTTTTCAATTTCACAACAGACAAAAGGACTGTGAACAGAACCAGATAGCTTTCCCAAATATTCAGAACAGATAGATACAGACTCAGTTTCACAGAATTTAGACAAGTGGCTGATATAGACAACAATTTTTACTGCACATCTGAAATTAGTCCAAGCAGAATTGATACCTTGTTATTTCTAAGATTCACTGAGGATACAACAGTGGAATTCTACTCTTATCAGCAATGAAAACACAATCTTCCGTTCATATTCCTAAACACATCTTCTCAGCCACACAATCAAACTCAAATTGCCACAAATGAGAAGTAGCAAGTTTCAGCAGTGAAAATACAGGTATGTGTATCCAGATTTCATTTCAAGTTGATCAGCAAAAGATCACAGGATGGTTTAGATTTTAAAACACCAACTGAATTTGAGCTGCATCAAAAATATTGCCTTCTTTTGATCAATGAACCAGTTTGAAATAATCTACAACAGCTAAAACAATTTCAGCAATCATCTATTGTAGTACTGAAAATATCTTGACCAGAAACAGTGTATACAGAATGATCAGAGGATGATTACAGAAATGTTTTAGCAAAAAACAGCAATAGAAGCCAGCAAGAATTCTTTCTGTTCTGAATTCACTTCTATTTGAACCAGTTTATCATGTCTTAATCATAATCACAAGTGCAAAGATACAAGCAGTACACTATCCAGAAGAATATTTCTCAGATAAAATGAAATCAGTTTGAACAGTACCTGGCAGAAACTGAATCTTGAATATCACTTGACTTGAGATCAGTTGTTTGATTACAGACTGTGAAAATATCTGTAGCAGAATCTTGTAGCTTCCTAATTGACAAAACTACAGACAACCTAATACAGTTCTCAGTTTGTAAAATTTCATCTGAAGAAAGCAAGTCTGAATTTCTCTTACTGAATAGAACACTTTTAGAATATGGTTTTCATTCAAGGACTCCACAAAAAATTCAGTTATCAGCAATAGTAGCAGAGATGTCTTTTTGTATGAGTTAGCATCTAGACCTTCTGTGTTGACAAAATGTGAGCCCAGCAAAAACTGAGTAAAGTAACAGGGATGGTATAATTAACTTCAGCAAAAGAGAACAAGACAAATAACTTTTTCAGGAGGAACAATAACAGCCATACAAACCCATTGTAGATGTTCAGAAAATCAGAACTAAGGGTTGTTGATCTTCTTGATCTTGAAAGAAAGAACACAATATAGTTAAGCAATTTCACTCAGAAAATTGAACTAAAGATGTTGATGCTCAGAGATTTCTTGATCAGCAACAAAGCTAAGATGCAGTACACCTACTGCTCATCGTAAGTACTGTAGAAAACATATTACTAATCAAACTTCCTACAACTTTCAGATTAGAGAGAAACTTCAACAACTTGTGCAAAAAGATATATGGCAGTAGCTTTCTGAAAATTCATGAATGTCACAGCTAAATACTGTATCTCGGAGGAAATCAATGCAACCAGCAAATCTAAAGTTTCTCAAAGAACCAAAGAAACAAAGCTATGGCGCACTAAAGTTTCTCTGGTGACAAAATCAGCAGTACCGCAGGGAGCTGTTTCTTGTAAGAGGAAAACAGCATAAAAGAAGACCAGTGCAAATCAGTGGAAGGAATCAGTAAAGAACCTGGACTTCAGGGTACTGCTTCTTGGCAAAAGTAATGAACCAGAATCATCCAGAGAAGAGACAAATAAACAACAGAACAAGAGAGGAACATGGAACAAAGTCTCTCAACAGAATACTCTAGGCACTGTTTGCCATCCAAAAAGGCTGCAGTTCTAATTAAGAATCACTCAAACCTTGGTGATCTTCAAGAAGGATTATCATCACGTCCAACAGCAGCAAGCAGGAGGAAAACCAGAGGGGATCTCAGGTGTCTTAGATCACAAGTAAGAAGAAACAAACACCAGCCATAAGATTTTTGTGTATAGCAAAAAGTGGACAACCACCTTGGGTGAGGATGCCCCTTTATATAGGACCACCCAAAGATGGCTGTATTACATGGAGACACTTGAAATGTTCAGATTTACACATAGAGACATGTTCTAATTTCAGAATTAGAAATTCTGAAAATTGCTCTCCTAGACCTCTAATACTATTTATTACAAATTGACTCAACTTTTTAATATATTTTCAGAATTGGAAAATCCTGAAAAAATACTAAAAGTTTACACATTACTCTAAATTACTCAAAACAAAAAACTCCTAATTATTGGAATTAAAAAGACATTTAGAGATGCGACGGTTTTTAGCAAAAACCGACAAAGCCTTCTCGATCGCCGACAAGTGACGCCAATCCGCGAACTCGACCGCCAGCAAGTCTATCCCGCTCTCGATTCCCTCGAGCCGCCTGATCACTTGCACTGGCCTCCCTTTCGCTGACTTGACCGTCACGTCGTCTCGACCATCCGTCCGTCCATGTCTTGCTCGATCTCCTCGTGCACTCCTGAGATCATCTCCAACTTCACCCGGCATTGATCCTCTGGCATCGAGCTCCCCGCTCGACCCTTGATTACCCGCCGCTGATAGTTGGTTAGCATCTTCACCCTACACACATGAGACAAGCAAAAACATGAAACGCGACGCACACCGATCCCCTCGGCACGGACCATTCATAACCACACATCGAACCCTTCGATGCAATCAAACCCTCACTTAATCACTCGATCACTCAAATGCTCATCCTTGTCAATCACTCGTCATAAAGACAGAAACCTCAGTGAGACCACACTAGGTTTCATAAGGTGCCTCAAAAAATTCTTTTGAACAAATGGCCTTTTCTTTTCACCCAGTGCACCTCTAAAATAAACTAGTAGAAGCAGCTCACTTCCCTAGGTACTCTGTAGATAGAAAAACAATGAAAATCCAGATAGCATATCAGAGTGTGCAGTTTTCAAAGATGGTGTGAATGCTGGCCGGTGCACTTTTGAACAGAGAACAATGAGTTGCAGCCTGATGGTCAGCTTTACCTCTAGTGTTGTGTGTAGGCATGAAGGCCAAGAAACAAACAGCTGCAGAGATAAGCTAGACATGGGAAAACAAAAGGCAGAGGAAATACCTTGTTGTTGCTCCTACGCACATGGGCTGGTGGCCAAAAACTGCGGTGGAGATAACACAGCCCATGGTTGTAGATCAGTAGTGGTCAGAGAATCCCATGCACAGAGATAGCAAGCAGGACAACGGCTATAGTGAGAAAATAGATGACAGTAGATCTGTGGAAGAACAAAAACAGGGCCTAAAAATTATCTATTGCTCGGCAAGAGAATTAAGGTAGCGATTGAAAACCGAACAAAAGAAAACACAGGCGAAGCTCCCTACGCAGAAAAACCAGGAGCAAAAATCAAGTAGGAAGTCAAATCATTTTCTTAGAAGAAAATCTGCTTCAACCCAATTGCAGAATAATAACTTGGAGGAGACAATAGCAAAACTCGTGTCGTTGTGCAGTAATTGTCTGCAACAGATGGGCAAAGACTACTCTGAACATGATGATTGCTCACAGGTGCAGCTCCCTAGATAAACAATAGTCATTCATGAATAAATATGTCATTGGTGAATAACAACGTATGAAGACACAAATCCACAACAAAATAACAAGATCGAAATCACAAGATGCAATCAAAGATAGACAGAAAGAAATATCAAGTGGTTGCAGAAAATCCGACTCGCCGGCTATGGCTAAAGTTACACGATGATGCCGATTCTAGGAGAAAAAGGACCAGCTGCCGGAACATAGAGAGCAAAGAAATTTTTTCTGTTTTTTCAATTTTCAAAGTGTTAACCCTAGATGGGCAGCCCAATGCGTATTTATAGACTAAATACATTTAAGGAAAAGACTTAAATGTCCTTGGGGTATTTTTTATAGATTTAAGGCACGAAGGGAAAAAAGGTAAAACTACCTAAATTATTTATTTTTCCAGATGCTTTGCTTGCGTGGATTCCACAGCTTCACATCAGATATGTTGATCTTTTCATGTGTACGATTGATGTTGTTGACGGTTTTATGCCGAAACCACCAAAGCGCTTGCCGCCCTTGCACCATGTACCCTGCAGCTCTCTCAACCCGGTAATCGCCAATCCGTGTACCTCAGTCACATGACCAACACCATGAAAACTCGCTTTCCGCCCTTGCGTTGTGTACCAGGATTGGACCACCATGATTCCGCGGCTTCTCCAGCTCATCGATCACATGTTTGTCTACCGGAGTCACACTGGCCAATGCCACGGCGAGACCTCTTCCTTCGAAGTGCCCCTTTGAAGTGCCTCCACTCAGAGGGCTTCCTTCATCATCTCTTCCGTTGACAATCACTCATCATCTGAGAGCCATGAGGCCCACGGTCTCCACCATGGCTCCTCAGCCTTGAAGGACACCGATCAACCGAGACGAACATCGGGGTGGCGGGACTCACCTCTTCATCGTAGATCGAAGTGATGCAGCCCAGCTCCATGTGCCAAGCCCTGCCGGGATTAACCTTGGAAACCAAGGGTGGCGATGCGCTAAGAATAGTTTGCGGTTGTGTTTGTCTATATTGTAACATAGCTAATAAATACAAATTTATTGTCCGGAGACGTGTCGTTCGTTACGATAACCATAACCGATTATGTATTTATCTCCACCTTCTTCATCTCTATCGGCTCCTTCATATCTGGTCACATATAACCATATGGACGGGCTTCTTTGATCAATCTTTGATCGGACTCCTTTGACTTATGTTGACCATGCGACACTCTTGATGGGCCTGGGCCTTTTCCAAATCTTGGCGTCAACACATGCCCCCTATTTTTAGAGCATAAGTATAGATAATGCTTCGAAATTATCGGTAATTAAATCCCTCTGCATCATGTCATTTCAAAAGTCACATCCATCTTTTTACTAGTAGCCAAAAACCCTTCAACTTTCGGCGCCTTTCGCATTATATATTTGGAGTACCGCCTTGTATCAACTCTTCATCTCCCTCCTCACATGTTATTCTTCGTCCATGAATGACTGAGATGGATGTCGCCTGGTTTGATGCATCTACTCTTCTTAGTGGCGGCATCGGACCAGGCTTCATTCCGCACAGTCCACCAATGGTATCTTTAAACAGAATCTCCGAAGATTTCGCTCCTCCGATCCTGGACCTACAAACGGCTTGTCGTTTTGAAAACCATACTCATGATTACTAATGATTGAACCTTTTGCTGAACGTTGTAGACGGTCCCACCGAATCTGCTGGGATCAGCTTGACCCATTTGTCGAAGCGTTGCTCTCACTCTATAAGTATCCGTCAGCATCTTCCTCTTTTCCTTTTTGCTTTCTGCATTCAGAGCACACTCTCCGTCTTTTAGCCCTCGAGCTCATCACCAGCGCCTCCGCATCATCTCCAGCAACCACACTTCATCGTCTTCGTTCTCTTCCCCGGTCCAGACTAAGCATTTTCTAATGGCATCTACCACCTCTATCCCCGAGGTAAGTTTTTAGCTTTTCCCCTCTTTTCTTTTCTGTTCTTTGGTGTTCTTGGTTCTTCTGCTTCCTGTTTTTATTACCGCATTTATTCTCTTCTTTTTCTACAGAAATTGAAGAATCAAATCCTTATTCCCATTGCCAACTATCCCTGATGCCACTTTCTTGGCCCGATGGGTAATCCTGACCCCATAGATATCATTAACGCTGAAACTCGTTGGATCCCTTTTAAACATTCCCAAATGCTTTCATCCGACTAGAACTTGAGCTTTAGGGATTTTCCTTCTCCTCTCCATGGCTGGTGCGATCGGTACCTTAGGGTATCGGTCGTCAACTGTTCCTATTTGGTCAAGATCGACATCGGGCACTCCATCATCATCTCCCTTGCTGAGCCCTTAAGAACGAGTGGATGCTGACCGCCACCTGTTATTTTTGGTCGGACGCTTTGAACGCCTTTATTTTTTCCATGGGCCGATGAGTCCCTCCTTACTTGATATATTTTCTTTACTTTCCTCAACATCAACTCATCAGCCAACCCTCTCTTCTTCCACTCCAAGCTGACCCATCACCTTGATGTCAAATCCACCTGCGGCTAGAGCAAGTACATTTTAAAGCACAATAAGAAAACTAGGCCTATAGACATCTGTGAGCATGTAGCCTTCCTCAACCTCTTGTTAGAGAGGTTTGTTTTTTGTGGATTCACTTTAGGTCCAACCTCCCACCTCCAATTCCTAGCGAGTAGCTTGCTGCAAACACAAAGATCCCTCTCCGTCGATACCTCCTTGCGGCCACCTACCACATTCTCCACTAGGTATCGGCCAAGCTATCGGTTGGTGAGCCTATCAGCCACTTCGGCGGTCCTTGGTGGTTTCTCCAGCTTTGTCTCAATGTATATACAACCAAAATCTCTTTTGGCCCTTCTTTCGACCTTCTTCGCATTCCTTCTGACTACCACGAATCTGCTCCACCGGCCACTCACCGATGCCTATCTTTGGGCGAAGCATTCGCTTGTCGGCCAGGAGAAAGAATGTCCGCTAACATCTTAGCGTGCTAGTTCAAGGCATTCTACTGTGGTTTCGTCAATGAATTCATTGTTTGGTATGCCTATGAATCTTTGGCGGATTATGAATACCCGCATCGGTTGTCGCTGGCCAATGTGTTGGCTGATCTAGAGAGTGAGGCCATCTTTCTCGCTAGCATTTCTCCCTGTCTCCTTCTAATCAACTTTATGATTGGTCCTGGACGCAAGCGATCTTACGAATTCTACCATCCTAAGGTTTGCGCTTGGTAGCTTGGTTTTGGCCAACTGCCAATCAATCTTTTTTTCATCGGCCAAATCCAGGTCCGTGGAGAAGTAACAATCTCTCCGGGGTTCCATCGGCTCTTCTCTATAGCCGATTCGATCGTTCTCGGAGACTTCCCTTCTTGGTGCGCATGTAGGGTGGCCTCGGTCCCTTACAAATGATGGTGGTCCGAGATGAGCTGGCATGCTTTCAACCGTCACTCCAAGCGCTTCTGCCTTTCATTGGACCCGGCCTTCACGGACATCGACCTTGAGGTTTGCTTTGATCTATAACCCTCGTCTTGGTTCACCATTTTCTTTTACCTTATGATCATCCCTTTTCTTTGCAAGAGGACGATGTCGATGCCTCTTCAATGAGCCAGATCGGTAGGCTAATAATGTATGGGCCAATATCGGCAGCTACCAACTTGGGTATCGGGGCTCCCACTTCGGCACAATGGCTCAACAAAACGCATGTCAAAACTCTGGTGCGCAAACGTAAGGCACCGGACGTAGTTCTGTGCCAATCTTCTAGGGACCGGGCTAGTCAAGTGACTCCGCTAGCCTTGATTCCACTACCATCGGTAGACCTTTGACTTTAGCATACGACGTAGTTTTTTGGAGTGTGTGTTTACTGTTTCATTTGCTTTGCAGCCAGCGCTGATTACTCCTTCGGCCGTGCAAGTTCATAGTGCTAGTACTTTATCGGCAGCCGAAGTCTCCCCATCGGCTCAGGTTTTGTACTTGTCTTCATGTCAAATGCACATTTTCTTTTGTATTCCTAATACTCGACACCTTGTTTCAGTCGCCTCCTCCTATCGACGTTGAGTCACTATACACGACATTCGATAATGTGGCCAATGATGTCATTGAGACTTCACCTACCATAGCCACTGAAGGCATTGTCGATGAAGCAATCGGGGTGGAGGTACCAGAGGGTACTACCATCGGCTCCGGCAAGTCGGCGACAGCCGATGACACTATCGCCCCACCTAGTATAGATGTTGGGGTCGCACCTACTGTTGTCGATGCCTCTCACTAGGTACCTTCTTCTATTTCGACTCTTATCAGTTCTTCATAGGACTCACATTGGCCTTGGATATAGCCGACATATGTCTCTATTGCCCCACTTGCCCCCAAGGTAACCTTGACGAATGGAGCATACACACCCTTCCTATCGCCAATGCGGAAAATGATGACACAACATCCTTTGTCGATGGCACCTTTCTATCGGCTAATCGTGTCAGGCCGACCGACGTAAGTCCCCTTTGTGTCTGATACCTTAACATGATTTCCATTAGTTTGTCTAACTTTTTCTTCCTTTTAGTCCTTTGTCTAGAGATTACCTTTCAACATCGGCCCATATCTTGAAGACGAGGAGGTCACCAACATTACTCAATCGGTCGTACCTCAACTGTCTTCAGAGGTTAAAGACATTCTATTAGATCTGTTGCATCATCTCGAAGACCTAGTGGAAGTCCTGGTCAACAACTTGGGTCCAATAAGGGCTCATTTCAATGACATCATGAATTCCCTCTCCCCCTAGTTGGTTGAGTCTCTCACGCTAGCCGCTTTCCTGGGGTATCATTGGCCAGAAGTTCAGCGGGCTCTACAGTAGATGGACGACCGCGTGAGACACGCGTTATAGCTAGAGGTGACTAAGACCCACGATGAGGTGATACTTGCTGAAGGCACTCTCTTAAATAGTCTTCGCGGTGAGTCATTGGCCATGTCATTGCGTCTCAAGAAGCTGAAGGTGGAGGGGGGCGACTTGGCCTCAAAGCTGGAAGAGGTCCAGGTGAGGATAGCCGATGAAGAGAGTGTCCTAGCCTCTTTTCCAAATCGTATCTATGCCCAAGAGTGTGGCCTCGCCGATGCCATCTGCCACGCACAACACCTTCGTCATGCCGTCAGATACGTCCCTATCTTGGATGTCGAGGATCGGGTCATACTTCATAGTGTAGATGCCATCCGGCTGCGAGCAAACAAGGCGATCAGTCGCTCTCTTTGAACTTATTTTTGTCTTTCATTGCCGAATGTAACCTCTGAACTATATACTTTTGTAATATACTACCATCAATTCTATGAATTTGTCTTGTATTTTCTTGTGTCTAAGGATGATGTTTTACCATCGGCCATCTGAAGGCAATACGCTCGATATCGCCTGTTTCTATGTTCCATGTAGATCCTTAGGCATTTATCCAAATGCTCGGGAAATACTTCTTTAGATACTTTCCATTCAACGCTTTCCTGAACACTTCTCCATCTAAACCTTCAAGAAAATAGGTGTTACCAAGCACGGCTTAGTGTATATGGAAGGGTCCTTCCCAATTAGGTGACCACTTACCGAACTGATTGTCCTTAGACCTGATCGGCATGATAAGTTTCCATACGACATATCCTTCTTCAAATGACTTAGGCACCACCTTTTTATTATAGTACCTGGAAACTCTTGCTTTGTTTTCTTCAATCCTTTCAAGGGCTCTCAATCGGATCTGCGCTAACTCATCTAGGCCATCTGTCATTAAGTTATAATAATCATTGGTTGTGAGTTGGTCCTGTAGAGCTATCCTTCTTGAGCCGATATTATTTTCTCAAGGTAGTACTGCTTCATTGCCATAAACTAGTTAATATGATAGTACTAGAGTAAACCCGTGACGTGTCATCCGATATGCCCAAAGTGCTTCTGATAGAGACCAATGCGAATGCTTTGGTTGTTTATTGATCTTACGCTTTATCAACTTGATCAGACTCTTGTTGGATGCTTCAGCCTAACCATTGGCTTGTGCATAATATGGCGATGAATTTAAGAGCTTAATTCCCATACCAGCTGCAAATTGCTGGAACTCTTCCGATACAAAAATTGCCCCTTGATCTGTGGTGATAGTATGTGGAATTCCGAACCAGTATATTACGTGCTCCTTGATGAACTCAATAGTATTGGAGGATGTTACCTTCTTGAGCGACACAACCTCTACCCATTTCGTGAAGTAGTCAGTGGCTACCAGTATGAACTTATGTCCCTTACTTGATGCTAGGTAGATTTGGCCGATCATGTCAATGCCCCATCCTCTGAAAGGCTAGGGTTTAACTATAGGGTTCATCGCCGATGCAGGTTCCCTCTGAATGGCTCCAAACTTCTAACAATTTTGGCACCCCTTGTAGTACTTTATGCAAACTTCCATCATGGTCAGCCAAAAGTAACCTGCTCTCCAGAGTAGCCACTTCATTTTCTAGGCCAACTGTTGTGTCCCGCATATGCCATCGTGTACTTCGCACATCACCACTTTGTCTTTCTCCGCATTTATGCACTTGAGCAGGACTCCATCTGTTGTCCAATAATACAAACCCTCACCGAGAAGTACATACTTTATAGCCTGGTACCTGAGCTTCCTCGGTGCTAATGTTGAAGGATTTTTTAAATACGTAACAATAACACTCCTCCAATCATCGGTGTCCAATTCTGCAATTTCCACCTCGATCGACCTAGCCATCAGCTTGTATCCTAATGCCATTTGGGCCAAATTGTTTGCTTCGGCATTTTGTTCCCTTGAAATGTGAGTAAGGGTTATACTCCTAAATTTTATCATCATCTCTTGGCACCATCTATGGTACTCTTTCAACACATCATCCTTGCACTCATATTCACATGACAGTTGTCTCATCACTAGTAAGGAATCTCCCAAGATTTCTATTGTATCGGTGCCGACTTGTTCTAACAACTACAACCCTTTTAATACGACTTCATACCCAGCTTGATTATTTTTGGAAAGGGCTTGATGGTGTATGCGAACTCGAATGATGCCTCTCGAGGGGAAATAATTACCAACCCTATACCACATCCATGTTGACACACCGATCCGTTGAAGAATAAAGTCTATGGTGTCGGCTCGACATGGGTTATTGATTCATCTCTGTGCTGGACTATGAAATCAGCTATCGCTTGTATTTTTATTGCCTTAGCCAATTCATATCGCTGGTCAAATTCAATAAGGGCGAGCACCCATTTTCTAATGAGCCATTTTAATACTGGGGCTGATAGCATGTACTTGATGACATTGGCCTTACCTACTACGGTGCTTTTTGCCGATAGAAAGTACTGCCTCAATTTGGTGTACGAGAAGTACAAACATAAACAGAGCTTTTCCACTGCAGGGTATCAGGTTTCAGTGTCCAATAGTCTTCTACTGAGATAGAAAATCACCCTTTCCTTCTTATCGATCCCCTGTACAAAGACCAATCCGATGGCTTCATCATCGGTCGATATGTATATCCTAAACAGATTCCCCTTTTGTGGCGGAATCAACACTGGTGGTGAGCTCAGATATTCTTTGATTTCATTGAATGCCTTTTGCTTCTTTTCACCCCATATGAGTTCCTAGTCAGTCTTTAACTTCAATAGTGGTGTGAACGGCTCCATCCTTTTTGAAAGATCAGATATGAACCTTCTCACAAAGTTTATCTTCCCGATCAGTGACTGCAACTTGGTTTTATCGGTAGGAGGCTGAGTGTTTTTGATTGCTTCAATGTTGTGCTGGCTTATCTCAATCCCTCTCTCATGCACAATAAA
The DNA here is from genome assembly GCA_019279435.1 of Zizania palustris. Lineage (NCBI taxonomy): Eukaryota > Viridiplantae > Streptophyta > Magnoliopsida > Poales > Poaceae > Zizania > Zizania palustris. Next base: position 41,862,547 of record JAAALK010000288.1, on the reverse strand, counting down.
GCCTAGACACTTATCAGCCGATACACCAAAAGCGCACTTCTCCGAGTTCATCTTTACTCCATACTTCCTGGCCCTTTCTAACAATAGGCCAATCAGATCGTGGAAGATGTAGTCCATTGCTATCTAGTAAGTAGATCCGGCATTTTTCAAGTCGAAGGTCATCACCACCCACTCGTAAAGTCTGATGGTGCATGGGCACCGGAAAGCCATCTTGTGAACATATTCGTCCACCATGAAAATTTTGTTGTATCCCACATTTCCATCCATGAAACTGATAATCTTGTGACCTGGTGCGGCATCTACCAATAGGTCCATGATTGGAATTAGGTATTCATCTTTCGGGATCACCTTGTTTAGATCTCTGAAGTCAACACATATCATGAGCTTTCCGCTCTTCTTCCATACGGGCACGATATTTGATACTGATTCTGCATATCGGCATGGCCTTATGATTCCTACATCATACAATCTTGTTACCTCAGCCTTGTTGTCTAGATATATTTCTGCCTTGAATCAGCGAGGTAACTGCTTGAATGGCCGATACCCCTGCTTTATTGGGAACCGATGTTCTACGATCGATCGGCTAAAACCTAGCATTTCATGATATTATCATGCAAAACAATCCCGATATTCTCACAATAATGCAATTAATTCATTTTTATTTCATTAGGAAGTTGAAAACTTACAAAGGTTGGCCTCAGTCTGTCGCCTAGTCCGATATCTACCTCTTGTAGTTCATCGGTTGCGGCAAAGCCCTGACCGAGTTTATCCTCTGCTTCGTCGATGGAACCTTCACAATGTGAGCTTGGGATATTCATTGCTAACTGGTTTGACTCCATCGCTTGACACCTCGAGAAAGTCACCATCCCAGGCTTTGCCTGATAGACAATCGACCCCTTCTATTTCCCATACCGATAAATCGGCTATTACCATGTTAACCGATTTATTAATGGAGACAATTTCTACTTGATCGCTGACCCACTGCACGAGACTTTGATGCATTATTGACGGGACACAACAATTTGCGTGAATCCAATCGAGCCCTACAGTAGATTGTAGGATCCTTTTCCCTCTATGATGAAGAATGTGGTCGACACTATTTTACTCCCAACCATCAGTTCTACATTCAGCACCCCCATTGTTTTGAATGAGTTACCGCCGAAGTCCCTCAATACCATATTGGTTTTAATGAGGTCCTCTGGCCCCTTCCCTAGCTTCTGGAAGGTGGCATACGGCATCAAGTTGACGGCGGCTCCTCCATCTATCATCATTTTGAATATCGGCTTTCCATTGACTAGTCATTTAACATAGAGAGGTCTCAGGTACCGATGACGAGGGTATTCTAGTTTGTCGAATGTCGCCAATTGGGGCGCTAGCACCAACTGAGTCATCCCCTCAGCTTGTTCATCATTATTATCAAGAGTGGCCCGATATTCCACAGGTAGAAAGAACACCCTGTTTACCCCTACATCTCTCTTGTCATCATGATCGACCTTCTCTTTAATTCGCCATTCACTTTGATCCTTGGCCGATCAGCCTTAACTTCATGATCTAATTCCCTCAGCTATTTCTGTCACAACCATTGTACCCTTCTCTTCTAATTCTTTGTGAAGATTCTAGCGGGGCACCATTGTGGCTTTTCCATAGTGGTATTGTCATCAATCGATCGGTCATTCTCTTTGGTATTGATGGGGCCGAGCCTCTCAAGTACTGATGTCCTTGGTGGTGGTAGCCTCTAACAAATGCTAGTCCTTCCCCGATCACATGACTTTGCCCTATTGTTGTGGGCGCTATAATCATTCCTCTATCTTGTTGACACAAAAACGTGCCCCCGCACTTGGGTCAGTTCCACGATGCAAAAGTGTATGGATACTTAGGGACAAGCCTAAGCATAACACAACACTGACGTCATGTTCCGACTACCCTTGATAGTGCAAGGGGGTGGAGTCGCCAGGTAATCAGATCACACGGAGATAATCCAATTAGCCGAAAAGAAATATATTAAACATAATAAATCAGTAAGCCGAGTGGAGCCTGACTGATTCAAAGTATACAGTGCGAAGGGTATCGCCGAAGGGTACCTTCAGTGTCTGATGCGAAAGGTCCTACCGAAGGGTGCCTTCGGCGTTCGGACTGATCTAGCCGAAGGTGGACTCTGAATAGATCTCGACTCGATAATCACCTCCGAACAGCGGGGTTCGGCACGAAGTAACTGAAATGATAAAATAACTCAAACGCAATGCACGGGCATGACTTCATCTATCACGTGGTACGAACGTGGCAAAGCCTATCGTGACGAAGCCTGTTGCGAAGCGTGCTGGCGTGCGGGACTCGGTCAAACCGACAACAGCGTGACGGTCCGGCACGGGTAGTCAAAGAAGTATTCCGGTCGAAGGGTCCTCTAGCAGCCTTCGAAACCAGTCTCCTGGCTCCGGACACCTCCGGCAAAGGGGCTTCGAGCGTGAAAACCTACAACAGAATAGAGATCAAGTGCCAATTTGGCCAGTGGACCGAATTCTACTAAGTGTTGCACTAGAGAACAAAGGTAGCAATCTGTTACGCAAATTAGGGGATACTTCACAGGCGAAGTAACAAGGCGATAGTAATCTATTACATAGATTAACAGATACTTCACAAGTGAAGTAATAAGGATTACCACTGTTCTGAAGTGGCTGGCGGAAGGCTTCCAAGCAAACCCACGAAGGTTGCAGAAAAGTAAAGGTAAAAGTAAAGGTACGGTTCAAAGCTAGGGCTTTGTGTTTGATTTGTGTTGTTGGGGGGTCTAATGAACCGGCCTCACCCCTATATTTATAGGTGCTAGTCTTCTAATCTCTAAGATTAATCTATTAAGATTCGGCCTAATCATGTGTAGGGATAAAATTAGCCAGAATCAGACTCAAACTCTATCTCTGGAATTCTGCCCGAAGTGGGCCTTCGGCCAGCTCGCCGAAGCCTACTACTTGGGCCAAAGCTTTGGCGAGGAAGGCCTCCGAAGGCCTTCGGGCTGAAGCTAGCAGGTCTGCTGGAAGCTTTCGAAGCCCATAGCTTTAATGGGCCTTCGGCCCTATAGAGCTTTGGCCCGATCCAGGACATGTGTATTTTTGCCCAAATTACCAAAATTGATATTTTGACAATCTTAACCATTTAATGCCATTTTTCGCTATCAACACATGCCCCCTGCCTTTTATTTTACTAAGTGAACTAAAATCATAATGGGCTAAGGACGATACCTCTCATATCGGCCTTTCGACACTTTCAAGCTGTTTGCCACACACTTGGGAAATACCTTTTCAAGTACCTGCCATTCAAAGCTCTTCGAAACCGCTCTCCTTGTAGAGATTCTAACACATATGCATTACTGGGAGCGATTTTGGCTATTTTGAAAGGGCCTTCCCAACTAGGTGACCATTTACCAAATTTAGGGCTCTTAGTGCCTAAGGGAAAAATCATCTTCCAAACCAAGTTACCCACTTGAAATGATTTTGGTTTAACCTTCTTATTGTAGGCTTTAGCTACTCTCCTCTTGTCCATCTCTACAGCTTCTAAAGCCCTCAGCCTCTTATCGGTCACTTCTTCTAGATTATCCTTCAAAAGAGGCTCATATTCATCGACCGATAAGCCATCTTGCTTTAGAACTCTTAAAGAGCCAAGATCTACTTCTACAGGTAGAATGGCTTCTTGTCCATATACCAACTCATATGGACTAACTTTGGTAGCACCATGCTTTGCAATTCTACAAGCCCATAGTGCCTCGGAAAGCACTTCATGCCACCTTTTAGGGAATTCTTCAATTTTCCTCTTAATGAGCTTAATCATAGTTTTATTACTAGACTCAGCCTGACCATTGGCCTGAGCATAGTATGGTGAAGAGTTGACCAACTTGATACCATAAAGTTCGGCAAAGTCTCTCACTTCTTTGGAAATAAATGATCTACCTTGATCTGTAGTGAGAGTTTGGGGAATATCAAATCTATGTATAATGTGCTTCAAGATAAAATCAAGTACCTCATTGTGAGTCATATTCTTGAGAGGCACAACTTCGGTCCATTTGGTGAAGTAGTCTGTCGCCATAAACATGAACCGATGCCCTTTTGAAGAAGACGGATAAATTTGGCTGATGAAGTCTAAACCCCAACCTCGGAACGGCCATGGATTGATAATAGGGTTAAACAATGAAGCAGGAGCTAGCTGAATATTTCCAAACTTTTGGCATGCTTTACACCCTCTATAATATCTAAAACAATCCTCAGTCATAGTCGGCCAATAGAAACCTACTCTTTTGAGCATCCAACTCATTTTCTAGGCCGACTGATGAGTGCCACAGAGCCCTTCATGGACTACTCCCGTAGCTACCTGGGATTGTTCATCGTCTAAACACCTTAAAAGTACCCATCAATAGTTCGTCGATATAGTACATCATCTAGCAACACAAATTTAAATGATTGTCGCCGAACTTTCCGGTCAACCCTTTGACTAGGTTTTTTCAAATACTGGACGATTGGGATTCTCCAATGGTCCTTATGGACATCTAGAGGGTTTGCTGACCCTTTTCCTAGAGTGATGTCTAGACTACTAACCTCGGAATGCCCCTTGGGCCTTTCTCACTTCTGTCGAAGACTAGCTGGATCGCCCGTGCGGAGCCGACTAGGCCGAAGCCTTCCGCCGGAGGGTTCTGGTTCCCAAAGACCTCCGCTGTCTAGCGGGCTTTGGCACAGGGACTCTGGTGTGCTAGGCCCTTCGGTGGATGGAGTGTAGAAGTGCGAGGGCTCCGGCACACGACACCCTCCGGTGGCCGGAGGGGTCTCACCCGTAGGGTTCGACAGACCTCGCGCCTGCCTGAAGCTTCTCGCTTCGGCAGTAAGACCAAACATTGGCTTTTCTTGTACAGAAAATTTCCATCTCCTAACTTGATAGCCAGATGCTTGCTGAGCCAAATCATTTGCAATTGAATTGGCTTCTCTTGACACGTGAGAGATTTTGAAGTCATCAAAAGTAGCAATTATGTCTAAACATTTATCCAAGTAACTATTTAGCAAGCTATTAAAACCTTGAGCACTCTTAGCTACTTGTTGCACTACTAACAAAGAATCACCATACACATGGACATGTTTAGCACCTATAGATTCTAGCAATTCAAGTCTTAGTAATAAGGCTTCATATTTAGCATGGTTATTAGTAGAGGGAAATTCTAAACGGCTCGAGGTCTCAAAGTGCGCTCCATTAGGTGATATGAGAACCACTCCAATACTTTGGCCACTCTTGCAAGATGAACCATCAAAATAAAGTTTCCATGGCACTACCTCAATTAGAGCAACATTGTCTCTCCATCTGACATCTATGTGGTGATCAACTATAAAATTAGCGACGATTTGGCCTTTCATAGCTCTTAGAGGTTCATAGGCCAAATCATACTCAATCAAAGTGTAAGCCCATTTTCCGATTCTTCCACTTAGAATCAGCTTTTGCAACATGTATTTTATAACATCAGTTTTGCAAGCGACAATACATGTAGGGAGAAGATAGTGACGTAATTTGGTACATGCGTAGTAAAGTGATAAACATAAACGCTAAAGAAACACATACCTGGTTTCGGCATCCAGCAGACGGCGTCTCAAGAAGGTGATGATGTACTCTTTTCCTTCCACCTCCTGGGTTAGCACAGCCCCTATCACGCTATCTTCGGCGGCAATGTACAACCGAAATGGAATTTCGGCTTTTGTTGCTCTCACCACGGGTGGTGATGATAAGCACTCTTTAATCTTTTCAAAGGCGCTTTGATGACTTGCCCCCCAAGTGAACTCGGCTTCATTCTTTAGCTCGAGTATAGGGACAAAGGCATCAATTCTACCAGACAAGTTAGATATAAAGCGACGCAAATGATTCATCTTGCCTAGAAACATTTGCACATCTCTCTTGCATGTCGGCGCGGCAAAGTTTCTAATCTTCTCAAGCCTCTTAGGATCAATTTCTATACCTCTTTCGTGAATCATGAATCCTAAGAACTTGCCCGCCAATACGCCAAAAGCACATTTAAGTGGGTTCATTTTCAAGCTATACTGTCGCATCCTATCAAAAGCAACATTCAAATCGGCTAAATGGTTTCCCATAGCGTCTGATTTGACTACAACATCATCTATGTAAACTTCTAGCATAACTCCTAACAAGTCATGAAATATCAAGTTCATAGCACGTTGATATGTAGCGCCAGCATTTTTTAAACCAAAAGTCATAACGACCCACTCGAACAAACTTACAAAACCAGGGCATCGAAAGGCTGTCTTGTAGATGTCCTCTTTGGCCATAAAAATTTGATTATAACCAGCATTGCCATCAAGAAAACTTAGTACCTTATGTTCTGAAGCATCGTTGAATAGCATGTTGGCTATCGGCATTGGATACTCGTCCTTCGGAGTGGCCTTGTTTAGATCCCTGAAATCAATACAAACTCGTATCTTGCCGCTCCCCTTCTTTTCTACAGGTATAATGTTAGCGACTCATTCAGCATACCTGCATGGCCTAATAAACTCAGCCTTGTGTAATCGCTCCACTTCTTCTTTAACTCGGTCATAGACGGCCGAATTAAAGCGAAGAGGAGGCTGTTTATAAGGCCTAAATATGGATTTGATAGGTAGCCGATGCTCCACAAGCTCGTGGATTAAACCGAGCATCTCACTATACTCCCATGTGAAACAATCGACAAACGACAGAAGCAGCTTTATTACTTTGGCCTTTTCATCAGGATGTAAATGTTGGTTTATAAAAGTCGGCAAAGTCGGCCTTGGGATGCTACCATCGCCTATGTCAATTTCTTCTAAAGGATCGGCCAACGCAAAACCTTGTCGTAATTTCTCTACTTCGCTAAAGTCTTCGATGGCCTCGACAAAACCGTCTTTAGCAGACCGATATTGCTCTACACGAGACTTTAGCTAATCTAGATTACTTTTGCTAGACATGACTACTAATTTAGAAACAGTCGTGCTACACCAGCTGACTTTACAAACACAGGTACAAAACGTTCTCCGGACACGCTAACAAAGTCATAATCCGAAAGATCCCTACCTGATAGACATTCTACTTTGTTGTGGATGGCGTCAATGGACACATCGGCCAACGCTACCTAGGCCTAAGTGTCTACTGGTATGATCTCTACCTCATCGTCGTCCCACTGAATTAGGCATTGGTGTAAAGTAGAAGGAATACAGCAATTTGCATGAATCCAATCATGCCCGAGTAGTACGCTGTAGTTACCTTGCACGTCAACGACGAACAATGTTGTTGGTAACATCTTGTTGCCTACTGTTAGCTCCATGGAGAGTACGCCTTTGGCCTCGGAACTCTCACCGTTGAAGCCGTTAAGCATTAAGTTAGTTTTCTTCAAGTCCTCCTCGTCCATACCAAGTTTCTTCAATAGCGAGTAAGGCATTAGGTTAATAGTGGCACCACCATCAACAAGCATCCGGGAGATCGGCTTCCCGTCAATGTGACCCTTGATGTAGAGAGGTTTTAGATGGCGAGCCGTATCTTCGGGTTTCTCAAAAATAGCATTGTGTGGGCCAAGGTTCAACTGAGCGACCTTGACCTCGTCATGTGGTAGGGCGAACTCGGTAGGCAGCATGACGACGTTGATGTCCATCGCCTGATGTGCGGGTCCCTCGGAGACGGGCGAGTAGTCGTCGTCGAGCATGTCATCGTCGTCGTCGCTTGGACTAGGAGCCGAAGCTAGCAGGCCTGTTGGAAGCTTCTGAAGCCCATAGCTTCAATGGGCCTTCGGCCCTGTAGGGCTTTGGCCCGATCTAGGACGTGTATTTTTGGCCCAAATTACCAAAATTGATATTTTGACAATCTTAACCATTTAATGCCATTTTTCGCTATCAACACATCTACCTCGATCATTGCCATAATCAGGACAATTATCCAGTGATGGCAGGCGCAATCCTTCATTCCAGCAAAACCTGAAGAATTCACAATTCCTGTGGGGATTGAACCGTGAGTAGTCAAAATCACCCTCACTACCTATATCTTCCCTCGACTTTCTTTTGTATTTGTCAATCAGGTTAGATGATAAGATCTGGCCCTTGCTAGTATGCATGTCTCTCTCCATGCGTCGATCGTTGGCATGGTGCGCACGCACCATGTTGACTGGGAAGGGATGCCCATCGATGTTCATCAGTTTCTTCCTGTCGTCGAACTTGATTCGGCCTTATTCCACAGCTGACTAAATCTACTGTTTGAAAACTTTGCATTCATTAGTATAGTGCGATGGGGAATTGTGCCACTTACAATACTTCTTTTTCTTCAGCTTGTTGACGGATAGTACCACATGATTGGGTGGCAGTTGGATTTGTTTCTCCTTGAGCAGTAAGTCAAATATCCTATCATCTTTACTGATGCTAAAATCATATTTCTCCTCCTTATTGGACACTTTCATTGATGGACAAGTGATCTTAGACCATTCATCTAGCCTGACTTTTACATCGGACTCGCTATCCTTGTAGGATTCTGAAGGGTATACGTGAGTATATGCAATTTTCTTTTGATATTTATCCCTTCTTGCTTTGTGGAATTAGCTCTCATGTGCTGATACCCTATGTACCAAGTGTGAGAGGCTCTCAAGCTCTTGTGATGAAAATCTCTCCTTTATTGTGTTTAGGAGTCCCTAGAACACCAACTCAGCTATTTGTGCGTCATTGAGGTTCAGGATATAGCATATGGCTCTCACGTTGCGGAACCTCTGTGCATAATCCTGTACCAACTCGTCCATCCTCTACTTTACTGCTATCAAGTCGATGAGTTTCATCTCGTGTATGCCAGCGAAGAAATACTTATGAAACTTCTTTTCCAGGTTTGCCCATCCTCTGATAGAGTTCACCAGTAATTATGAAAACCAAGCAAAGGTCGATCCCGATAGTGACAATGGGAAGAATCGGACCTTAAGTGCTTCATCGGCTGATGCCTCCCCATGCTGGGTGAGAAAACAGCTGATGTGCTCGATCATGGAGACCGAGTCTTGCCCTAAGAACATGGTGAAGTCGGGAATTTTGTATTGGCTTGGTAGTGGAAACCAATCAAACCACTCCGGCTATAGCCGCCGATACATGTACATCTGGTCCTTGCACTTGAGCCCAAACTAGTCCCGAAAAACTTCAATGATCTGGTTCACCCAATCATCCTCCTGCTGGTTCAGCACGGTATACCGGTCAGTCATTGGAGATTGTTGGTATTGATCCAGCCAAATAGTGTTGTATCTGTGTTGATCTTCATTGGTATCGGGTGGTGCTCCATAGTACGTGCATTGATGGTATCCTTGAGGGATTCCATCATGTGCCCCCTTGGCGGTAGGAGGTTGGGCAACATATTCCTTGCGACTCTGTATGTGGGTTGGGGTACTTCTTGTCTGATCGGTCCTTGTGGCATAGCCGAAGGCTAGGATGGCGACATGATCCTATCGAAGATGTACGTGTTCTGTGACGGGTCTTGCTTGCCTATCCCTTGGAGCACAGGGATAGGAAGCTAGGCCATCGTGCTCCCTTCAATACCGAACGAAGTGTTCGATAGATCCTGCCTCTCTATCCCTTGTGGTGGTGGCATCGGCCGAGTGTGCTGAGGATTTTGTAGTATACGAGAATGGTTGATGGGGAAGTACATCAATCCTTGCGCTGGCTCCTGAGCTATCATGTTGTCAACAGTCTTCTTGATCAGCCCATACAAGGTATTGACCAATACCTCGCACTGATTGATGAGGGCGTGATGGTGAGCATTGTTGATGACTTTTGGAAAACTAATCCAAGGGCTCTCGGTCCGTTGGATGATTTCTTTGGTTAGGGTCAGCTTTGGCAATTGATTTCCCTGAACGATGCTGAATCGGGTCATGCCGAAGGCCTCGAGACATAATTTCCGGTAGTTTTCCACATGGTCCTATATCTCTACCCTTTGTTCATCGGCCAATGCCTCTAGGGTAACCGAAAGGATGTTATTGTTGTCAATTTCGCCTGCCATGGATGAATCGTCTGAGGGAAGTCTCACCGAGCGTGCCAAAAAGCGTGTTGGTGTCGTTTTTGGTCACACACGTGGCCTGGGAGAGATCTGTTTAATTCTAGTGTAGGTCCTACAATCTTAGAAATGGTTTTAGGTGTTCCAATCAATTTGAACCTACAACTGATAAGGGAAAATAGAAATATTAGTAGCAACGTCGATCAGCTATCGAGCCAATGACTATGGTGATAAGAAATGTCTGTGAAAACTAGTGCTTATCAGCTATTGGGCCGATAGCGACAGCCAGACCATCAGGATTTGGTTACGACATCGGCCAATGCATATAACCTGCCATCGGGCCGATGGACATGCAAACAGCGCGTCACACGCAAAGCTCGATGAACAACCCCCGACGTAAATGAGATATAACATGGAATTAAAGATAACCTATCAGCTTGTACTCCAACAGAAACCAAATCTAGCATACTAGAAAATGCATCCATAGTATCGAACTATCGTAACGGCAATATTGTACCTAACCAAGACAGTCACTAAATCACGATTAATTAACAATACTTTAATACATCAGGCATACTTTATTCGGATGAATGGTGCACGACACAAATCAGATACAATAGATTAAGATGTCGGACTCAACCGATGAAGCCTTGAACCATGATACCTAACACACATCAACTTTTGGCACAGCGGACTAAACCAACAGGTTTGAGAATGTGTGTGTAATGAGAGGCTAAGCTTGGAGCTATATTCTTGGATTTCGTGTCCATTACAATAGGGGGAAGGGAAGTATTTATAGAGGAGCCCGGTTGGGGGTCCGAAACTTCCAAAATCCCTCTGGAAGTAGCACTGCTTGACACAAGCCTGTAATACAGAAAAGAATGGAAACCCCATAGTACAGACAAAAAGTGTAACCCCGACAGTGTATCAGCCGTTCTGGGCATTGCAGCAGCGCTAGACGCTATGCAGACGATCGCAATCTTGTCCCCAGACCACTTTGACTAAACTGATCCCTGGTCTTCTATCCTGGCCTCAGACCCTTGGCACCTTCCGGGTACTTGGCTCCGGCCCCCTACCAACTCCCTAACTCCGGGGCCCCTCTTGCCTACTTCGCAGCCTTCGGAAGCCTCGGGCTGCCAGTCTTTAGGTCCCTCGGTGCCTCCGGAAGGGGGTGTCCAGCCTCTGGCTAATGAAGCCCTTCCTTCAAACAGTGCTCCCATCCTTCATGCTCCCAATCTCTATCGGGATTATCTCCCCCAACAGTAGCCCCTCGCTTCTTTCTACTCAAAGGCCCTGCACGGAGGGAAAGGAAGGAAGCGCGCAAGATAATACCGATGATTAATCCTATAGGAAATCAACTCACGATGAGACCTAGGGCACTTGCGGCGAATCAGCTATCTATTTCGAATGCCCTAGAGGTACCCCGAAGCCTCAGGGGCGCTTTGAAACTCTAGAGCCTGGGGTTGGCCTCGAAACTGCTCTGATGCGCTTGATGCGTGTCGGCGCGGCTGAAGGTTGGGTTGACGGCCTCGAAGCAACCCCAGGGTGACCGCCGCACGCCAGCCCACAGGAGGAATTGGACCGGCTGAATTTAATGCGCACTCAGCATTGACCGTTGCACATCGGTGCATGAGAGAGGTGGACCGACGAGACTTTAATGTGGTGGCTGCTCACCCGGCGCGCGCGGGCGCGTGGAAGAATGCGAACAGGCGGGGCACCGAACGGACCGAGCGACCGCCACGCGCGCATAAATACCCCTTGCTGGCCAACTGATATCCTCCTGCTCGGCTAATCCAAACCTCAAAGAGTCACAACCACCACCTCCATCTTCCAAGCTTCCTGCCTCCTCTCATCACCATCGCCTTCAAACATGTCAGAGAGGAGCGCTCCCGCAGCAGCGGTCGACCCCCGATTCCTACAGCGCCAGGTGGCGGCGGCAGTAGCTACAGTAATGGCCCCCAGCTCATCGGAAACACGTGATCCTCGTGAGCTCTGCCCGGCGTCGGAGAGGTTTCGGGAGCAAACCCTAGAGCTGGGGACATCGGCGTGCTCGGCAAGATCCATCGAGCTAGCGACCCAGCTCCGTCTCGGCCCCAGCGTGGAGGCCAGGAAGCTGGGCTCGGAGACCATCCCCATGCCGTGCGAAGGAGAGGTCATTGTCTTCGAGTCATTCTTCGACGCGGGGCTGGGGTTCCCAGCTTCAGAGCTCCTAGGCAGGGTCCTAGAAACCTTCCACCTCGAGCTGCCCCAACTATCTCCGAACGATGTGGCCCACCTCTCCATCTTCGAATGGGCCATGCGTGTGGAGGGTTGCAAGGGCCGAGCGGAGGTCTTCGCTCAAATGCACGAGGCTCTCTGTCAACTTCCATCTTTGGAAGAGGTATGCCGACTCCTTTCCCGCGAAAGCCATCAACGAGCGGTGGTACTCCAAGTGGATACACCGTTGGTTCTATGTTCGGGTCGGGCTGAACTCCGGACTCACCGGACCTCCACGCCACATCTGGTTCTATAGGGAGGCGACCATAGAAGCCAACGTCGGCTCGATTTCCACTCGCATTTGGCTCCTCCAAATTGTTGCCCGCTGGATGAGCATGCGGGACCTGACGGAGGAGTTCGTCATGCTCGAGATCCCACCTCTGACGGAGGATTGGCCGGCGTCACTTTGGAGCGCCCAAGATGAGTCCTCCTCGGTGGAGATTTCCAATCAGCTAGGTTCGACCGCTTTCTCCTCCTACAATCAAACTCCTCATGACTCCGACTGTAGGGTTTAGGAGTGCTAACACGTCTAACTTGACTACAGGGTCACTTGTCGCCAAGACCCCGGACGACGTAGCCCGGATCACCGAGAAAATACTCGGGGCTCCCACTCTTACCGAATACAAGTAGAGGATGGAGCTTGTCGGGTCCTGGGAGTGGTTCAACCGCGTATGGGACGCGCTCGACCTCTTCCCGCCACCTCTCCCGGAGAGGGAAGCCGTATGCCTTACTTCGAAGAAGAGGGCGGTGGACCTCGATGTTGGGGAGTCTCCGAGGTGCCCCCCGAAGAAGAAGAAGACCATGAAGGGTCCCAAGCGACTCTCTCAAGCTCGCTCCTCCGCTTCTAACTCCGGAGAGGGGTCCTCTAGTGGGGGAGCAAGGACGGAGCCGGATGACTCCCTGGCGAACCCCGGCCCATCCTGTACCGAGCAACCATCCTCCGGCGGTGCTATTGACGGAAGGGTGCCGGCTTCATCGAGCCCGCAGCAGCCCGCTCCGGGGATTAGACAAGAGGCGCCCAACATGGGAGTAATGGTGTCTTCCTGGTCTACCCCTCCGCAGCGGCCTGGCGTCGGAGGGGGTCTCCGCCAGCTCCCAAAGAAGTCGGGAAACTGATAGTCTGGACCTTGGGGGGTTGGCCGACCCCTTGGGGGCAGTTGAGGGGAGCGCCAACGTGGAGTCTAAATTAGCCACAGCGCTGGCCAGCACCCTAATAAACTCAATGGACGACCTTTTCTACCGGCCCGGCACTCCCGTAGGCGTTCGGTCCTCGGATCCTCCAATCGAGACTACGGATGAAGGTATGAAGCCTCACTCCGATCCTGTTGGACCGGAAACGGCGACCAGAGGGGGGGTGAATGGGAGCTTTTAAAAAAACGGGCTAAAAACTAGCCTTCGGTTTCTGTTCTGTCTTCTGCGGAACAGGCTTCGAACACTACCTTCGAAGGTCTGATTCGGAGGTACTTCGACACCTTCGAACACAGGCTTCGGAGGAGCAAAAGTTCGAAGCCAAGAAGACTTCGCTCCACTTACAACCCTCGAAAATCTACTCTGCTAAGTCAGTGCAGGCTCCGCACACGAGGTGCTTCGAGCAGGCTTCGCACTTCACCCTTCGCAAGAGTGGACAGCCCTCTGAGGACTTCGACCAAGTACTTGGCGGCAGCAACTGGTGCTGGGCTTCGTACACGAAGGTCTACACGCACACAAACGGACTACGCTAAGGGCTTCGACACAAGAAGCAAAACGGGCCTCGATCAGGGCTTCGCTAGTAAGCTGTGAGGACTGGCCTCAAGTTACACAGAGCAAACGCACACTGACAAAACACACTTCGCACGAAAAACAACCTTCGCCTCAACAGGCTACGGTGCACTACAACAAGGCGAGGTATGTAACGTGAGCTCAAGCAAAAGCACAGGAAAGCAGGGCTTCGCCGCTTGAACAAGGAACACAGAAAATGAACTCTCTGGATGTATTCAATCGAAGTGTGTGGCTACAGGAGCTCAACAGTAAATGCTCAAAGTGTTAAATGTTACCTACCGAGCCCCATATTTATAGCCCACAGTTCACCCAAAGGAAATGACTACTTTACCCCTAGGGTTTACACAAGATTTGACTCTACAGAACTAAGGGGTACAAAAGGTAGTCCACCTTTATTCTGGAGGCTTCTCTGTCAGCTTTGCAGAGGGGACAGTGTCAGCCTTTTACAGAACAGACAGTGTCAGCCTTTGCAGTCTTTGACTTTCTGCAGCCTCCCATCGCACGCGAGGGTGCGGTAGCTTCGGTGAGAAGCCTTGAGCCTGGTGGCCTTCGCTTCACCGAAGTCAGTCTCCGATATACTGATGGTTTTGAGCCGAAGCCGTCAAAGCTCTTGAGCCTTCGCACCAACACCTCCGGAGTGGACCACCACGGCTTCGCAGCTACACTCAGCTCGAACTCCGTCAGTCCGTGTACCGAAGCCATGCAGGCCGAAGCACCTCAAGTCATCCTTTCTCCGGAGCTAGCCTTGCTCCGAAGCCTTCCACCCTCCGAAGCCCCACCTTCGGAGTACCACCCTTCGAAGTCCCTCCTTCGTCCAAGGCCTCCGCATGAAGCATTCCATGAGCACTCTATCGCAGTGCCTCTCCTCGAGCACACTCCTCGACGAGCCTCACCCGGACCATGCCTTCGATGCGCCTCGACTTCTGAGACCTTCGTCGGCCCACCTTCGAATGTCTCCCTCTGGAGCACACTTCGAATTCCATGCCTCCGCAGAGGACTTGTTCCACCAACTCCGAAGTCACTCCATTCGGAGTACCTTCGAAGTGCCTCACCTCCGAGGACTTGTCTCGGAGCACCTTCAGCCGGAGCCATGCTCCGCACTCTCTGCCTTCACCTGGCGCGCCTCGACCCGAGGACCGACCCGGACCACCTTCGCAGCCACCGTGACGGAGCTCCCCGCTCCCCTGGCATCAAGCCTCCCGCTTGACCTAGGTTCACCTGGCTCGAACCTTGTCCGTCGCCTCCGAAGTCCCTGCGCACCACAGACAAACAGACAAGTGTATCCAGTACTCCGGAGACCTCTCCGGGTTAGCAACCTCCGGTACACACTCCGGTGTACCGCCCAAAGTACCGAACCCTTCGGTACGAACCCAGTCATCGCGTACTGTCGGACCCCTCCGACGAGCACACTCCGCTGCAACAGCTGCAGCAAGCAAACACCGAACACCCTTCGGTGAGAACACCTCCGAACAGCCTTCGGAGGTACCACCTCCGAAGCCCCTTCGGAGGTACCCTTCGAACAGAGGGTAAAAACCTGTCAATCACTCATCACAAAACACCGAAACCAACCCTTGGTTTCTCAATCTCCCCCTTGATGAGTGCATTGACAACCAAATCGAAGTTCAAGAAAATATAAAAAATTTCAGCACACAAGTGACCATAAAAACTCAGAAAAGAGCCAAATCATGACACTTGATAAAAGAATTTTCCTCCCCCTTTCTCACAAGAGTGAAAAACCCCTTCGGCAATAAAAACTCCCCCTGAGTTAAATTTTCCTTTTTGGCAATAAAGAACCATCTCCCCCTTTATGTCAAATGATCTCCCCCTTGAAAATTATACCCCTTGCGGCAGATAACAAAGCAAGTCTCTTCGGAATTTCTCCCCC
Organism: Zizania palustris; assembly: GCA_019279435.1. NCBI lineage: Eukaryota > Viridiplantae > Streptophyta > Magnoliopsida > Poales > Poaceae > Zizania > Zizania palustris. The sequence goes on along the minus strand of JAAALK010000288.1, from coordinate 41,846,658 downwards.
TTTGGCAATGCAAGCATCAAGGAGCATGTAAAAGATGCAAAGCTTCGAAATGAGCAGAATTGCAAAGACATATGAAGCAAAAATATGCCAACAGTAACACCAATGATCATGGGCTCAGCTCAAATTAATATTCTCTAAAAACATGATGAAGCATGTGATTTGAACATTTTTGAAATAAAAGCATCACCACTTAGTCAAGGAAACTAGACAAGTAAGAGCAAGGCCTGCGCAAAGCTAGTCAATTTCTACTCTAGACAGACAAGTCCAGTTCAAAACGGAGCTTGAAAAGCAAACTTGATAAACAATGAATTTTGTTGTTCTTTTCTTAGTGCCAGGGGTTATTTGTTTGTCCACCTTATACTTTCCAATCAGGCCAAGCCTAGGCATGAAAGCCATAAGAAGCTTAAGGCAATGATTTTGGCAAACACTACACTATTCCAGTTCAGACCAATGTGCAATGGTGAGCAGTCTAGAATAGGGTAGTGCGACAAACAAACCCACCTGGATCTTTTCTCTTAAAAGCATGCAAATCATGGAATTGTTGATTTTAACTAAGTGAACCAATGTTTTGCACTTTATGAATATCCATGAAAATGTAGAACAGTTTTCAAGTTGCAATTTTTAGCATCCAATGAACAGTGTCTCGCTGTCAAGCAGATAAAAGATAGCTAAAGCAGTCCTGCCTAAATATGCTAGATTCAAGACTAAGCAGTGAGCACGAGTTGATTTTGAAAAGGAATCACCATGCACATGAATGTTCCAGATGAATTAAAAAGAGCTGAGCTAACATGATTTCATGAATTATAAGCAGGCATATAAGTGCAAAATATATAAATGCAATTTCAGCACAATTAGCAAAAGCACATCCATCTAAAACAGCTCCCCCTCACAAAATGCCGTAAGGGTGACAAATGCCAAGTTCCCCACGCAAGTAAGCAAATCGAGAAGCATCGAGGGGTTTTGTAAAAATGTCGGCAAGCTGGTGTTGGGTATCAACATATTGAAGTTCAATATCACCCTTCTCATTGTGATCTCTGAGAAAGTGATACCGTACATCAATGTGTTTGGTTCTGGAGTGCTGAACCGGGTTGTTTGCAATACAAATAGCACTAGTGTTATCACAGAAAAGTGGAACACTCTTATAATCTAACCCGAAATCCCGCAAAGTGGAAACCATCCACAAAATCTGAGAGCAACAGCTAACTGCAGCAACATATTCGGCCTCAGCCGTCGATTGTGCAACATTAGACTGTTTGCGGGAAGACCAGCAAACCAGAGATGTACCCAGAAAATGACAAGTACCAGAGGTACTCTTCCTATCAATTCTACACCCAGCAAAGTCCGCATCGGAATAACCTCGAAGACATAAAGATGAAGACGCTGAATACCATATGCCAAATTCAAGTGTGTGTTTGAGATACCTTAGGATGCGCTTTACCGCTTGGCGGTGCGAAGCTCGTGGTGAAGCCTGAAAACGAGCGCACAGACACACTGCGAAGTGTATGTCCGGCCTCGTGGCAGTCAAGTAGAGGAGGGAGCCGATCATGCTCCGGAACTCCTTCTGATCTACGGCTTCTCCATCTTCGTCAGGGTCCAATGCTACAGATGTAGCCATTGGGGTGGCGAGGGGCTTCGCATCGGACATGTCGAACTTCTTGAGCAGGTCCTTGGTGTACTTTGTCTGGTGGACAAAAGTACCTTGTTTGCTTTGCTTGATTTGCAAACCAAGGAAGAAGGTGAGTTCACCCATCATCGACATTTCAAATTCCCTGCTCATGGTATCTGCAAACTCGGCAACCAAAGCATGAGAAGAGCCACCAAAGATGATATCATCCACATAAATCTGAACTAGGAGGAAATCTTTGCCATGCTTGAGAGTAAACAAAGTTTTATCAACAGAGCCCATCAAATACCCTCGCTCAAGCAGAAAAGACTTAAGTCTATCATACCACGCCCGAGGGGCCTGCTTGAGTCCATAAAGAGCCTTATGAAGTTTAAGGACTTTATGTGGGTACTTGGGGTTTTCAAAACCAGGGGGTTGTTTTACATAAACATCTTCACCTATGAAACCATTAAGAAAAGCACTTTTGACATCCATTTGATAGAGTTTGAATCCCCGGGATGTCGCAAAGGCAAGCAAAATCCTAATGGCCTCAAGGTGAGCAACAGGTGCAAAAGTTTCAGTAAAATCAATCCCTTCTAGTTGAGAAAAGCCCTGAGCTACAAGTCTAGCCTTGTTTCTAACTATAGTCCCATCCTCCCCTTGTTTATTTTTGAAAATCCATTTTGTTCCAATGAAATGAACATTTGGTGGAGGATCAACTAAAGTCCAGACTTGGTTTCTCTCAAAATTTTCAAGTTCTTCATGCATGGCATTGATCCAACTAGAATCAGAAAGTGCATGACTAACATCTAAAGGCTCGAAAGAAGCAACAAAAGCAGCATTAGTGAAATGAGCGTGAGAACGTGTTACCCTTTGATCAAGCTCACCAATGATCTGCTCGGGAGGGTGCATCCTTTGGACATGATGTGGAGCCTCGCGGCGGGATGCAGTCTCCCCCTCAACTTGTGCGTTGGAGTGGTCCAAGATGACCGATGTTGAGGTAGTCGCTTCGGGACCTCGTGCCGAAGTAGTTGAAACGGGGTCAGCTTCGGGGGTTGACGTCGAGGGTAGTAGGGGTTCATCCTCGAATTCTCTGGGATCTTCGTCTTCGAATAAGGTCTGTTCCATGTCGTGTTCATTTGCCTGTTCAAAAGCAGAACTAACAGAGGGGGTTGATTCATCAAAAGTCACATCACATGACTCGATGACAGTGTTAGTTTCCAAGTTATAAACACGATAAGAATGACCATGAGTAGTATAACCCAAAAAGATCCCGTCAGAAGATCGCGACTCAAATTTATCCAAGTTACCACGTTTTAGGATAAAGCAGTGACAGCCAAAAACTCGAAGATGAGTAACCTTGGGCTGTCTCCTAAAACGCAGCTCATAAGATGTCAAATTTAAAATTGAGCGCAAGAAAATTCGGTTTGAGATGTAGCAAGCAGTGTTCATGGCCTCAGCCCAGAATTTTCTAGGAGTCCTATGCTCATCAAGCATCGTCCTAGCCATCTCAACCAAAGTGCGGTTCTTTCTCTCAACAACACCATTCTGTTGAGGAACCCGCGGAGCAGAGAATTGATGTTCTATGCCATGCTCCATGCAAAAGTCAACAAAGAGACTATTTTTGAACTCGGTGCCATTATCGCTTCGAATGAATTTTAATGCACCAGGGAGTTCAGTGAAAAGTCTCAAAGCCAGGCTCCGAAAGTGTGAAAACACTTCATCCTTGCTGGCAAGAAAGAAGACCCAAGAGTAGCGAGAGAAATCGTCGACAATAACTAATACATACCACTTGCCGCCTAAAGAACTAACCCGAGAAGGACCTACAGTGTCCATATGGAGAAGTTCTCCAGGTTGTTCAGTCATCACTGTGGTGACTGGCGAATGCGAAGCGGAAATCATTTTTCCATGTCGACAAGGAGCGCAAACTAAATTCTTCTCAAACTTGAGCTTGGGCAATACTTGGATCAGACCTAGGGCGCTCAGACGAGCGAGCAATTCAAAGCTCATATGCCCTAGTCTCCTATGCCACTTCCATAGCTCAGAAGTTGAATGTGTAACAAGACAATGAGAAGAACCAGATGACTCTGAAAAATCAGCTCCAAAGACTCTCCCAACCCTGAAGATCTTACACACCATAACGCCATCAGAATTGAGCACTTGCGAAGTATCGCGATGAAATCGCACTTCGAAGCCCTCATCAAGCAACTGAGATACAGACAGCAAATTGTATCCCAGGTTTTCAACCAAAGCAACATCTTTGAGAGTGAAGTTCGAATTAATTCTTACCACACCTTTACCTTTCACTCTACTCCTTCGATTGTTTCCGAAGGTGATATGTTCCCTTTGCTTGGTTGTGGTGAGGCTGGAGAACCAAGCTACATCTCCGGTCATGTGGCGCGAACAACCGGAGTCCATGATCCACGTGCCCTCCAAGCCTCGATCTGTCGCCTACACATGATAAGAACGTCTCGATCGCTCAGTGCTGGGGTGAGTAAAATAATGACGAGGCATCCAGCACTGAGTGACACGAGTAGTAGGCACAGTAAAAACAGACGGTCTACGCACATAATAATCAGAATGATGCAAAGTGCGAGGTCTACCTACATGCTGTGAAAGAACAACATGTCGAGGTCTCCTACTCTGACGAGGTACAAATCTGCTAGCCCGAGGTCTACCACCATATGGAACATGGTGAAGACCTCGAGGAGCAAAACCTCTCCGAGAAGCACGAGGAGCCTCAAAAGCAGGACGATAGTAAAACTCAGACTCATGCATACCTAAAGATGGGTAATGCATGTCCTGGTAACTCATCGCCTGTGTGCGTCGCTCATCCTTGATGCGACGAAAACAGAACCCAACCAAATGACCCGCCCGCTGACAATAGGAACAATGAAACATTCTCCTAGGGGCACTCTCATGGGTCACAGGAGCCATTCTCACAGGCTGCTTGGGTTTTCTCTGAGTGGTTTTCTTGGGAGGATTTTTCTTGGCAGGAGGAGTGGTTTTCTTTGGTGGATGGGTAGGCTTTTTGGCTAATGGGGTGTCTAACAGAGCTCTCTCTTTCTCTAGGGTAGTGGGAGAGGTGAAAACAGTTTTGGTCTTACTGTCTGAAGGTATCCTCTCAAAACCCAAACCTAGAGCTACCCCTGCTCTGTCAGCACACATCTTGGTCTTGGCCAAGAGCAAATCCATCCTACCCTTTCCCTCAGTGCATTTATTAACCACGGAAAGAAGGTATTCATTTTCTGACATGAGGTTCTCAGCTCGCTCTCTAACAGTGCCTAGCTGGTCCTTAAGGGTGATGAAAGTGTCACACACAGGCTGCACATCCTTAGAACTACCGGCCCTCTCCAATCTAGCCTCCAAATCATGAACATGCTTATCACGTAAATTAATGCTATCGCGTAATAAAGAGCAGTTCATGCAATCAATAATATCATGAGGTCTAGAATCTACCTCCAAAAGCTGCTTCTGTGCAGTCTCAAGCTCAGAAAGAGTTTGAGCATGAACAGAACGCAACTGAGCAAGCTCACTCATGACAACAGAACAGGACTCACATTCAGCATCATCAAATTTAGACTTAAGCATGGCATATTCAGTAGAAATATTTTCTAGCCTAAGTCTAAGGTCTTTTCTTTCTCTAGCGGCTTGCACAAGTAATCTATCCTGACCAAGCACTACTTCATTCAGCTCATCTAATTTAATTAGTAGCTGGTCAGATGATAGGTTTACCTCAGATGAGTCAAGCTCATCGCCGCTGTGATCGCTGTCGGCCATGAAGCAAAGGCCGGTGAAGTCACGTCCCTTCTTGTCCTTCTTGTCCTCCTTCCTTGGGGACTCCTCCTCCTCAGAGCTCGACTCCTCAGTTGAGGAAGTGTCGATGTCGCTGAGAGCAGCAACAAAGGCTCTGGAAGCGGCCTTGGCTACTTTCTTAGCCATCTTGCCGCGCTTGCCCTTCACAAAGGGCTTCCTTTCCTTTTTGTGGTATTTGGGGCGGTCACTCTCATCTCTCTTCTTGATCTTGGGGCAATTGGCCTTAATATGAGAGGTGTCGCCACATTCATAGCAACCACTAAAACCACTTCTCCTCTGATCCCGTCTCTCATGATGAAAGCGGGTGAACCTCCGGGCAATGAGAGCAAGCTCATCATCAGCTAGAGTGTCCACCTGCTCCTTTGTGACGGAGACCAGGGAGGACAAAGCAAAACCATCTGCAAGAACACAAGTGCCTGATGTGCTTGGTTCTGCAGTAGTGCCACGGCTAGTGCTAGAAACCAATGCCAATGGCTGTGGCAAAGAGCTTCTGTGCACAGCAAGAGATGCCTTAGCAATCTCTGTGGACTTCAGCTTGCTAAAGAGTTCATCACAGGTTAGAGTGTCATAGCCTGTGGACTCCTCAATGCTGGATATCTTCACTTCCCATATGCTACGGTCAAGAGCATAGAGAAGCTTGATAGCCCTATCGTGATCACTGTAAGCAAGCGTCTCGTTGGACCGCAAGTTACTCACTATAGCATCAAAGCGCGAAAACATGGCATCTATAGATTCACCAGGTGCCTGCACAAACAGCTGATACTGTTGGTTGTAGGTGCTTTGGCGCCTGGCCTTAATCTGTGTAGAGCCCTCATGAAAAATAGTGAGCGTTGTCCAAATCTCCCTAGCAGTCCTAAGGTGCTGCACCCTATCGAACTCACTTCTACTCAAACCGATGAACAGTATGTTTCTTGCCTTGGAATTGGCAATATACTGATCCTTCTCAGTCTGAGAGGTGCGAGTCTCAGGGATGGAGTATTGTGAGTCCACAATCTCCCAAATTGCATTTCCTTGGCTTAACAAGTAAGCCTCCATGCGCACCTTCCAGTATGCAAAGTCTGTCCCATCGAACAGAGGAATTTTACTGCCTCTATCCATGTCGCCAACAGATCACAAAACCGGTTAAGGTCAACTGGTGATCTTAACCCGCTCTGATACCAATTGTTGGACCGGAAACGGCGACCAGAGGGGGGGTGAATGGGAGCTTTTAAAAAAACAGGCTAAAAACTAGCCTTCGGTTTCTGTTCTGTCTTCTGCGGAACAGGCTTCGAACACTACCTTCGAAGGTCTGATTCGGAGGTACTTCGACACCTTCGAACACAGGCTTCGGAGGAGCAAAAGTTCGAAGCCAAGAAGACTTCGCTCCACTTACAACCCTCGAAAATCTACTCTGCTAAGTCAGTGCAGGCTCCGCACACGAGGTGCTTCGAGCAGGCTTCGCACTTCACCCTTCGCAAGAGTGGACAGCCCTCTGAGGACTTCGACCAAGTACTTGGCGGCAGCAACTGGTGCTGGGCTTCGTACACGAAGGTCTACACGCACACAAACGGACTACGCTAAGGGCTTCGACACAAGAAGCAAAACGGGCCTCGATCAGGGCTTCGCTAGTAAGCTGTGAGGACTGGCCTCAAGTTACACAGAGCAAACGCACACTGACAAAACACACTTCGCACGAAAAACAACCTTCGCCTCAACAGGCTACGGTGCACTACAACAAGGCGAGGTATGTAACGTGAGCTCAAGAAAAAGCACAGGAAAGCAGGGCTTCGCCGCTTGAACAAGGAACACAGAAAATGAACTCTCTGGATGTATTCAATCGAAGTGTGTGGCTACAGGAGCTCAACAGTAAATGCTCAAAGTGTTAAATGTTACCTACCGAGCCCCCATATTTATAGCCCACAGTTCACCCAAAGGAAATGACTACTTTACCCCTAGGGTTTACACAAGATTTGACTCTACAGAACTAAGGGGTACAAAAGGTAGTCCACCTTTATTCTGGAGGCTTCTCTGTCAGCTTTGCAGAGGGGACAGTGTCAGCCTTTTACAGAACAGACAGTGTCAGCCTTTGTAGTCTTTGACTTTCTGCAGCCTCCCATCGCACGCGAGGGTGCGGTAGCTTCGGTGAGAAGCCTTGAGCCTGGTGGCCTTCGCTTCACCGAAGTCAGTCTCCGATATACTGACGGTTTTGAGCCGAAGCCGTCAAAGCTCTTGAGCCTTCGCACCAACACCTCCGGAGTGGACCACCACGGCTTCGCAGCTACACCCAGCTCGAACTCCGTCAGTCCGTGTACCGAAGCCATGCAGGCCGAAGCACCTCAAGTCATCCTTGCTCCGGAGCTAGCCTTGCTCCGAAGCCTTCCACCCTCCGAAGCCCCACCTTCGGAGTACCACCCTTCGAAGTCCCTCCTTCGTCCAAGGCCTCCGCATGAAGCATTCCATGAGCACTCCGTCGCAGTGCCTCTCCTCGAGCACACTCCTCGACGAGCCTCACCCGGACCATGCCTTCGATGCGCCTCGACTTCTGAGACCTTCGTCGGCCCACCTTCGAATGTCTCCCTCTGGAGCACACTTCGAATTCCATGCCTCCGCAGAGGACTTGTTCCACCAACTCCGAAGTCACTCCATTCGGAGTACCTTCGAAGTGCCTCACCTCCGAGGACTTGTCTCGGAGCACCTTCAGCCGGAGCCATGCTCCGCACTCTCTGCCTTCACCTGGCGCGCCTCGACCCGAGGACCGACCCAGACCACCTTCGCAGCCACCGTGACGGAGCTCCCCGCTCCCCTGGCATCAAGCCTCCCGCTTGACCTAGGTTCACCTGGCTCGAACCTTGTCCGTCGCCTCCGAAGTCCCTGCGCACCACAGACAAACAGACAAGTGTATCCAGTACTCCGGAGACCTCTCCGGGTTAGCAACCTCCGGTACACACTCCGGTGTACCGCCCAAAGTACCGAACCCTTCGGTACGAACCCAGTCATCGCGTACTGTCGGACCCCTCCGACGAGCACACTCCGCTGCAACAGCTGCAGCAAGCAAACACCGAACACCCTTCGGTGAGAACACCTCCGAACAGCCTTCGGAGGTACCACCTCCGAAGCCCCTTCGGAGGTACCCTTCGAACAGAGGGTAAAAACCTGTCAATCACTCATCACAAAACACCGAAACCAACCCTTGGTTTCTCAGATCCCCTATCTAAGTATCTTTGCTTACCTTGCTCCTGATTAGCTTACTTCGCCCTTGTGTAGGCACTTCTGTCTGGGCCCCAGCCCCGACGCCTGCGCCCTCCGGAGGTGCCGCCGATGCAAGAACCGAAGCCCATGTGGATGCGGCGAAGGCCTCGGAGTCGGACAATGAGGCGGAGTCGAAGGAAGCCTCGGAGGGGGCCTGGGGGAGGCCACTCGGGAGATCGAGGTCCATCCCACTACAGACCCAAGATGTGCTCGCTCCTACGTGCCCCTCCTGGTTCCCTTCCTGGAGAGCGGCCAAGACTTCGCGGCAAAGACCGCTCCCCTCCATGACTCCTATCTGCGCTTGAGGGAGACAGAGCTGATATCGGAGCTCGGCCAGGTGGATGGCGTCGGCCTCGACCGGGCTATCGAGAGCGCTGCGTGCTAGGTATGCCTTCGGGATGCTCCCAGATGAGTCCCTAGCACCTTTCTCACTTGTGACTTACTTCTTGCTTCTTCGTGCGTAGATAGCCGCGCTGGCGCAGGGCTCACTACTGTCCCTTCTCTCCGAATGGAGCCGCCACGAGCGCGATGCTTCGGAACTCACCGGACGCGCTGAGGCCACCAAGAAAGTAGTCCAGGAGCGCGCAGACGAGGCTGACCGGCTCCGGATGCTGGAGTCAGAGGTCGTGAGCCTCCGCACCCAGGCCGCTAGAGCCGAAGAGCTTCAAGCTCAAGTCGCAGAGATCAGTGTCCTCAAGGCCAAAGTTGCCAAGCTGGACAGACTCCGAGCCCGAGCGGCTGAAGCAGACAAGACTAAGGTGTAGGTCGATGCCTGTAACACCCCAAATTTTTCAGAGAAATAAAAATACCATTTAAAATATTTTTCTGGAAATAAATTATTTTGAATTACCTTTAATGCCCTTCTAAGCTCAATTGAACTAGAACCTAGATAAAACATCCAAACCAGGGGCTAGAAAATTTTGTATGTGATCCTAAGGCCAAGATATATTTTTGAGAATTTTTACAAATTTTTATCACCCATGGAGGTAGACCAAATATTTTATACTAATTTCTGCAATTATTTTTATTCAGAAAATGATTGGAACAGTAATGGGCCTCCCCCCAATCTCTCTCCTCTGGCCGGCCCAGCCCGCTCCCTTCCCCACGCCCGTACTAACACCCGAGCCCCGCTTGTCAGTGACCCCCTCTCCCTTCGCGCGCGCCCGACCACCCGACCCCACCTGTCGGCGCCGACTCCCTCTCTCGGCTAAGCCCGACCCCTCCCGTCAGTTGCCACACCCGTACGCTCGCACCCGCTGACCGCCTTGGCCCACCTGTTGGACCCATCGTCCACCTCGCGCCAACCCTCACCCTAACTTCGCCGGCCACCGATCCCACCTCGGATCCGCCCCCGCTGGCCCCCTCGCATTAATTCATCGTCGCCATTAACACCCCCACGACGCGTCGGCCATTTCCCCTCTTTACTCCATGCGCCATCGCCCTGGGATCGCACTGCACATGCTTGACCGAGCCCCACCGATGCCATTGAAGACCCCCTCGGCTTTCCTTGCATGCGTCCACCTCGGACCCCCACCGGCACCCCTATTTAACCCCCTGGCCACCGCCACGCTCAACCCCTACGCCCACTCGCTGTGAGAACAAACAGATCGCCCGTCGTCCGAGTTCTAGCGCCACACCGCCACCCTCGCTCCAGCCGCCGCTCGCCGTCGCTAGAGCCCTCCTCCACCCTCGGTGAACGTACCGTTGTGATCACCGACGAACCCCGCCAAAACGCCATCGCCGACGAGGACTCGAACGTCTTCGCCGCCCCGCTCGTCGCCGACCTCACTCCGATGACCATTCATCCCCCCATCGGTACCCTCGTGATCCCCGTAGTTCACCCTTTCCATTTTAGCCCTTAGGATCCATCGCCATCGCTCGCCATGGCCCATGGCCCGCTCGCCGTCGCCGGAGAAGACGACCGGCGCGGGTAAAATACTCGTGCCGTGTCGGATTCGTCCCCGACCGCGCGATCATGATCCAATTGCCGATATTAAATTGATCCCTCGGTTTAATCCATGTCATCAGATCTAAGCGAAGCGGTACGGTGTGATCTCGTGCATCCGTTAGTATTTAAAACCCGCGATGAATCTAGGCCATCCATCGCATACCGGTTCAATGTTTTAATCCTGGCCGTCCACGTTAACTTAACTCCCCCGCCTCGCCCGTGGCCGCCCGATCGTGATCCAACGGTGGATTTGGATCCGACGCACGCGCACAGTGCGCGGGTTCACGGTGAATCCGGTTCACCGTGGACCGACGCCTGCTTTTGGATTTAATTTAAATTCAGGAATAGTTTTAAACTTCTAAAATTCATATCTTGCGCATTTTAACTCCAAAAATTACCATTTCAATTCCAGAAAATTTATAATTTTATTCTCTACATGTTAATGCAATAAAAACAGTAGGTTTATATTGAGTATTTTATTTTTATTTAATAAAGTATTCAAATGCACTTTAGGGTAAACTCAAAATTGTCCATTTCACCTTTGGAAAATTTATCTTTTATTCTTTTCATACTAGTATAATTAATGGAAACACTAGGTTTGTTCTGAACCTTTTATTTTAAATCAATTGGAAGTATAAAATATATTAGTTAACATGTTTATTCCTTTTAGAAACTCCCTAACCCCATTAAAAGTTCATTTTAAAATATCCCCAAAGTAAATTTCAGAAACTTAATGACTTTATTTCCCTTGGTTTAAACAATTCGAAACTTGTATGCTTGTGTGTGGTTTTTGGATTGTTTATTGAATGTTTATTTTATCGTTCAGGTCGAAAAAACTATGACGTCGTCGAGGAGGCGGAGTACTTTACCGAAGTTCCTCCCTCTCCTTTCGCTTAACAAGGCAAGTCACCAAACCAATCTTTTGAGCATATTGAACCCATGTTTTACTAAACTATCGCTAAAACACATAGGATATACATGCATTAGTCAAATGAAACCATTACAATATATTTATTAGGATCCCCTGACCTTGATGTGCAACCCAAGCCATGCTATCTAGCCTAAACTCCTTGTTACCTTATTATTAGTACTACTAGCTAGTGTCCAATGTACCGACACAATTGCTATAGGATTAAAAATGAGTCGTAGCGATTGGAATCTACTATATGATCCCTGTTATTCTCATCTCTAGAATGTTGTTGGTGATAGGGTTTTGGTTGTGAGTGTATGCATGGTGGGTTCTGGGTGCAAGCTAGGGCATTGGTCGGTAGCACCCGGGGCACTATAAGGATCGGTCTATAGGATCCGTTGCAATACACTTCCTTACTAACCACAAGTCTAGTGGGTAAGTCCTAACTAAGGTATGGAGTGTTCCAAACCGAGGCCACCACTTGGAGATGGGTCAAGCAGCACCTGCGGGTGGCTTGTACCGACATAGCGTAAAAGGGGGTGCGACGTTAGCCGGGATGCGGCCCGGCGCGCCGGCGAAACCTAGAGCGGGTGGTTATCGCTTGGAGCATTTCATGATGAGGTTTTGGCACGAGTTCCCATGGTATGGGTCATCTCGTTACACTTTGGTGTTTCAGATGAGTGCGTGCCTTGTGGGTATAGTAGTACACCTCTGATCAGAGTCATAAATCTTTTCGAAAAGCCGAGCCCACGGTCAAGGGTGGGTTGCATGACATCCCACAGTTAGTTTACTTTTATGAGTGTGCATGATGATTTGACATGTAAGGACTGTTGAGCGAGGAGGGAAAACGTACTCCTCGAGTTAGACGGTATTATGATGTTCATGTTTATTATTCTGCATGATTAAATTTGACTACACTAAATGCAACAACTAAAAATGTACTTTTCCGCACTTTTAGCCATTATCCTTCCTTTGTTATTACCTTGCATTACTATTGCATTTGCGGTGGCTTGTTGAGTACTTTTTGTACTCATACCCGTTGGACACACCATTTAGAGGATGCCTACTACGAGGAAGATGGTCTGGAGTAGCGACCCAGTCAAGAAGAAGATCCTGAAGAGGGCGTTCGTCATGCTTTTTATTGTTTATTTTATTTTTACTCTTCTGTAATAATGTGGTCTGCGTACCACGAATGTTTGCCGTATGTACGTTGTCGCATGATGAGCCTCTTGTATTATTGTTTTTCTTTGGAAATTCAATAATGTTCCGATTTCGGTAAATCGGGGCGTCACAAGATGGTATCAGAGCCGACTTGACTATAGGAAGCCAAACGGACTAGCCTAGCACTTAGTTGGATAAAAACTATTTCACGAAAACCTACTTTATAACTTTGTTCCTCCCCTCACTTTTCTTCAACTTGTTGTTTTTGTAGATGTCGGTCTACCAAGTGCACATCTTATGCCGTCACTTCGAGGGCTTCGTCACGGAGCTCCGAATGATGGTCACCTTCCTTGGGTTCCTCTTCGAGCCCGAGTTCCATGGAGTTTACATGGAAGAGTTTGCAGTACCCTGCGACGTCTCCCATACTATCCATGGATCCGGCGAGCACCTGCCTTTCTTGACGGCAGCACTTGGAGGCCCAACCTTGAGGAGCCATGCTGAAGAGCGTGGGCCTCATGGCTCCAGATGTGATGAGTCATTGTCAACGATAGTCAAAGAGGACTGAAAAGAGAGAGAAGACCTGCTGTATATGGGCCGCGTGTGACTCAGGTACTCGGGCAGCGAGCGACTGTCGGGCAGAGCGGTCGCGAAGTCGGGCTGGCCCAATCCAGGTACATGGGCCAGGAGCAGCAGAAGACCCACTGGGCTGTTGACCAGGATTGACTCAGGTACACGGGCGGTGAGCGATTGCCGGGTTGAGAGAGCTGCGGAGTCGGGCCGGCCCAATCCAGGTACCTGGTGCAAAGTCGGTGGAGGCTTTGTCAGTTTCGGTGCAAAAATGATGACCGCTGATCTTGTATCAGACTGTCCAGAAGAGAAGCCATAGTCGCTACGAAAGCTTTGCTTCCGGATAAGTCATCTGTAAATAAGAGTTTTCTATTTTGTCCCTAGGCCCACAGTCAGTCAGTCGAGTCTGTAAAAATATCCTAAGGGCAGTTTAGTCTTTTCTTTTATTTCAGCGTCTGTAAAAAACCCTAAGGGGCTTGTGGAATATTCCTAGCTATTGGGCAGCCTATAAATAGGGCCCCAATCCCTAGGGTTAGGTTACCCTTTCAAGAAATCACTTTTTAATCAAGGATTGGGTCATTTAGTTTCCTGCGTTCTCTCTCTCCTGTTCATGCGTGCGCCGCCAGGAAGATTCCTCTTGTTTCTTCCCTTCGCTAGACTTCGACAAGGGACTCCGAAGCAGGCTTCGACACTGCGGGCGACACTGCGAAGCAGGCTTCGCCAAGTTTCGAACAGGAGACAAATTTGGACACCTTCGCTAGACTTCGACAAGGGACTCCGAAGCAGGCTTCGACACTATGGAGCAGGCCTCGACACTGCGAAGCAGGCTTCGCCAAGTTTCGAACAGGATACAAATTTGAACAGTAACTTCTCATCTCTTTTCATGAACACTTAGATCATCTGCTGAGAAGTTTGATCTGCTAGTTTTTGAATATCTTGTTCATCTGCCTATTTGCACTGTATTGGTGTTTCTCTGTGTAGGACGCCGGTCATTTCTAGGCTAGATACTTTTAGACATAGGCAATCTGTTCACGCTTTGCTGCTTAGTCTTTTGAGGTGCGTTTGGTGTTGAGAGTAGGTCATTGATTCGAAAGAATTTTTTAGGCACCCATTCACCCCCCCCCCTCTGGTCGCTACTTTCGGTCCTACAAACCTTCGACGTCGCGTGCCAACACGTCGCCCTCCAAGCCCTCATGGAGCTGAGGATGATCTACGATGATCATCTTCAGAACACACCCTTCCGGCTCGTGCCGAAGCGCACTCCCGGTGCCCACCGCAGCATCTACATCGGAGTTCACTCCGATCACGATCCGGTCATGGCCTGGCAGACGCATATTCTTCAGGACATGGACGATCTCCATACCGAAGATGTTCTTGACGCCGAGGAGCACCATGAGGCAGTTGAGTTCCTTCGCCAGGAGACGAAGAACTTGATCGAGCAAAATGGCGAGCTGCAGCGTAAGATAATACAGTTGCAGAAGGACATAGCGGAGATGGTTCCCCTCGTCCCAAGGTGGAAGAAGTCCATCCGCGAGCCCGCCCCTTGCCCCAAGAGGATCTCGCCACACCCCACGGCCACCGGACCGTCCAGCTCCAGCGCTCCTGCCTCGCGCCCTGCCATCGTCTCCAACCCCATTATCGAGAATTTTCTCGAGCCCACCGTCCCTCAAGACCCTCGTGGTTCCGAGAGCACGGAGACCGCCCCGTATGACGAATAGGCGGTAGTTATCATTGTTTAATAGTTTTGTGATTGTGGTACCACCTGCAACGACTTGTGTTGTAGGTGGATTAAAATAAGAACATGGATGTAATGAACATTTTATACCACTTTGATATATATATGGGCCCCTATGGGCTGTTTTGGCTAAATATTTGTTTCGAAACCTTTCTCTTATGACTAAAAATCTTGTATGTTCAGAAGATGGCCGACAATCAGAACACCGGGTCCAACAACGGAGAAGGGGCAAGCAACGGTTTGCCCGGAAGTGTTGTGCCCAACTGGGGCGCAACGGGCCAACGTCAGACTGGGCCACCAGCCACCAACCACCCCACCCTAGCGGAGATGATGGCTAATCAGAACCAGCTGATTACCGCCCTCCTCACCCAGATGCAGCACTAACAGGCGCAGTTGGACCGACTGCACCAATAGAATGTGGAGCCCGCCCCTCGTGCACCAGCCCCCGCACCCACGCCTCAACTCTCGGAGTTCTTGCGCGTGCGACCCCCTATCTTCTCCAACACCACGAACCCTATGGAGGCCAGAGATTGGCTCCGCACCATCGGGAAGAAGTTGTACCTCCTCCCCTGCACTGACCGGGAGAGAGTGGCGTTCGCCACTCACCAACTCCAGGGTCCCGCCGCAGAATGGTGGGACAACTACCGTGAGTCCCAACCGGAGGACCACGTGGTGACTTGGGCGGAGTTCACCATCGCCTTTCGCGTCGCCCACGTCCCCACCGGAGTCATCACGGTTAAACAGCAGGAGTTCCGCGACCTGCAACAAGACAGTCGGACTGTCATGGAGTATCTCCATGAGTTCAACCGTATGGCCCGTTACGCGCCAGAAGAGGTGCGAACCGAAGCCCTCCGCCAGGCCAAGTTCCTCCGGGGACTTAAGGATGAGCTATCCATTTAGCTCGTTGCCACCGACTACGCCGACTTCCAACGGTTGGTGAATAAAGCGCTCATCCAGGAGACTGAGCAAAATAAGTTGGACCTCAAGAAGAGGAAGATGATTGCGTTCAAGCATCATCAGGCGAACTCTCAGAGGCCCCGCATTCGCCACTCACCAACTCTAGGGTCCCGCCGCAGAATGGTGGGACAACTACCGTGAGTCCCAACCGGAGGACCACGTGGTGACTTGGGCGGAGGGCCCTCTAGACGACTTGGAAGGCGGAGGGCCCGGACACGGTCAAGGCCTAGATAGACGAGGCCCTTCGGTCGAGCCTTCCCTCGTCTTCTTCGAAGCCTCTGGCTGCTGCTCCCCTCCTAGACCCGAAGGTGTAGTTCCCTTTGGGCCTTAGTATCACAACTCCTATAATAGGTAGGAACTTGACAATTTATTAATAAAGGACAGTTGTTTTCTGGAAATCATCTAGGGTATTCACAACGCTTGTGACTCCGATGTCGAGATTCTCGATGAAGGCGAGGCCCTCCGGCATCAATGGGCCATCTTCGAGGCCCTCAGGGCCGACCGGCCTGCACGCTTTGTCATCCCTCGAGATGACAACGGGCACGTTGTCTCTGATGTCCTTCATGAGGTCTTGGGTTTTATCAAGGAAGAGGAAGGGAAGACACGAGCTCCGTCCTCATCACCCGAACCAGTAAATTGGTCTGACGTGAAGACTGGGCCTAATGAACCAGGGATCGGAGATCAAGGCTTACGTAGCTGGGCCCAGCTCCAAGAGGATCAGAAGGCCTTTCGGGCTCAAAAGAAAGAAGAGACGAAGCGGAAGAAAGAGAAGGAGTCCAGCCGCGTGGCTTTGGAGGCACGGACCGAAGGGAGCACGAGGGGCCCGGGCAACCTTCAAGACCGGAAAGGATTCCGATTCCTGCTTGGCTTATACGATGAGTTCTCTTAGTTTTACTTTCTAGCTCGACTTTGTAATATGTATCATCTATGTTCTATGTGTCTAACGAAGCCTTGCTTGCGCCACTTATGGATTCCAATTGCTTTCCTGTCCACTCCTCTCCCCCCTTCTTTGCGGGTAGGCGACTTGTCGGCTGGGCGCTATGCGCTCGGGCCTAGGACCGGAAGCTAGGAAATACTACACCTCCTAGTACAAAGCACAGCACGCCAGACCGGGCGTTCGGGACTTGAACGCAGGACACTCTCGTAGGGCACCTTGGGCCGAAGCTCGGGACCCTGAGGTGGGGTGCCTTGAGCTGGAACTTGGAACCCGAAGATAGGGTGCTTCGAACTAGAGCTCGGAACCCTGAAATGGGGCGCTTCGAGCTGGAGCTCGAAACCCGAAGAGGGGGTGCGTCGAGCCGGAGCTCATAATCCTGAGTTTGGATGCTTCGAGCCAGAGCTCAGAACCCCAAATGGGGTGCTTCGAGCTGGAGCTCAGAACCCGAAGCTGGGGTGCTTTAAGCCGGAGCTTGGAACCCTAAGAGGGGGTGCGTTGAGCCGGAGCTCGGAACCCTGAGCTGGGGTGCTTCGAGCCAGAGCTCGGAACCCAAATAGGGGGTGCGTCGAGCCGGAGCTCGGAACCCTGAGCTGGGGTGCTTCGAGCCGGAGCTCGGAACCCTTCGAGTCTGTCGGGATTACGCTTAGTACCGTAGTGCGTCCACTTTGGTAGAACATTCACCGTATGTTATTACTGAAACTGAGAAGTCCAATACAATGAAAAGTAGCAAGGGCGGAATATATTACATCAAACTACGCAAAATAGCGCTTCAGATGCTCCGCATGCCAAGTGTGCTTCAGATCTTCGCCTTCCAGGGTAGCTAGACGATAGGACCCTGGTCGCCCGGAACCGACTACGATGTATGGACCTTCCCACTTATTGCCCAGCTTCGTAGGAGAGGCAACCGCCCGAAGGATGAGATATCCTGGCTGAAACTTGTTTCGCTTAACTTTTGGGTCATATCATGCCTTCATCTGCTTTTGATACTTAGAGAGATTGGCAATGGCTCGGATCCTTGATTCCTCCATGAGGTCAAGGGAAACGGAATGCTCTTGATCAGTTTCTGGAGTTGTGACCCATAGGGAGCCGGCTCGGAGCTCTGTTGGCGTCATTGCTTCATCTCCGAATAGTATCCGGAACGGGGTAAAACCGGTTGCGTGGGAAGGGGTGGTCCGAATGGACCACAAAATCTTGGGCAACTCCTCAGGCCATAAACCCTTGGCCAAACCCATGATGTGTTTGTTGAGGCCAGACCGTATATGTCTATTGGCTCTCTCGACAGCTCTGTTGTACTATGGATGTCGGACTGCTACAAAGCATAGATGTACCCCCAGCTCTTCGCAGAATGCCTTGAAAGAACTAGTGTCGAACTGAGTTCCATTATCCAACGTGAGCTGCTTGGGCACTCCAAAACGGCAGATGATGTTTTGCTAGAAGAACTTTTGGAAGCTTCGGGAGGTGATGGCGGTCAGTGGCTCGGCCTCGACCCACTTAGAGAAGTACTCGACAGCGACAACAGTGAAGCGCAGGTTGCCCTTTGCCCTGGGAAACGGCTCGATGAGGTCCATGCCCCATCGAGCTAGAGGCCAAACAGGTGCGATGATTTGTAGGTTGGCTGGAGGCCGATGGCTCTGCCGCCCTATTCATTGGCATCCTTGACAGGTGCGCACCAGATCTTCGGCATCAGTGATGACAGTGGGCCAATACATGCCCTGACGGAGAGTCTTTCCGGCGAGGGCTCAAGGGGCTAAGTGGCTACCACACAGGCCCTCGTGTATCTCTCGGAGTATCTGCTGCCCGTCGGTACAAGAGATGCACCGAAGCAATAGGGAACAGACACCCGACTTGTAGAGAACTCCGTTAATGACATAATAAGATCTTGCGCAGAGCTGAAGCCATGCCAGGTCCGTACTAGGCTTGATTTCCACTTCACCTTTGAGTAGCCACAGGATGGGCTCGCGCCAATTGTCATCGACCGTACAAAGGACCTCGGCTGGCTTAGGGGACGCCGAAGAACCTACCGAAACTTGGGTCGGTGTGTCTCCTCGGAGAGACGCCGATGGCTTGGCAATCTCTTCGAAGAAGGCAGTGGGAGGGAGGGCTTGACCGCATGCTCCAGCCTTAGCGAGGACATCATCCTAGCAATTTTCACTCCTTGGGATGCTTTGGACGGAGATTCCTTTAAAAGATGCCTCAATCTTCCGAATGGCTTTGAGGTATGCGGCGAGATCAGGGTGTCGGGCTTGAAAACTCTTGTCCACGTGCCCGGCCACGACTTGAGAGTCGGTCTTGACAATCACTCGGGCAGCCCCGAGCGCATGTGCCTTGCAGAGGCCCAGTAGCACTCCTTCATACTCAGCGACGTTGTTTGTAGCTTTAAAATTCAACCGAACGGAGTATAATGCTTGTTGGCCGGAGGGACAAACAATCACTACCCCCGCACCTGCTCCGGAGGCTTGGTAAGCACCATCCGAATAAATAGTCCACACTCCTTCGCCGGCTTCGTCAGTGGTGTGGTTGGCCGTTGGTGTCCATTCGGCAACAAAATCTGCCAGGATCTGAGACTTAATGGCAGTCCAGGCCACGAAGGTGATGCCAAACGGAGCAAGCTCGACTGCCCACTTGCCAATTCGCCCGGTAGCATCCTTGTTCTGGAACATGTCACCTAGAGGATAAGCGGTTGGAATGACTATGTCGTGGGCCAAGAAGTAGTGCCGAAGCTTCCGGGAGGCCATGACGAGAGCATATGCTACTTTCTCGAGCTTGGTATACCGGGTCTTTGCTCCAGAGAGGGCTTCGGACACAAAGTACATCGGGCGCTATATCAGCTTCCCACCAGTTTCTTCCTCTTGAATCAATGTCGCACTTGTCGCGCTACCCGTAGCGGCGAGATAAATGAGAAGGGGATCACCACTCCGGGGCGTGGTGAGGGTAATAAGGTTGACGAGGTATTCCTTTATCCTGTCGAAATAGTCTTGGCATTCGTGAGTCCACTCGAAGTCCTTGGATCCCCGCAGCGCCTTGAAAATGGGCAGACTTCACTCAGCTGATCTTTCCAAAAAGCGGCTAAGAGCTGCGAGACGTCCAGCCAACTTCTGGGCCTACTTCAAGTTCTGAGGAGGAGACATGTTCTGCAGTGTGTTGACTTGGGTTGGACTGGCTTCGATGCCCTAACTGGAAACCAGATAACCAAGCAACTTCTCGGCCCAGGCTCCGAAGACGCACTTCTCTGAATTGAGATGAATTCTGCATCTCCGGAGGCTGTCAAATGTTTTAGCTATATCCATGCCATGGCAATTTTTATCTGTACTCTTAATGACGATATCGTCCATATAAGCCTAAATATTCTAACCGATCTGGTGACCTAAGGCCTTAGATATCAACCTGGAGAAGGTGGCCCTAGCGTTACGGAGGCCGAAAGGCATCCGAACATAGCAGAATACTCCTGAGGGTGTAACGAAGCTCGTCTTGACTTGATCTTCTTGATTTAGCCAAATCTGATGGTACCCAGAATATGCATCAAGGAAGCTGAGGAGCTCAGAACCCACTGTAGAATCAACCAATTGGTCTATGCGAGGCATGGGGTAGGGGTCACGGGGGCAAGCTTTATTTAGAGATGTAAAATCGATACACATGCGCCACTTGCCTATGTTTTCTTCTGGACAAACACGGGGTTCGACAACCACTCCGTATGACTAACTTCCCGAATGACCCCCGCTCGGAGCAACTTTTCCACCTCAGACTTGGCGAGATCAACTCATTTGGAGGACAACTTGCGGAGCCCCTAGCGCATCGGGCGAGCCTTCGGGTTGACTGCCAGAGAGTGCTCAATGATGGAGCGGTCAACGCCCGGTATGTCTTCTTCAGACCACGTGAAGATGTCCAAATTGCTCTGGATGATCTCTTTGAGCTGTTTTAGCACCTCTGGTTCCAGGCCTCCTCCGAACCGGATATGGTACTCTTTCCCATCCTAGATCAGGATCTTCGTGATGACCTCCCCCTCTGGAAGAGGCTTGGCAGTAGGCCCCTTCTGGGGGGCGTAGCGGAGCAGGGGGATGTCTTCGACACCCGGCAGTTCGATCCCCTCCGGGCTCCAAGGGGGCGAGTGGCCATACTCCACTCGTCAGGCTGTGGCCTGATCGCCTAGGACCGAGAGCACCCCTCCAGGGGTTGGCATCTTGAGGCACAGATAATTGTGGTGAGCAATGGCCCCGAAGCGGTTGAGCATCCCCCTCCCAAAAATGGCGTTCTAGGCGTATGGGGCGTCAACGACATCGAAGATGTTTTCTTCACTACGAGATAGGGGGGATTCTCCGAAGGTCACCTCCATCCCAATCTGGCTGAGGGCGTCAAGGGGTGGCCCTGTGAAGCCCTAGAGCGGTCGGGAGGCCGGCAACAGATGCTTCTGAGAGAGGCATAGCTGATCGAAGGCCTGCATGAAAATGATGTCAACAGAACTTCCTCCTGTCAACTAGAATGCGACGCACCTCGGCGCCAGCAATGTCCGCTGAGATGACGAGGGGATCGGCATGCAGAAACTTGACGCCGGCAGCATCGTTAGCGGTGAAGGAAATTGGGACATGGTACCACTCGGGAAGCGCGGTGAAGCTGGAAGTCCCAATATGCCCAACTTCCCGGACATATTCCCTTCGCTGCCGTTTAGACATAGCCCCTAGAGCTCCGCCTCCGGAAATAGGTAGGACCACCCGCTTCCCTCGGTCTGCCCCATCTTCGAGTTTAGGGGCTGGGAACCTGCCGACCTCCGAAATAAGCCTCGAAGCTCCCAGCTCGTCTCTGCACCCGACCACCTGGATATCATCGGCGCAAGACATTAGAGGTGCTTTGTCGGAGGAGCCGCGGCCAGAGCTCCGCTCGAGGTAGTCGTTCCGGAGGGTGAGGATAGTACGACAGGAGTCGGTGTCGTGGCTCCGGTTCATGCCGTGAACGCTGCAGTAGAAGGTTGCTCCCCCCGGAAGTGCTCTTGCAGGTGTTTTAGCTCCGGTAGGATGCCCTCCACCAGCAGTGTGCGTATGCTTGGCAGAACCTCTCAGGGCGATGCTGAGGACCTCTCCCCGAAGGTGCTTCTGCCCTCGCCGGGAATCTCGATGGCGAAGATCCAGAGCGGGGCCGAGGGGTGCTTCGTACACCTTGGTGTTCGGGGCTCGAACGGGGGCGATCATCGCCTGACGACTCAACTAGCCCTCTTCGGACCGAGCATATTCCTCGAAATATGTCATGAGTTGGGCTACCAAAGATATCAGCTTCTGGTGGAGCTTATCGAGGAGACCTGGGTTGGTGACGCCTTCCTTGGCAGCATCAATGACGGAGGAGGCCAAAAGCCCCTTGATTTGTGCCTTGGTGTGCGTGAAGCGCTGAGAATACTGCCGCAGCGTCTCTCCGGGCTACTGCTTCACTTGGAAAAGACTCCCGGTTGACATCGGGGCCACGAAAGTCCCCTGAAAATTGTTGACGAACTTCTTCTTCAGTTGGTCCCATGACCTGATGGTCCCTGGCCTCAACGACCAGAACCATCGGAGAGCGATTCCCTCGAGAGCCAAGGGGAAGCACTTGGCCATGGTATCGCGGCTCCCTCCGCAAGCTTCTATCGCCAAGGCATACGAGCGAGAGAACTCTCCTAGATCAGATTCTCCGGAGTACTTGGGGAGCTTCGTGGCACGAAACTTGGAGTCGAACCGCACCCTCTGCAGGTCGGGGTGCAACGGAGACTCCTCATCATAGGATGCATTCTCCTCCTCCCCTTGGTCTTCATCATCACTTAATGCGACGGCCGCAACCTCCAGCGCCCTGGAAGGATCAAGGGGACGAAGTGATGCCTCCTGGCGTCATTGGGCCAGTTCAGCCTTCAACCTTGCATTCTCGATGGCTAGGGCATCGGCTTGAATCCCGCTACCTCCAGAGGCAGTCTCTGGGTCTTGCGAGCGGACGTAATCGGTCCGAAGGGCCACGGGTAGGGGCCCGCCTGGAAGATGCAGCCCAAAAAGCCCCTCCTGAGACGCCGGGGGGTTCGTGGAGGCTGGCCCCACTGAACCGGTGGGATCCCGCATCTCCGGCGCCCCTCTAGGGGCCTGGCCTGGCTCCATGCTCGGCATCTCAGTGGGTGTGACGATGGAGGGGACCGCAGGAGGATCAGGTCCAACGGCCGGGACGGACTTGATCCCAGCGGTGCGGGCTGATCTCTAGAGGGGGGTCGTGCTCGCACTCTTCCGCCCCGACATGTTTTTTCTGGGGTGGATGTAGAGGACGCTAGCTTCTTGGACTAGGATCCCCACGGACGGCGCCAACTGTTGGCGCAGCAGACTAAACCAACAAATTTGAGAATGTGTGTGTAATGAGAGGCTAAGCTCGGAGTTGTATTCTTGGATCTCGTGTCCATTACAACAGGGGGAAGGGAAGTATTTATAGAGGAGCCTGGTTGGGGATCCGATACTTCCAAAATCCCTCTGGCAGTAGCACTGCCTGACACAGGCCTATAATACAGACAAGAATGTCAGCCCCATAGTACAGACAAAAAGTGTAACCCCGACAGCGTATCAGTCGTTCTGGCATTGCAGCACACACACATTCCGGGGACCACTTTGACTAAACTAGTCCTTGGTCTTCTATCCTGGTCTCGGACCCTTCACACATTCCGGGGACTTGGCTCTGGCCCCCTGCCAGCTCCCTAACTCTCGGGCCCCTCTTGCCTGCTTCGCAGCCTCCGGAGGCCTCGGGCCTCCACTCTTTAGGTCCCTCGACGCCTCCAGAAGGGGGCGTCCGGCCTCTGGCTAACGAAGCCCTTCCTTCGAACAGTGCTCCCATCCTTCATGCTCCCAATCTCTGTCGGGATTATCTCCCCCAACATCAACATAAAAGATCGTGATGATATAGTCTTAGGCCTAGCAAATACACCAAGATAAAACTGACAATCGTACCAATCGAGTCAGAGATCGCAACGATGCAGTCTTGAAGGACACCAATCGGCCAATACGATCGTCGGGTGGCGAGACTCACCTCTTCGCGAGAGATCGAAGTGGTGCGGCTCAGCTCTGAGTGTAAAGCCCCGCCGGGATTAACCCTAGAAACCAAGGGTGGCGATGTGCCGAGAATAGTTGGTGGTTGTGTTTGTATATATTCTAACCTAGCTAATAGATATATATTTATAGTCCGAAGACTTATCGTCTGTTACGATAACCATAACTGATTCTGGATTTATCTCCGCCTTTTTCATCTCTATCAGTTCCTTCATATTCGGTCACATATAACCATATGGATGGGTTTCTTTGACTGGACTTTTTTGACTTATATTGACCATGTGGCACTCCTGATGGGTCTGGGCCTTTTCCAAATCTTCTCATCAACATCACTTTAAATATATTTCTCTTCAATAAAATCCCTAAATTGAAATATATTTATTTTAAATATGTTTCTCTATAATATAATCTCTAAATTAAAGTATCTCCAATAGAATATATGAGTATAAACTATAAAAGTAGGGAGCAAACCAATTAATTTTGAGAATCTTTTATTTTTAAGAATTATTTAGAGTATTTGTTGGAGATGATTTTTTAATTCTGAATTTAGAGAATGAAGCTCTTTCGTATATGTTATATGTACTATTTTTATAGTGTTGTCTTTTGTCATCGAGAAATAAACTAATGTATCATCAAACTTATACGTCCTTTGCCAAGCATGTATGTACAGTTACCACAAAAAAATAGATCCAATGTGACATCGAAAAGCAAACTGGTCGTGCAAATATTCAGATGATTGTAGATTTCCAATACATTCATGTCGTTAACATCTATAAACTAGCGCCGAAAAGGAGTAGGAAACTAATATAAGATTCAACGTAGCATGACGAAGTTAAGCAAGTGATGGTTGACTTTGACTCGAGCCAAGAACAAAATTCCCAATGCAAAACAATGTTCCCATGAAACTTGGTTGACTGGTAAAAGCTGTTCGATACATGAGACCAAAACAAGTCCAGGAAGAACTACAATGTCAAGAACAGCTCTGGTGACAGCATCCGACAAGCCACTGGAACCGTTCCTTACTGCTCACCAGTGGTCTTGATGATATCGGAGTCACCTGAAATCAAGGGCAGCATTACTACCAAACCTGAGGTGAATGAAAAAAATTGTGTAGTTCTATTTCTTTTTATTACAGTACTTACCAGGATCAATAATGCTGAGGCAGCAGACACGGAAGTATTTACCACAGGCTGTACCCAGATCGACGTTATCTGAAAACAAGCATATAGATGTTACTTTCCAAGCAGAAGACATTTGAAAAAATGAAATCACAAGATAGGTATAAAAGACAGATTGTAGAATCCAACTTTTGAACAGTTTATGGTTCACTTGTCATAAAACAATTTTTTAAAAAAATATTAGCACCATATTTATGATCTTTTACAATTGCAACAATTAAAATACACCTTTGCATTGCAACATGAGATACAGAATCGTGCAACTTGTGTCAGTGTCACTGTAACAGTAATGCAAAAATAAGCTTGTATTAAAGTGCAACAGTTGCAGAGGACCAGAGGTGACAGGAGATGATAAAAGGCAGGAATGTCAACTTACTTCCGTGGAAATGGTGCACCGTGACCTTGGCTAACATAGCATAGTACTCAATTTCAGACTTCCGAAGAGGTGGGCAGTTGTTAGAAATGATCACTAGCTTCGCTGTAACAAAAACATAGCAGCACATTAGATATCAGACTGCTAACCACCATGAACAGAACAAATCAACAAAGTATTGTACAAGTGTGGTGATGCTCTTACACTTACGAAATTGCACACACATTAAAATATACTGCCTCCGTTTCTAAATGTATGTCATTCTGACATTTGTCAGTTTCATCCGTCCAGATCCATTGATCTCATTCTGACATTTGCCAAATTCACCCGTCCAGATCCATTGATCCATGATGAATCTTGCAAATGTCAGAATGACTTACATTCAATGACTTGCATTTAGAAACAGAGGAAGTAACAAACAAATTAATGCAACTAACATCATGACAAAAATAGAAATTGGTGATATACTTAGAGGAAATGATATGAAGAGCAGAAGAGACCATGCAAACTGAATTTCCTACAACCCCTGAACATTATTTTTCATTACAAACATTGAACATGACTACATGACCAATAACAAAGAGAAGAGCCACTAATCATAAAGTATATTCCCACTTCTGCTAATAAGCATTTATATCACAGTTAATGTGTGCAGAATATGGAGAATTCGTATGGCGTTGACTCATACACAATGGCTATCTCAGTATTAGATCCACTGGTAATCAGTTTGCAACACTCAAAAATGACGTGGAGTGATAAATTGGCAAAGAACAAAACAAAGATTTTCAATGGCATCAGGACCAAGTTAAACAGTTGCACGTATTGATAGTTTGATACATCACAATCAAGAAAAATCACTGGTTGCTCAAAACTAAAAAATGTACTGCATACAGCTAGGAGAATCAGAATATTGGTTTGGTTCTCTAAAGAGAAATAATAGTGCTCGGTATGTTCATTGTCAATCATCTGGGGAAAGGGTCATCATATCCTCCACACTAAATAGTAAATAGTACCAGATAATATTTTTCACCACAACATGCTTAAGGAATCAGGACAGAGACAGTAGGACTCATCGCTAGTAAGATTTACTATTTTGGCACTCCAAAGATGTGCACTTTGTTATAATAGCACACTTTGAGGCTGACATATAAAACCGACTAAGTCAATGAAAATGGTTCTAAATGCCAAAAACATGAAGCCGCTTCTTTAGAGTGCTAAAATAATAAATCTCTCTCATCGCTATGGCATCGATTCATACGCCGCCGCGGTGATGAGATCCACCGGTAATCAGTTATTACGATGCAAAAACTCAAGCCAAATGTAGCTCCGATGCTATCTTAAACTGCAATCTGCCAGCAGATTCATCAACCCCCGCCCTTTTCAACTGGGAGTAGTCACATGTCAAATAGAAACTAGTGCCCCGCAATAGATACAGGAGGCAAGGAGAGCTTTTGTCTTACCCTTGGAGTTTCTGAGAGTCCTGAGTACAGTCTTGTAGCCGAGCGTGTACTTGCCGCTCTTCATCACAAGCTGCAGCTTGTTGTTGATGTTGTCCGTGGACTTCTTCTGCAACATCACCACCACCGCCGCCAACACCACACAGAGAACAGCATGAGAGCATGACGGGGGGAGGGAATGCAAGCGAGATGCAGGATCTAGCTAGCCCGCGCAGGACACCGACGCGGCGGAGCGAGAGGAAATGCGCCATTACCGTCTTCTTTACGGACACCATGGTTGCGCCCCGAGGAGAAGCGTCGGCGTTGAGGCCTGAAAGGGTTTTGGGCGACGGCGGCGGCGGCGGCGGCGGTGGCGACAGCGAAATGGAAGAGCGGAGGCGCTAGGGTTTGCTAGCTTATATAGGCACGGGAGGGAATGGTAAGCCAACGATGGGCCTATTGGGCTTCATTCTGATGTATTACCAGGCTCTGTTTTTTTTAGCGATGAAATTGTTTACCAAAATATCATTTCATTTTACTATAATAGCAGTGGTTAATGCTATGCAACGGTAAATGACAAAAAACAAATATGCGTTATAATTAAATTAGGGACTTTTGACTAGGGGTGAAAGTGGTTCAGATAGTTTCCGACCGTATCCGGAAAAACGGATTCGGATGATTCGGATACGGATTTTTCGGATACGGATTCGGATTCAGATTTTTTTTCGGATACGGAAACGAATATGATCTGCCTGATATCCGTCGGATTCGGATACGGATTCGGATAATCCGAATAGTTCTTATTTGGATATCTGGCCCACAGGCTGTGCTTGCACAAGTGTTGACAGCGAGGAGATTAGAAATTAAAAAATAAAAATATTTAAAAAAAATGTTTAAAAAATAAAGAAGATTTTTAAAATATATATATATTTATATAAATGGGATAATTTCTATAATTTTAAACAGAGAAAAAATTTTAACAGATAAAATAAAAAAGATTTTTTTAGTTCTTTCAATTTAAATTTTAGAAACATAATGAATTAAATAAAAATAGCAAATTGACATATAACAATATCGAAATTTTTCATAAAATAATATATGTTGTATTTTAATTATAGAAAAAGTTTAAACAAAGATTTAACTATTAATTTTCTTTTAAACCTAATACATTCCTTCTTAACATTCTAATTTGTTACTCTCAAATCTCCATCTTTCTTAAAATTGTACATGAAAACTTTGTCAAAATAATTTTAAAATTTTATCACAGCATTTATGTATCATATGATGATACCGTGAGACATCTCGTATTTTTTAGACTTCATTTGAATTTTTTAGAATTAAAATTTCATTAAGCTCTATATTGTCCATCGAGTGTCGTAACATTTTCAAAAAATAAATCTTTCAATTTAGTGCATACTGACTTAAAATAGACTCAAATGCATGAATTTGATTTTTCTAGAATTTTTAGTTCATTATTTCATGCACTTGTAGTTCAAATTTAACAAATTTCAATATAAATCAAAGAAACATATATAATGAATTAAAAATAGCAAACTTATGTATAAAAATATGATTTTTTTTATAAGATGAGATATGTTGTATTTTGATCATAGAAAAAATCAAGTTTAAACGAAGATGTTGGGGGAAATTACTTCATTTCCACGACTTAAAGGTTAACCCTCCGAAGGCTCTAAGGAAGTCCCGAAGATGGTCGACTAATGCTCGAAGATACGTCAGCGTGGTCGAAGGGTGCCACGATGCGAAGTCTCGGAGGACCCTTCGAAAGAAGAAAGGAGGCTTCGAAGCAGGACGACGTGACTGATTGGATGCCCTGCTTATCCATCGACCCTGCAGCACTTTACCGCGTATAACCTCGTTTATAATACTGAGGGTCATTTGTAATATAAGGGTAAATAGGTCTATTCCTTTAGCTTTTCTCCCTATAAATACCCCCCTTTGTACCTTGTAAAGAGGATCCAGAACCAGTGGTTCAAACACATACATTCGGACCTCTTGAGTTGTTATCCTTTACGGAGGCTCAAGTTTGTCCTAAAAGCACAAACCTCTTGTTTGTTTGTTCTTAACTACTAAGAACCTGTTGGTGTAACTTTTACGCCAACAGTTGGCGCCGTCCGTGGGGATCCAAGTTCTAAAAGCTTGTTCTCTACCGCTGACTGCACTCTGAAGAAAACTTACGGGGGGAGCCTCGGAATCCTGAGATTCCGCGCACCCTTCAGTTAAGGGCTTCTTAGTGCAGCCCAAAGGCCTTCCCTCGACCCCCTCGAGTCGTTCGAAGCCTTCCATTTCCAAGACACCTCATCGACTAACCATGCCTCCGAAGCGTGGTCAGGCAGCAGGTCCCCTTCGAAGGTCCCCTCGGACCAACGGAGCCGGACCCTCGGCTAATCCGACGGTTCCTGCCGGAACCGATGGGCGTCGAGCGCCCCGGGGCCCTCTACCCCCCCCCCTACAATGCTTCAGACCGACTACGCAGCAAGCCGAGACCCTGAAGTTCCCTCCGACGAAGACGAAGGCCCTCCCGAGACCGAGGCTACACAGCTAGCCAGGCTTCAGGAGGAGGTGTCCAGATGGAGGCAGGAAGCCGCCGACAGACTCCGCACTCAAGCTTCCACTGAAACTCCAAGAGGGCCTCCAGACGATGGAGGCCACAACCCCCCAGAAGTTATACAAGTCCAGGAAGAAGCCGAGAATGCGTCCTTCGACAATGAGTCTCCATTGCACCCTGATCTACAGAGAGTGCCTTTCGACCCCAAGTTCAAGGTCCTCGAAGCTGCACAAGTACTCCGGGGGATCGGACCCCGGGGAGTTCGCCCGCTCGTACGCCCTAGCTATAGAAGCAAGCGGAGGGGTACGAAGCACCATGGCAAAATGCTTCCCACTTGCTCTCGAAGGTGTGGCACTCCGGTGGTTCTGGTCCCTAAAACCAGGATCGATCAAGTCATGGGAACTACTCAAAAAGAAGTTCGTGAGCAACTTCCAAGGCACTTTCGTGGCCCCGATGTCTACGGGAAGTTTGTTCCAAGTAAAGCAGCGGGAAGGAGAAACCCTCCGAGAATACTTTACACGCTTCGCCCACACCAAGTCACAGATCAAGGGCCTTACTACCTCTTCGGTAGTTGATGCTGCCCGAGAGGGGGTGCTAAACCCTGACCTCCTCAGCAAACTCCATCGCAAGCCGGTAACATCCATAGCACAGCTCATGGCATACTTCGAGCAATATGCCAAGGCAGAGGAAGGATGCCTTCGGCGAGCTGAGGCAGCACTACCCGCCCTCCGGGAAGTCAAAAGGGAGCCGGAGGCCACCGCTCCGCCACAACCCCCACAAGACAGCCGCCCTAGCGATTATAGGCGAGGAAAAAAGCATTTCCGTTCGGAAGTGCTAAATATTGCACCTTCAGCTTCGAAGGCACCGGCCAGTTTTCAGCAAGTAAAAAATTTCAAGGCTGGGCCGTCAGCACCTCAAGAAAGGGTGCCTGGAAGGCGCCAGAGTCATTTTTGCTGCGTACATGGCGATAATAGAAGCCATGACACGAAGGACTGCAAGACGATATTAGCCCTTCGGGGTGAATACATTGACCGAAATACCAGGAGGGGTACTTCGGACCGAGTTCCACCCGCGGCACGATCGGAGCCTGTCCAAACTGTGGCCCGAGCCGGTGCCCTCGAAGCCCCTATACGACTACCGGTGGCCAGTATTATGCCACCACCAAGGCACGAAGATCCGCAAGACCGCGGCAAAAGAGTGGTCCTACCCATTTCCGGTGGGGGGACCCTCGGCAGCATGTCCAAGAGACAGCGCCGAGAGTACGTCCGAGAAGTTGGGCACATTGGGACTTCAAGTTCCGCTGAGGGGATGCCAGAATGGTCCCGTGTACCCATCTCATTCACGGCCAGCGATGCAGTAGGGGTGAAGTTTCCCCATGCTGACCCATTAGTCATCTCTGCTGATATAGCAGGGGCTGATGTTCGAAGGATCCTGGTGGACGGTGGAAGCTCCGCAGATATACTCTTCGTTCAAGCCTTCGACCAGATGTGCATACCCCGGAAGCATCTACTCCCTGCAGCCCGGCCACTTCAAGGGTTCTCAGGACCGCCTCTCGATGCCCTCGGCCAAATAGGCCTCGAGGTTGCCTTCGGAGAGGGGCCGCTGGCCCGAGTAGAGGAGGTGATTTTCGACGTAGTGGATGCCCCCTACGCCTACAATGCTATCTTCGGACGAGGGATGTTAAACCAATTCGGGGCTATAGCTCATCACAACTACCTTTGTCTCAAAATGCCCACACAAGGTGGAGTGCTCACTATTTCAGGAGACCAAGCTGTAGCCAGAAGGACAGAATATGGCCACGGGCAGCCATTGGACCCTCGACAAGTGCACAATGTGGCGGAGAGCGCCGAAGAAGTACCGGAAGCCTTGAGCCCCTCGAAGGGATCCTCGCTCAAACCAAGCCCGGAGGGTGACGTCGAGACAAGGATAATCTCGGAAGAC
The DNA here is from genome assembly GCA_019279435.1 of Zizania palustris. Classification (NCBI taxonomy): domain Eukaryota; kingdom Viridiplantae; phylum Streptophyta; class Magnoliopsida; order Poales; family Poaceae; genus Zizania; species Zizania palustris. The sequence continues at coordinate 41,815,271 of JAAALK010000288.1, read as the reverse complement.
GGCAAAGAATACCCAATAAAATTCGGCAAGGGGCTATCTCCGGAGATAACCGCCTCATTAGAAGAAGTCGTCAAGAAGAATTTAGACATGTTTGCTTGGACCGACGAAGATATCACGGGGGTCGACCGAAGCATCATCGAGCACAGTCTGCTCGTCAACCCGAAGGCCAAGCCAGTGCGCCAGGGGCTCCGGAAGCTATCAACAGAAAGAGCAAATTTAGCCAAGGCCGAAGTGGAAAAATTGTTAAAAGCTGGCATTATCAGGGAAGTGGCCCATACCGAGTGGTTAGCCAACCCTGTTTTTGTAAGGAAGAAGGATTCCAGCAAATGGCGCATGTGTATTGACTTCACATCACTAAATAAAGCATGCCCGCGAGACCCCTACCCAATGCCCCGAATAGATCAATTAATAGACTCCACAGCCGGCTCCGAACTATTAAGCTTCCTCGATGCATACTCCGGGTACCATCAAGTATGGCTGAAGAAAGAAGACGAGGCCAAGACAAGTTTCATAACTCCTTCAGGAGTATTCTGCTATGTAAGAATGCCGTTTGGTTTACGGAATGCTGGAGCCACATTTTCCCGCTTAATAGCTAAAGCTTTAGGCCATCAGATAGGCCGCAATGTCGAAGCCTACATGGACGATATTGTAATAAAAAGTGCTCAAAAGCAACAGCATAGCATAGACTTACACGAAACTTTTGAGAGCCTCCGAGCATGTGGAGTACGCCTCAATCCCGAAAAATGTATATTCGGGGCACAAGCAGGGAAGCTGTTAGGGTACTTAGTTTCGAGCAGGGGGATCGAAGCCAGTCCCACACAAATAAGTGCACTGCAAAGAATGGCCCCACCTGAAAATTTGAAGCAAGTACAGAAGCTAGCAGGAAGGCTAGCAGCACTCAGCAGGTTCCTGTCCAGATCGGCAGAGCGAAGCCTCCCAATTTTCAAGGCACTCAAAGGGTCCGAAAGCTTCAGCTGGACGCCGGAGTGCCAAAAGAGCTTCGAAGAGATAAAAGCCTACCTTGGAACATTATCAACCTTAACTGTTCCTCTTCCAGGGGAAACATTGCTTTTATACCTTGCAGCGACAGGGTCAGCAGTAAGCGCAGTACTAGTCCGAGAAATCGAGCTCAAGGACAAGCTGGTACAAAACCCAGTTTATTTTGTCTCGGAGGCATTATCAGGAGCCAAGATCAGATACTCCGAGCTTGAAAAGTTTGCTTATGCTTTGGTAATGGCCTCACGAAAGCTAAGGCATTATTTCTTGGCGCATAACCTTATTGTCCCCACATCGTATCCTCTTGGAGATATGCTCCGAAACAAAGATTCCACAGGCAGGGTTGGAAAGTGGGCAGTCGAGTTAGCACCCTTCGAAATCTCCTTCACAGCAAGAACGGCCGTTAAATCTCAAATTATAGCAGATTTCGTAGCAGAGTGGACTCCATCTGCAGTATGGACTCCGGAAGAACCCTCCGACGGTTTCTGGACAATATTCTCCGACGGGGCCTATCAAGCATCAGGTGCCGGAGCAGGGGCAGTAATCTTTTCACCGTCAGGACAAAAGGCAATGTACTCTGCAAGGCTTAACTTTCGAACCACTAATAACGTCGCCGAGTATGAAGGAATCTTGCTAGGCCTCAGAAAGGCTAAAGCACTCGGAGCTACAGGATAATGATCAAGACAGATTCCCAAGTCGTCGCGGGGCATATTGATAAAAGCTTCCAAGCAAAAAACCCACATCTCGCGCAATACCTTCAAGAAATCCGCAAGGCAGAAGCAGTATTCAAAGGGTTTACAGTTCGAAGCATACCACGGGCAGAAAATCAACTTGCAGATATTCTTGCGAAGGCCGCGGCAGGAGCAGTAGACCTCCCGGAGGGCGCTTTCTATGAAGAATTAGAGCAGCCAGCAGCTGACCAAGTACCCTCGTCAGAAGTAATGTGTATTGAAGCTGCGGATTGGCGAACTCCAATAATAACTATGTTGCAAGGTAACAACGACCCTCCGAAAGACCAAGAAGCTCGAAGAGTGCAAACGAGAGCTCGAAATTACAAACTTGTTGGGGAAGTACTATATAAAGCCGGAGTATGCTCACCACTACTTCGATGCATCTCTCAACCTGAAGGACAAGACATACTTCGAGGCATCCACGAGGGGCTGTGCGGAAGTCATCTAGCTCCCAGAGCACTAGCAGGCAAGACACTCCGGCAAGGTTTTTATTGGCCGACGATCGTCAGAGACGCCGAAGACCTAGTTCGGACGTGCCAAGGCTGCCAATGGATGGGCCGAAGGAGCCATCGCCCGCCAGCTCAACTCCAAGTTATTGCCCCAGTATGGCCGATGGCTAGATGGGGCATGGACCTCATAGGCCCTTTCCCACCAGCAAAAGGCGGATTGAAATTTGCGGTCGTAGCAATAGAATACTTCTCAAAATGGGTGGAAGCAGAGCCGTTAACAGCCATCACATCAAAGAATGTGCAAAGGTTCTTCTGGCAGAATATTATATGCAGGTTCGGAGTCCCCAGAGAATTAACGGTGGATAATGGGACCCAGTTCGAAGCTGATACCTTCCAAACATTCTGTGAAGAACTGGGCATTAAGCTATGCTTCGCAGCAGTGCGACATCCGCAATCCAACGGAGCCGTTGAGCGAGCCAACGGGAATATCCTCTCCGGGTTAAATCGCCGAATCGTCGGATTGGCCAAGGGCCTATGGGTCGAAGAGCTACCCAAAATTCTATGGTCTATCCGAACCACGCAAACTAGATCAACCGGCTTCACGCCATTCAGGTTGCTCTTCGGAGACGAAGCCATGACCCCTACGGAGCTCAAAGGGGAGTCACTTCGCGTAATTCAACACGAAGACGAAAATGATCGGAGTGCTTCAATAGACTTGTCGGAAGAAACAAGGCTTCGAGCTGTCGCCAACCTGACGAAGTACCAAGGGCACACAAAGACATGGTATGACCCGAAAGTCAAATTAACTGAGTTAAAACCAGGTCATCTAGTATTACGAAATGTAATAGCTCCGGGGAAGCTAGGAAACAAATGGGAAGGACCATATGTTATCTTACGCTCAGGTCGCCCCGGCTCGTTTAAATTAGCTAATTTAGAAGGAGAAGAGTTGAAACATGCGTGGCATGCGGAGCACCTTAAGAGATATTATGCTTAAGGCTTCCTTGTAATCACTTGTAACACTCCTTTTATAAATAAAGCTAAGGGGTTGAGATTTGTTTTGCCCTTCGAACATCCAACCCTCCGGATGGACGCATTCGGAGGTCGGTGATGCTAGCAGAGCCAAGCATTTTTCGGAAAAACCCAAGGGGCTTGCTACGAACCATTGGTTCAGTGGCTCCGCCAACCTACGGATTCCAGGCTCCGGCTTGTTAGGATCCGTAGAAGAGTCTAAGGACTTTAAACAAAACAGAATTTCAAGCCTCCGGGTGCGAAGTATCTGTAAAAGAGCCGGAGGTGGCCAACCTACGGATTCCAGGCTCCGGCTTGTTAGGATCCGTAGAAGAGTCTAAGGACTTTAAACAAAACAGAATTTCAAGCCTCCGGGTGCGAAGTATCTGTAAAAGAGCCGGAGGTGGCCAACCTACGGATTCCAGGCTCCGGCTTGTTAGGATCCGTAGAAGAGTCTAAGGACTTTAAACAAAACAGAATTTCAAGCCTCCGGGTGCGAAGTATCTGTAAAAGAGCCAGAGGTGGCCAACCTACGGATTCCAGGCTCCGGCTTGTTAGGATCCGTAGAAGAGTCTAAGGACTTTAAACAAAACAGAATTTCAAGCCTCCGGGTGCGAAGTATCTGTAAAAGAGCCGGAGGTGGCCAACCTACGGATTCCAGGCTCCGGCTTGTTAGGATCCGTAGAAGAGTCTAAGGACTTTAAACAAAACAGAATTTCAAGCCTCCGGGTGCGAAGTATCTGTAAAAGAGCCGGAGGTGGCCAACCTACGGATTCCAGGCTCCGGCTTGTTAGGATCCGTAGAAGAGTCTAAGGACTTTAAACAAAACAGAATTTCAAGCCTCCGGGTGCGAAGTATCTGTAAAAGAGCCGGAGGTGGCAAACCTACGGATTCCAGGCTCCGGCTTGTTAGGATCCGTAGAAGAGTCTAAGGACTTTAAACAAAACAGAATTTCAAGCCTCCGGGTGCGAAGTATCTGTAAAAGAGCTGTAGGTGGCCAACCTACGGATTCCAGGCTCCGGCTTGTTAGGATCCGTAGAAGAGTCTAAGGACTTTAAATTTTTTGTCTAAACTATCGATGGTACATGTGCCAAAATTCGAAGCATACAGGTGCTCGAGCAATCATTGTGCCTACCGAACCATTATATAAGATAAAAGCTTCGCCACCCACAAGAGGGGTAGGAGGATAGGAGTCACACAGCATGCTGTCGAAGCATTCCGCATTAAAATATTATATTCATACATCAGGAAAAATTGCTATCTAGACCCAAATAAAAACGGAGGCCCTTTCGACCCCTAGAGCTACCCCTACGGCTACTTTGCCCTTCGGAGCTTGAAGTCTTTTTAGGCCGGGAACTTCTCTTTTTCTTCGAGGCTCGCAGCTTCTTCTGCTCCTCTTGAAGTTCGGCCCACGTCAAGAGCCTTTCGGAGCCAGCCTCGGCAAGGTTTCCAGCCTGGTACTCCGAATCGGACCAATCAACAGGCTCGGAGGACGAAGACCCCCCTTCCTGTTCTTCCTCTTTAATGTAAGACAAAACATCCCTTCGTACTTCAAGGGTAACTTCCCCCCGTCTCCGCGAGGAACAGAAAAGCGAGAGCGGCGATAAGGCCTCAAACTCTCAAGAACTGCCCACTCCTTTCGAAGCTCGGCAGTAGTTTCCAAAAGTACGAAGTCAGGGCTCGAAGGGCATGACAGAACCTAAAAAAGAGAAGAACACCCAAGACAAGTACTGTTTATAACTTTCTCATTAATTAAACAAAGTTTACAAGACCACAGGTACACAACAGCCCTAAGCAGCTAGACCTGCGGGTCGGTTGGCGGAGCTGGGACCGAAGGCGCTGGCGAAGTCGGGAGTGGTGGCTTCGCCTGAGCCTGCTTTTGCCGGCGGGCCTCGTCGATCCAAGCCTTAGCAGCAACCTTGTGGTCCGCCTTCCATACTGATCGGAAAGCTTCCCACGCCGAAGCCACCTCCGGAGACGGCCGCAGCAAGTCATCATCCGCGAAGCCTCCAGGAGACGAACCACCAACCAGAGCAAGGGGAACCCGAAGAGTTTCGAGGTGGCGAAGAACCCCGATGCCGGCGCACTGTCCGGAGATCTCTCCGTACCGTACCCCGGAATTCTTCATCAGCGACGAAGCTACCTGGATCCTCGTCAGCTTCCGGTCGAGCGGCTCGAAGGTTGCAGCAGAAGTTGAAGGGCACATGGTGCCAAAGTACTCTAACGTACCCTGAAGAGCTTCCAAGGTACGGTCAGCGGTACTGGAATTCTTTTTATCTGCTGCTTCCAGGCTTGCAACCGTTGCGTCCAACGCGGCCACCCGGAGCATCAGGGAACTCTTCTGAGCCATTACCTGGCTAAGAGCCTCTTGAAGTTCAACCATACGGCCGTTCGAAGCAGCCGCATCTTGGCGAAGCTTCTCGACCTCCGCACGGAGAACCACTTGTTCAGCTTCGACTTCTTCGGCATGAGAGCGGAGGGCTTCAGAGGCTTCGTCAGACGCGGCCTTGGCCTTCCGTTCTTCCAAGAGTTCCTCATTCAGCCGAAGAGACCTCCCGGTGGACTCGTCGAGGGCTGTTTGAAGAGCTGTAACCTTCCGGTTAAGTCGGTTAATTTCGACCTCACTGGAAGTCGCTGCCGCTCTAGCAAGGGCGAATTGCTGCAAGGAAAACAAGGTAAGTGCTAAAGAAGCTTTGATCATTAAAATACAACAACTGCGGTGTCTTTTTCATACCTGAAGGGCAGCCCTTTCGAGGGCCGTGTTGAGATTCGAAGCCCTGACTTCGCTCAAAGCGGAGATCAACTCCGAATTGGCAATATCCTGGCTTTTCTCAGCCAGGGGCTCCAGTAGCCTTCGAAGGCCGCTCCGATGCTCTAAGAAAGGAGCCAGAAGAGGGAGCCAAGATAAGGCCCGGGCGTCGTCCTCGGCGGCCTCGTCCTCTGAGTTGCCGACGGAGGGCGCTGCTTGATCAACCCGAAGGCCCAAGCTGGAAATACTCTTACCCCTCCCCGGCACGAAAGGGGGAGAGGCAAGAACATCTTGACCTTCGGCCGCCACACCTCCAGCTGGAGCCACGTTGTCGGAGGCGCCGTCAGTAGTCGAGGTCGCCACGGCCGGAGCCAATTCCGTCCCAGGGAGCACATCGTCCGCTCCGAAGGATACGTTCTCTGTCACCGGGCTCGGAGCCCCCAGAGGAGCCGGAGGGTCCACACGGGTGACTGTCTCCGAGGAAGTAGGGACGTCGGGCACCACCGAGGCCTCGATACCCGAAGAGGTACCTGTTTCAATTATCAGGGTTAATTAACATATTCTGCAGATAGCAAGCGAATGCCGATGAAAAAAGAAAAAGTTCTGGGAAAATACCTCCAAGAGCCGTTTGAGGAAGGATCGCCGGATCCTCCAGGACTTCGTACAACCGGAGGATGTTGTCGAAGTCATCCCCCGAAGTCCTGACCTCGGTCTCGTCCGTCGGGGCCACAACCTCCGCTGAAACCCCTTCGGGTGCAGGCAAGCCGGAGGGAGAGTTTGACTCTACTTGCACGTCGACAGGCGCAGGAGGAGTCAGAAGGGTAACGTCAACATCCTCCCTGTCGGGGAGGGTTGTGGGGACCTCCCCCATGTCTTCATCGATCAGAAGGTAATCTTCGAAAGCCTTCGCTGTGGCGCCTCCGGAGTCTTCTGTCTCTTCGGGAGTGGGGCTCCGCTCGTCCGGCGACGAAGAAGACGAAGCAGGCGTCAAGTGAGAAGGCTGCTTCACCGCCTTCTTCTGAGCAGGTTGCTTGCCAGCCTTTTTAGAGGGCTCGGCCGCTGCTTTCCTCTTGCGAGCCGCCACTCCAGCCGGGGCGAAGTCGGGAAGCGGCGGGGGCTCCATGCCGAGGGCTCTCCACACCCTGTTCGAGCGTTCCCAGCTCCCTACCAGTTCCAACCTCTTCTGCCTCTCGGCTACCGAAGGGGCTCCGAGAATTCGCTCGGTAGCCCGGACTATGTCGTCCGGAGATAAGGCCAGAGGCGCCGCTGAAAAGGAAAAGGTATAAGAAGCATAAGTATAATTAATATGTTCATATAAAATGATGCCGCAGGCAGAAGGACGTACCTATGTTTCGAAGGTCCCCCTCCGAGGCTCGCGGGATGGAAATTGGCCAACTGGCTCCGAGGGGTGAGATCCGAAGGCCTACGAACTCTTCGGCCAGGTCTCGCATGCTCATACGACGAGCCACAGAAGCCAGCAACCCTAGCCTCGTCGTGAGCAGGCTAGGGTTCGGGGAGATGTCCGCTTCCTTCCGGAACCAAATCTCTTGAAGAGGGCCCGAAAGGGGGGAGTCTTCTCCTACTTCGGCGTAAAACCACCGAAGTATCCAATTTGTATACCATCGATCGTTTATGGCCTTCGCAGGGAAATGAAGAGCGTGCTCCCGCCGTAGCTGAAAATTGACACTGCCGAAAGCCACTGTCACCTTCGAGTCTCCGGGCCCATCTTGAGGCTTCGGCTGGCAGATAGCTTCGTGGGTTGCTGCGAAGATTTCGGAGCGTCCTTCACACCCTTCCGCCCGAAGAGCCCACTCAAAGACGGCCAGGCGGACGATTGCGTTGGGGGACAACTGAGGCAGAGTAATATGGAACATGTCTAGTACCTCTGCTAGGAAATCCACAGCTGGTAGCCCTAGGCCAGCTTCGAAGAATGCCTCGAAGACTACCACTTCTCCTCGCCGAGGCCGTGGAGTCGACTCTGTCCCGGGAACACGAGTCCTCATTCCGGCTCCCAACTTCCCATCTACCGCCTCCTCGATGGACTCCGCTGTGCTCACTGACTGACCAATAACGAAGCTCTGGGCCATCTTCTTCTTGGAGGGCGGACGGAGCGCCCGAGGGTTCTTGGGCCAACCGCCGCCCGGGCCCCCCGCCATTGCCGTGGCTGCTGATGCCGCCCATGCCTGCCGCTGCGCCATAGTGTTGGCCGCCAAAGGAGTGGTGTGGCTGGTTCTCGCCATTACGCTCAAGTGCTCGAAGGGGCAGAAGTTTGAGGGGAAAGGTGAATTGCAAGAACGGTGAATGCGGTAAAAAATTTCCAGTAATCCCTTTCTCCCCCTTTTATAACCACACAATCTATACTGCTCTTCGAGAAGTTTCACACTGCAGGTTCGGCTTCCGTCGCTGACAGGTGGGGCTGGAAAGTGAAACGGCGTGCAACCGCTGAAGAAATCGACCGTTACTCCTTTCTTACAGAGGGTAACGGCTATTTGCGCCGTAACGGTCATATTGACGGCACCCCACGACGTCCACACTTCGTAACCGCCCGCACGACGTCCACACTTCGTAACCGCCCGCACGACGTTCACGCTCCGTAACTGCTCTCGTAGCACTCATGCTCCGAAGCCATGCTGCTCCAGGGAGTTTTCCTCACTATGCCAAAATTCGGAGATGGACGTTTTAAAAATATTGGGTTTAATATTCTGGGCTAAATCATAGTATCCTCGCATTCCCTTTAAGTCTCAGAAACTAAAAATGTTCCTTTCGTATACTGCCTTCTTTCTAAAAAATATAGATTATCTACAGAAAGGCATATCCGAGGGGCTACTGTTGGGGGAAATTACTTCATTTCCACGACTTAAAGGTTAACCCTCCGAAGGCTCTAAGGAAGTCCCGAAGATGGTCGACTAATGCTCGAAGATACGTCAGCGTGGTCGAAGGGTGCCACGATGCGAAGTCTCGGAGGACCCTTCGAAAGAAGAAAGGAGGCTTCGAAGCAGGACGACGTGACTGATTGGATGCCCTGCTTATCCATCGACCCTGCAGCACTTTACCGCGTATAACCTCGTTTATAATACTGAGGGTCATTTGTAATATAAGGGTAAATAGGTCTATTCCTTTAGCTTTTCTCCCTATAAATACCCCCCTTTGTACCTTGTAAAGAGGATCCAGAACCAGTGGTTCAAACACATACATTCGGACCTCTTGAGTTGTTATCCTTTACGGAGGCTCAAGTTTGTCCTAAAAGCACAAACCTCTTGTTTGTTTGTTCTTAACTACTAAGAACCTGTTGGTGTAACTTTTACGCCAACAGAAGATTTAACTATTGATTTGCTTTTAAACCTAACATATTCCTTCTTAACATTCTAATTCGTTACTCTCAAATCTCCATCTTTCTTAAAATCGTACATGAAAAATTTGTCAAAATAATTTTAAATTTTTATCACAACATCTATATATCATATGATGATACTATGAGACGTCTCATATTTTTTAGACTTTATTTGAATTTTTTATAATTAAAATTTCATTAAGCTCTATGTTGTCTATCGAGTGTCGTAACATTTTTTTTAAAACAATATCTTTCAATTTAGTGGATACTGACTTAAAATAGACTCAAATGCATTAATATGATTTTTTTTAGAATTTTTGGTTCATTATTTCATGCACTTGTAGTTCAAATTTGACAACGACATAGGGGCTGGGGGCTGGCGGCCGGAGGCAGAGCCGCGCGAGGCCGGCGCGGAGGGGCGCGGGGCCTCGGGGCCGGTGGTGGAGCCATGTGAGGCTGGGGTGAAGGGGCTCGGGACGAAGTGGGGGTCTCGGAGGGTGCCTCGGTGCTTTGCATTCCGCTTTGTGAATTCTTGAGGTAGTCTTCGTAGTGGCCTCTTGTGCAGACTCCGCCCAGGATGATGGTGTCGGGGCCTACACTCAATCAGCCCTGTTGTCTTCGGTCCTACATAGGCTTCTAAACATACTGGTCATTTGGCCCCTATTAGGGTTCCAAGTCATCCAAAATTAGTTAGGAATAAAAATACCCCGAAATCAGTTAATCAGAGTCGGACTCGGTTTGGCCAGACTAACTAGACCTATATGGCTGGTCTGGCCGAGCCTACATGGATGATTAGATCGGGCCTACATGGCCGGTTGGACCGGCCTTTGCCAGGTCTTGGCACATTTTCGGCCAAAATTACCAAAAATGATATTTTGACAATTTTGACCATTAATGTCATTTTTTGCTATCAACACATGCCCCTTGAGTTTTGGCAAACTTTAGTGAGCCAAAAGCACAACGAGCTATGAGCAATATGCTCCATATCGGCCTTTCGACACTTCAAGCGTTTTTCCACACACTTGGGAAGTACCTTTTCAAATTCCTACCATTTAAAGCCCTACGAAATTGCTCTCCTTGAAGTGACTCTAGCAAATATGCATTGCCTGGAGTGATTTTAACAACTCTAAAAGGACCTTCTAAATTAGGTGACCATTTACTAAATTTTGGGCTCTTAGTGCCTAAAGGCAAAATCGTCTTCCAAACCAAGTCACCACCTTGAAATGATTTTGCTCTTACTTTTTTATTGTAAGCTCTAGATACTCTTCTTTTGTCTCTTTCTATTTCCTCTAGAGCTCTTAACCTCTTATCGGTCACCTCTTCCAAATTGTCCTTCAAAAGTGTTTCATAATCATCGACCGATAAGCTATCTTCCTTAAGCAACCTTAACGAGCCAAGATTCACCTCTATGGGTAAAACAACTTCTTGTCCATACACCAACTCGTATGGACTTACCTTGGTGGTGCTATGCTTTGCAACTCTACATGCCCATAATGCCTCAGAAGACACTTCATACCACCTTCCAGGAAATTCTTCAATCTTTTTTCTTAATGAGCTTAATCACAGTTTTATTACTAGACTCGACCTGACCATTGGCATGAGCATAGTATGGTGAAGAGTTTATCAACTTTATACCATAATATTCGGCAAAATCACATACTTCTTTAGAAACAAATGAAGCTGTTGATAGCAAAAAATGGCATTAATGGTCAAGATTGTCAAAATACCAATTTTGGTAATTTGGGCCGAAATACACATGTCTTGGATCAGGCCGAAGCCCTACCAGGCCAAAGGCCCATTAAGCCTTGGGCTTCGAAAGCCTTCCAGCAGCCTGCTACCTTCGGCCTGAAGGCCTTCGGAGGCCTGCCTCGCCGAAGCTTCGGCCCAAGGAGCAGGCTTCGGCAGGCCCTACTGAAAGCCCACTTCGGGCTGTTTGGAGATAGAGTTTGAGTCTGATTCTGACTATATTTTTATCCCTAAAAACATGATTATGTTGAATCCTTCCAGATTAAACTTAGAGATTAGAAAGACTAGCCCCTATAAATATAGGGGTGAGGCCGGTTCATTAACCCCCCCACACAAATCAATCACAAAGCCCTAGCTTTGAAAACTGTACCTTACTTTTATTTACCTTTCTGCAACCTTTGTGGGTTTGCCTGGAAGCCCTCCGCCGGTCACGCTGAAACCGTGGTAAGCCTTTTTACTTCGCTGGTGAAATACCCATTAATCTACGTAACAGATTGCTATCGCTTTGTTACTTCGCCCGTGAAGTATCCGTTAATCTACGTAACAGATTGCTACCTTCGTTTCCCTATTACAACACTTAGCAGATTCGGTCTCCAGACCGAATTGGCACTTGATCTACGTTCTGTTGCAGGTTTTAACGCTCGAAGCCCCTTCGCCAGAGGTGTACGAAGCTAGGAAGCTAGTTTTAGAGGTCGCTAGAACACCCCTCGGTGGAATCCTTACTTCAACTACCCGTGCCGGACCGTCACACTGTTGTCGGTTTGAACAAGTCCCGCACGCCAACACGCTCCGTAGTAGGCTTCATCACGTCGGGCTTCACCACGCCCATACTTCGCTCCGGACGAAGTCACGCCAGCGCATTGCGCTGAAGTTTTGTATCGAGTCAGAGGCTTCGCGTTGAACCTTGCCGTTCGGAGGTGATTTCGCGTCAAGATCTGTTCGAGGCCTGCCTTCGGCCAGATCGACTCGAACACCGAAGGCTACCTTCGGCGATACCCTTCGCACTAGACACCGAAGGCCCCCTTCAGTGAACCCCTTCGCACATTACACTTCGAATCAGTTAGGCTCCATTCAGCTTGTTGATTTATTTTATTTAATATACTTCTTTTCGGTTAATTGGATTATTTCTGTGTGATCTAATTACCTGGCAACTCCACCCCCTTGCCACTGTTGAGGGTAGTCAGAACGCGACATCAGTGTTGTGTTACATTTAGGCTTGTCCCTAAGTATCCGCACATTTTTGGATCGTCGAACTGACCCAAGTACGGGGGCACGTTTTCGTGTCAACACACTTTTTGGTGACTCCGCTGGGGAAGACTACGCCAAACATGACGGGTACATCTACATCGACTGCGGGCACGTCTACGAGAACTACTACGTATACATCGCCGATGGATCCCATGGGGGGCGCAGATATCAACAACCGCAACATCATGACGCCCACCCTTGAAGATATTCCCAAAGAAGACCAAGCAGAGATCGAGGCAAAGATGAAAGCGCTACAGAACCTCATGCTTGGTAGCTACGTTAAGACACGCGCGAGCTTCATCAAGTGCGACGTCATCGTCCCCAACCTCGCTCGGACCCAGGTAACTCCAGTATCACCTCCTATATCCTCTCTAGAGATTGAGCAAAAAATAGCCGCATCGGTAGATCAAGCTGTTAGCGCTTCGCTAGCCAACCGTTTAGATTCGGCAGTTAGCTCTAAAGTAGAGGCGACACTTAGAAGGTTCGGCTTTACCGAGGCCATTCCTCCAGCTCCAATCGCTAGTGCACCTCCACTGAATCATATATATAGCAGAACCGACGGTAGAACTGGCAAGACCATGGCCCCAACATATACGGCCGAGACAAGCCGTTACGCGCATGTCCAAGCTATCCTTGTTTATTGCACGCCACCTACACCTACGCCAGTTCTTCCTATGTTGCCTGCACCGCATGCATAGATGCATAGGCCTGAGCACGTCGCATGCCTAGAGCCAGCACAGGAGGAAGACCCCCGCGGCCGACACGCCGACATACCACCTCGTGTCGCGCCCCCACATGAGAGACGCGCGCAGGTAGTAGGCTAGGACGATGTAGAAGAGCAGATCTGTGCACTATTTAGGGAATGCATTGATTTCGTACCTAGGGGTCGATCTAGGGTTTACCGAAAGCCATACCTCGATCATTTCGACACGATACCTTACCCTCACGGCTATAGAGTCCCTGAATTCACCTGTTCGATGGTGATGGTAACAAAACCACACTTGAGCATGTCATTCAGTTTTTAGCTCAGTGTGGGAAAGCCAGTGGGTCGGATGCATTGAAACTTAGATTATTTTCCCTCTCTCTATCTGGCACCGCTTTTACTTGGTTTTCAACGCTCCCGCCCAACTCTATCCAAACATGGGCTGAATTGGAACAAAAGTTCCATGACTATTTTTATACAGGTGAGACAGAACTTAGGCTTTCACACTTGACATCGGTTAGATAGAAATCTAGCGAGAATGTCTCTGAGTACATCAAGCGATTTAGAGATACCAGAAACCGATGTTTTACTCTTAATATTTCATAAAGGGATTTGGCGGATCTAGCTTTCAATGGGTTGCGCTCTGAGATCAAAGATAGACTAGACAACTAAAACTTTTTAGAAGTTAACCAAGTTTTACATTAGGCTCTGGTCTAGGAAGGCCGAGCCAAACATAAAAGGTTTATTAGAACATTCAACAAGCCTAGGGCTGAAGTCCACGTTATGGAGCACTCCGATGAAGAAGAATCAGAGGAAGAAGAAGATTCGACTGACATGTATGTGGCCGAATGGGTTTGGAATGCTAAGAGCAAACCCGTTACTTGCTCTGAGTTGCGGCCGTCTCCCACTATGAGTCGGCCTAGCGAAGTCAAATACTCATTTGATATAACTAAGTGCAATAAAATATTCGATTTCCTCTTGAAGAACCAGCTTCTTAGGTTGCCTAAAGGCCAAGTCATTCCATCTGCCGACGAGCTAAAGAAACACACCTACTGTAAGTGGCATGATTCGCTTTCACATTATACTAACGACTGCAATGTTTTTCGTCGAAATGTTCAATCGGCCATAGAAGAAGGACGATTGAAAATAGACCCTAGTCCAAAGATGAAGCTGGACAAAGACCCCTTTCCCATGAACACCGTCGATCTCGACGAGAAAAGAGTATTGATTCGGCCAAAGCAGGTTGGGTCAACTAAAAGGAAAGCGGTCATTATTGGAAAGTCGCGCATGCGCACATTCGTATCAAAGAACCCTAAAGTAGGAGTGTGGAAAAGAAATATCAACACATCTCCTTTGGCTAGGGCTCACAAGAAGCCGAAGGTGACATATCAGATGCTGTTGAACAAACATCAGAAAAAAGCCAAGGCAACAGGCCCCGCGCAAAAAGGCTAGAGCAGCCGAAGGGGTCAAAACAATCGAAGGATGGCTTAGGACCATAGTGGCCGAACCCTCCGCACGGTGGCTTCGGACCATAGTACCCGAACCCTCTGCACAACGAGTTTGGAGCACAATGGCCGGACTCAACTCCGCTCTAGACGAACCCGTCGGTGGGAGGCTTCGGCCGGCAATGGCCAAACATACCTCTGGCCTAGCAGGACCCTTCACTGATATGGTCTGAAATCCCTTCGACATGGCTGAGCACCCCTTCGGGCAGTGGGTTCGGCTCATAGTGGGCGAAGCCACTGAGTCGCCGATGCCTTTGCCATATAATTGGGAAGGGACCCCATGGGCTCCATACACCTCGCCCCTAGAGTACCCTTCGTAATATAACGTTGTCCCTTTTTTTCCTTCGGAGTATTGTGACTAGCAGGGACAAACAGGCGTGACGAAGGGAGACATCGTCCACAGGCTATCCGTAGTACCTCCGAATCGACTCGCATAGGACGGAGCCAAGAGAGATGGATGTGAAGAGGCAAAGGATAGGGAGTCTGAAGCCATCACAGTCAAAGTAGGGTCTCAGGATAGCCTGTGGACTTCGCTTCACCCACAACCCTGAAAGACAACTCTGCTAAGTCAGTGCAGGCTCCGCACACAGGGTGCTTCGAGCAGACTTCGCACTTCACCCTTCGCAAGAGTGCACTACCCTCTGAGGACTTCGACCAAGTACTTAGCAGCAGCAACTGGTGCTGGGCTTCGTACACCGAAGGTCTAAACACACACTAACAGGCTTCGCTAGGGGTTCAGACACGAGAAGCAAAATGGGCTTCGAATAGGGCTTCGCTAGTAAGCAGCGAGGTCTAGCCTCCTGTTACACAGAGCGAACGCACACTGAACAACACACTTCGCACACAACACACTTTGCCAACACAGGCTTCGATGCACTGTCACAAGTCACTCGACGTGACACACAAATGGACGAAGTATGCAGCGAGGTATGTAGAACAAGCTCAAGCAAAAAGCACACAGAGGCAGGGCTTCGCCGCTTGAACAAGGAACACAAAAATGAACTCATTGGATGTATTCAAAGTGGAGGCTAGTACAGGAGCTCAACAGTAAATGCTCAAAGTGTTAAATGTTACCTACCGAGCCCCCATATTTATAGCCCACGGTTCACCTAAGTGAAATGACTACTTTACCCCTAGGGTTTACACCAGTTTTGTCTCTACAAAACTGAGGGGTACAAAAGGTAGTCAACTTTATTCTGGAGGCTTCTCTGTCAGCTTTGCAGAGGGGACAGCGTCAGCTTTTTGCAGAGCAGACAGTGTCAGCCTTTGCAGTCTTTGACCTTCCTAAAGCCCCCCTTCGCACGCGAGGGGTGCGGTAGCTTCGGCGAGAAGCCTTGAGCCTGACGGCCTTCGCTTCACCGAAGTTAGCCTCCGATACAGTGACGGTTTTGAGCCGAAGCCGTCAAAGCCCTTGGGCTTTCGCACCAACACCCTCGGAGTGGACCACCACGGCTTCGCAGCTACTCTTAGCTCGAACTCCGTCAGTCCGTGTACCGAAGCCATGCATGGTCGAAGCACCACAAGTCAACCTCGCTCCGGAGCTAGCCTCGCTCCGAAGCCTTCCTCACTTCGAAGCCCTCCTTCAGAGTACCACCCTTCGAAGTCCCTCCTTCGTCCAAGGCCTCCGCATGAAGCATTCCACGAGCACTTCGTCGCAGTGTCTCTCCCCGAGCACACTCCTCGACGAACCTCACCCGGACCATGCCTTCGATGCGCCTCGACTTCTGAGACCTTCGTCGGGTACCTTCGAATGTCTCACTCTGGAGCACACTTCGAACGCCTTGCCTCCGCAGAGGACTTGTTCCACCATACTCCGAAGTCACTCCATCCGGAGTACCCTTCGAAGTGCCTCGCTTCCGAGGACTTTGTCTCGGAGTACCTTCACCCGGAGCCACGCTCTGCACTTACTGCCTTCACTTGGTGCACCTCGACCCGAGGACTGACCTAGACCCCTTCGCAGCCACCGTGACGGAGCTCCCCGCTCCACTGACATCAAGCCTCCCGCTTGACCCAGGTTCACCTGCCGCGAACCGTCCGTCGCCTCCGAAGTCCCCTGCGCACCACAGACAAGCAGACAAGTGTATCCAGTACTCCGGAGACCTCTCCGCGTTAGCAGCCTTTGGCACACACTCTGGTGTACCGCCCAAAGTACCGAGACCTTCGGTATAAACCCAGTCATCGTGTACTGTCGGACCCCTTCGACAGGCACACTCCGCTGCAACAGCTGCAGCAACCAAACCACCGAGCCCTTCGGTGAAACCACCTCCGAACACCTTCGGAGGTCCAACCTCCGAACCCCCTTCGGAGGTACCCCTTCGAACCAGAGGTTAAAAGCCTGTCAATCACTCATCACACTCCGAAACCAACCCTTGGTTTCTCAATCTCCCCCTTGATGAGTGCATTGACAACCAAATACAAGTTCAAGAAAATATGAAAAAATTTCAGCACACAAGTGACCATAAAAACTCAGAAACGAGCCAAATCATGTCACTTGACAAAAGAATTTTCCTCCCCCTTTTTCAAAAGAGTAAAGGCCTTCGGCAAATCTCCCCTTTCTCAAGATAAAAACTCCCCCTGAGTAATTTAATTGAACCCCCTTGCAACAGAGAACTCAAAAATCTCTCCCCCTTTGGCAATGCAAGCATCAAGGAGCATGTAAACGATGCATTGCTTGGAAATGAGCAGAATTGCAAAGACATATAAAGCAAAAATATGCCAACAGTAATACCAATGAACATGGGCTCAGCTCAATTTAACATACTCTAAAAAACATGATGTCAGCATGTGATTTTATCATTTTTGAAATAAAAGCATCACCACTTAGTCAAGGAAACTAGACAAGTAAAAGCAAGGACTGCGCAAAGCTAGGCAATTTCTACTCTAGATATACAAGTCTAGTTCAAATGGAGCTATGAAAGCAAACTTGATGATCAATGAGCTTTGTTGTTCTTTTTCATAATGCCAGGGTTTATTTGTTTGTCCACCTTATACTTTCCAATCAGGCCAAGCCTAGGCATGAAAGCCATCAGAAGCTTAAGGCAATGATTTTGGCATACACTACACTATTCCAGTTCACACCAATGTGCAATGGAAAGCAGTCTAGAATAGAGTAGTGCGACAAACAAACCCACTTAGATCTTTTCACTTAAAGCATGCAAATCATGGTGTTTTCGATTGTAATTAAGTGAACTAATTTGTGTAGCACTTGATGAACTTCCATGAATATGTAGAACAATTTTCAAGTTGCAATTTTTAGCATCCAAAGAAAAGGTGTCTTGCTATCAAGCAGATAAAAGATAGCTAAAGCAGTCCTGCCTATACATGCTAGATACAAGATTGAGCAGTGAGCATGATTTGAGTTTGGAAAGAAAACATCAATGCACATGAATGTTTCAGATAAATTAAAGAGAGCTGAGCTGACATGATTTCATGAATTATAATCAGGCATATAAGTGCAACAGATGTAAATGCAATTTCAACACACAATTAGCAAATGCACACCAATCTAAATCTGCTCCCCCTCACAAAATGCCGTAAGGGTGACAAACACCAAGTTCCCCACGCAAGTAGGCAAATCGAGAAGCATCGAGGGGTTTTGTGAAAATGTCGGCTAGCTAGTGTTGGGTATCAACATATTGAAGTTCAATATCACCCTTCTCATTGTGATCTCTGAGAAAATGATATCGCATATCAATGTGTTTGGTTCTGGAGTGCTGAACCGGGTTGTTTGCAATACAAATAGCACTAGTGTTATCACAGAAAAGTGGAACACTCTTATAATCTAACCCGAAATCCCGCAAAGTGGAAACCATCCACAGAATCTGAGAGCAACAGCTAGCTGCAGTAACATATTCGGCCTCAGCCGTTGATTGTGCAACACTAGATTGTTTGCGGGAAGACCAGCAAACCAGAGAAGTACCCAGAAAATGACAAGTACCAGAGGTACTCTTCCTATCAATCCTACACCCAGCAAAATCCGCATCGGAATAACCTCGAAGACATAAAGATGAAGACGCTGAATACCATACGCCAAATTCGAGGGTATGTTTGAGATACCTGAGTATGCGTTTTACCGCTTGGCGGTGCGAAGCTCGTGGTGAAGCCTGAAAACGAGCGCACAAACACACTGCGAAGTGTATGTCCGGCCTCGTAGCAGTCAAGTAGAGGAGGGAGCCGATCATGCTTCGGAACTCCTTCTGATCTACGGCTTCTCCATCTTCGTCAGGATCCAATGCTACAGATGTAGCCATTGGAGTGGCGAGGGGCTTCGCATCGGACATGTCAAACTTCTTGAGCAGGTCCTTGGTGTACTTCGTATGGTGGACGAAGGTACCTTGTTTGCTTTGCTTGATTTGCAAACCAAGGAAAAAGGTGAGTTCACCCATCATAGATATTTCAAATTCCCTGCTCATGGTATCTGCAAACTCGGCAACCAAAGCATGAGAGGAGCCACCAAAGATGATATCATCCACATAAATCTGAACCAGGAGGAAATCTTTGCCATGCTTGAGAGTAAACAATGTTTTATCAACAAAGCCCATCAAATACCCTCGCTCAAGCAGAAAAGACTTAAGTCTATCATACCATGCCCGAGGGGCCTGCTTGAGTCCATAAAGAGCCTTATGAAGTTTAAGGACTTTATGTGGGTACTTGGGGTTTTCAAAACCAGGGGGTTGTTTTACATAAACATCTTCACCTATGAAGCCATTAAGAAAAGCACTTTTGACATCCATTTGATAGAGTTTGAATCCCCGGGATGTCGCAAAGGCAAGCAAAATCCTAATAGCCTCAAGGCGAGCAACAGGTGCAAAAGTTTCAGTAAAATCAATCCCTACTAGTTGAGAAAAACCCTGAGCTACAAGTCTAGCCTTGTTTCTAACTATAGTCCCATCCTCCCCTTGTTTGTTTTTGAAAATCCATTTTGTTCCAATGAAATGAACATTTGGTGGAGGATCAACTAGAGTCCAGACTTGGTTTCTCTCAAAATTTTCAAGTTCCTCATGCATGGCATTGATCCAACTAGAATCAGAAAGTGCATGACTAACATCTAAGGGCTCGAAAGAAGCAACAAAAGCAGAATTAGTGAAGTGAGCATGAGAACGTGTTACCCTTTGATCAAGCTCACCAATGATCTGCTTGGGAGGGTGCATCCTTTGAACATGATGTGGAGCCTCGCGGCGGGATGCAGTCTCCCCCTCAACTTGTGCGTTGAAGTGGTCCAAGATGACCGATGTCGAGGTAGTTGCTTCGGGACCTCGTGCCGAAGTGGTTGAAGCGGGGTCAGCTTCGGGGGTTGATGTCGAGGGTAGTAGGGGTTCATCCTCGAACTCTTCGGGATCTTCTTTTTCGAAGATGGTCTGTTCCATGTCGTGTCCATTTGCATGTTCAAATGCAGAACTAACAGAGGGGGTTGATTCATCAAAAGTCACATCACATGACTCGATGACAGTGTTAGTTTCCAAATTATAAACACGATAAGAATTACCATGTGTAGTATAACCCAAAAAGATCCCGTCAGAAGAGCGCGACTCAAATTTGTCCAAGTTACCACGTTTTAGGATAAAGCAACGACAGCCAAAAACTCGAAGATGAGTAACCTTGGGCTGTCTCCCAAAACGTAGCTCATAAGATGTCAAGTTTAAAATTGAGCGCAAGAATATACGGTTTGAGATGTAACATGCAGTGTTCATGGCCTCAACCCAGAATTTTCTAGGAGTCCTGTGCTCATCGAGCATCGTCCTAGCCATCTCAACCAAAGTGCGGTTCTTTCTCTCAACGACACCGTTCTGTTGAGGAACCCGCGGAGCAGAGAATTGATGTTCTATGCCATGCTCCATGCAAAAGTCAACAAAGAGACTGTTCTTGAACTCAGTGCCATTATCACTTCGAATGAATTTTAATGCACCAGGGAGTTCAGTGAAAAGTCTCAAAGCCAAGCTCCGAAAGTGTGTAAACACTTCATCCTTGCTGGCAAGAAAGAAGACCCAAGAGAAGCGAGAGAAATCGTTGACAATAACTAATACATACCACTTGCCGCCTAAAGAACTAACCCGAGAAGGACCTACAGTGTCCATATGGAGAAGTTCTCCGGGTTGTTCAGTCATCACTATGGTGACTGGCGAATGCGAAGTAGCAATCATTTTTCCATGTCGACAAGGAGCGCAAACTAAATTCTTCTCAAACTTGAGCTTGAGCAATCCTCGGATCAGACCTAGGGCACTCAGTCGAGCGAGCAACTCAAAGCTCATATGCCCTAGTCTCCTATGCCACTTCCAAAGCTCAGAAGTCGAATGCACAACAAGACAGTGAGAAGAACCAGATGACTCTGAAAAATCAGCTCCAAAAACTCTCCCAACTCTAAAGATCTTACACACCACAACGTCACCAGAATTGAGCACTTGCGAAGTATCGCGATGACATCGCACTTGGAAGCCCTCATCAAGTAACTGAGATACAGACAGCAAATTGTATCCCAGGTTTTCAACCAAAGCAACATCTTTGAGAGTGAAATTCGAATTAATTCTTACCACACCTTTACCTTTCACTCTACTCCTTCTATTGTTGCCGAAGGTGATATGTTCCCTTTGCTTGGTTGTGGTGAGACTGAAGAACCAAGCTACATCTCCGGTCATGTGGCGCGAACAACCGGAGTCCATGATCCACGTGCCCTCCAAGCCTCGATTTGTCGCCTACACACGATAAGAATATCTCGATCGCTCAGTGCTGGGGTGAGTGAAAAAATGACGAGGCATCCAGCACTGAGTGACACGAGTAGTAGGCGCAGTAAAAGTAGACGGTCTACGCACATGATAATCAGAATGATGCAAAGCGTGAGGTCTACCTACATGCTGTGATCGAACAACATGTCGAGGTCTCCTACTCTGACGAGGTACAAAGCTACTCGCCTGGGGTCTACCACCATATGGAACATGGTGAACACCTCGAGGAGCAAAACCTCTCCGAGAAGCACGAGGAGCCTCAAAAGCAGGACGATAGTAAAACTCAGACTCATGCATACCTAAAGATGGGTAATGCATGTCCTGGTAACTCATCGCTTGAGAGCGTCGCTCATCCTTGATGCGACGAAAACAGAACCCAACCAAGTGACCCGCCCGCTGACAATAGGAACAATGAAACACTTTCCTCGAGGCACTCTCATGGGTCACAGGAGCAACTCTCACAGGCTCCTTGGGCTTCTTCTGAGTGGTTTTCTTGGGAGGATTTTTCTTGGCAGGAGGAGTGGTTTTCTTTGGTGGTCGGGTAGGCTTTTTGGCTGAAGGTGTGTCTAATAGAGCTCTCTCTTTCTCTAGGGTAGTGGGAGAGGTAAAAACAATTTTGTTTCCATTTTCTGAAGGAATCCTCTCAAAACCCAAACCTAGAGCTAACCCTGCTCTGTCAGCACACATCTTGGTCTTGGCCAAGAGCAAATCCATCCTACCCTTTCCCTCAGTACATTTGTTAACCACAGAAAGAAGGTATTCATTTTCAGACATGAGGTTCTCAGCTCGCTCTCTAACAATACCTAGCTGGTCCTTAAGGGTAATGCATGTGTCACAAACAGGCTGCACATCCTTAGAACTACCGGCCCTCTCCAATCTAGCCTCCAAATCATGAACATGCTTATCACGTAATTTAATGCTTTCGCGCAATAAAGAACAGTTCATGCATTCAATATTATCATGAGGTCTAGAATCAACCATCAAAAGCTGCTTCTGTGCAGTCTCAAGCTCAGAAAGAGTTTGAGCATGTACAGAACGCAATTGAGCAAGCTCACTCATGACTACAGTACAAGATTCACATTCAGCATCATTAACTTTAGACTTAAGCATGGCATATTCAGTAGAAACAGATTCTAGCCTAAGTCTAAGGTCTTTTCTTTCTCTAGCGGCTTGCACAAGTAATCTATCCTGACCGAGAACTACTTCATTCAGCTCATCTAATTTAATTAATAGCTGGTCAGATGATAGAGGTACCTCAGATGAGTCAAGCTCATCGCCGCTGTGATCGCTGTCGGCCATAAAGCAAAGGCCGGTGAAGTCTCGTCCCTTCTTGTCCTTCTTGTCCTCCTTCCTTGGGGATTCCTCCTCCTCCTCAGAGCTCGACTCCTCAGTTGAGGAAGTGTCGATGTCGCTGAGAGCAGCAACAAATGCTCTGGAAGCGGCTTTGGCTACTCTCTTAGCCACCTTGCCGCGCTTGCCCTTCACAAAGGGCTTCCTCTCCTTTTTGTGGTATTTAGGGTGCTCACTCTCATCTCTCTTCTTGATCTTAGGGCAATTGGCCTTGATGTGAGAGGTGTCACCACATTCAAAGCAACCACTAAAACCACTTCTCCTCTGATCCCGTCTCTCATGGTGAAAACGGGTGAACCTCCTGGCAATGAGAGCAAGCTCATCATCATCCAGAGTGTCCACCTGCTCCTTTGTGACGGAGACCAGCGAGGACAAAGCAAAACCATCTGCAAGAACACAAGTGCCAGATGTGCTTGGTTCTGCAGTGGTGCCACGACTAGTGCTAGAAACCAATGCCAATGGCTGTGGCAAAGAGCTTCTGTGCACAGCAAGAGATGCCTTGGCAATCTTTGTGGACTCCAGCTTGCTAAAAAGCTCATCACAGGTCAGTGTGTCATAACTTGTGGACTCCTCAATGCTGGATATCTTTACATCCCATATGCTACGGTCAAGAGCATAGAGAAGCTTGATAGCCTTGTCATGATCATTGTAAGCAAGCGTCCCGTTGGACCGCAAGTTACTCACTATAGCATCAAAGCGTGAAAACATGGCATCTATAGATTCACCAGGTGCCAGCACAAACAGCTGATACTGTTGGTTGTATGTGCTTTGGCGCCTGGCCTTAATCTGAGTAGAGCCCTCATGAAAAATAGTGAGCATTGTCCAAATCTCCCTAGCAGTCCTAAGGTGTTGCACCCTATCAAACTCACTTCGGCTCAAACCAATGAACAATATGTTTCTTGCCTTCGAGTTGGCATTATACTGATCTTTTTCTGTTTGAGTGGTGCGAGTATCAGGGATGGAGTATTGTGAGTCCACAATCTCCCAAATTGCATTTCCTTGGCTTAACAAGTAAGCCTCCATGCGCACCTTCCAGTATGCAAAGTCTGTCCCATCGAACAGAGGAATTTTACTGCCTCTATCCATGTCGCCAACAGATCACAAAACCGGTTAAGGTCAACTGGTGATATTAACCTGCTCTGATACCAATTGTTGGACCGGAAACGGCGACCAGAGGGGGGTGAATGGGAGCTTTTTAAAAACTTGGGCTAAAAACAGCCTTCGGTTTTAATTCTGTCCGCTGCGGAACAGGCTTCGAAAGCCAACCTTCGAAGGTCTGGTTCGGAGGTTTTTGATAGCTTCGAACACAGGCTTCGCTAGGAGTAAAAGTCCGAAGCCAAGCAGACTTCGCTTCACCCACAACCCTGAAAGACAACTCTGCTAAGTCAGTGCAGGCTCCGCACACAGGGTGCTTCGAGCAGACTTCGCACTTCACCCTTCGCAAAAGTGCACTACCCTCTGAGGACTTCGACCAAGTACTTAGCAGCAGCAACTGGTGCTGGGCTTCGTACACCGAAGGTCTAAACGCACACTAACAGGATTCGCTAGGGGTTCAGACACGAGAAGCAAAACGGGCTTCGAACAGGGCTTCGCTAGTAAGTAGCGAGGTCTAGCCTCCTGTTACACAGAGCGAACGCACACTAAACAACACACTTCGCACACAACACACTTCGCCAACACAGGCTTCGATGCATTGTCACAAGTCACTCGAGGTGACACACAAATGGACGAAGAATGAAGCGAGGTATGTAGAACAAGCTAAGCAAAAAGCACACAGAGGCAGGGCTTCGCCGCTTGAACAAGGAACACAAAAATGAACTCACTGGATGTATTCAAAGTGGAGGCTAGTACAGGAGCTCAACAGTAAATGCTCAAAGTGTTAAATGTTACCTACCGAGCCCCTATATTTATATCCCACGGTTCACCCAAGTGAAATGACTACTTTACCCCTAGGGTTTACACCAATTTTGTCTCTACAGAACTGAGGGGTACAAAAGGTAGTCAACTTTATTCTGGAGGCTTCTCTGTCAGCTTTGCAGAGGGGACAGCGTCAGCTTTTTGCAGAGCAGACAGTGTCAGCCTTTGCAGTCTTTGACCTTCTTGAAGCCCCCTTCGCACGCGAGGGGTGCGGTAGCTTCGGCGAGAAGCCTTGAGCCTGACGGCCTTCGCTTCACCGAAGTTAGCCTCCGATACAGTGACGTTTTGAGCCGAAGCCGTCAAAGCCCTTGGGCTTTCGCACCAACACCCTCGGAGTGGACCACCACGGCTTCGCAGCTACTCCTAGCTCGAACTCCGTCAGTCCGCGTACCGAAGCCATGCATGGCCGAAGCACCACAAGTCAACCTCGCTCCGGAGCTAGCCTCGCTCCGAAGCCCTCCTTCGGAGTACCACCCTTCGAAGTCCCTCCTTCGTCCAAGGCCTCCGCATGAAGCATTCCATGAGCACTTCGTCGTAGTGTCTCTCCCCGAGCACACTCCTCGATGAACCTCACCCGGACCATGCCTTCGATGCGCCTCGACTTCTGAGACCTTCGTCGGGTACCTTCGAATGTCTCACTCCGGAGGACACTTCGAATGCTTTGCCTCCGCAGAGGACTTGTTCCACCATACTCCGAAGTCACTCCATCCGGAGTACCCTTCGAAGTGCCTCGCTTCCGAGGACTTTGTCTCGGAGTACCTTCACCCAGAGCCACGCTCCGCACTTACTGCCTTCACCTGGTGCACCTCAACCCGAGGACCGACCCAGACCCCTTCGCAGCCACCGTGACGGAGCTCCCCGCTCCACTGGCATCAAGCCTCCCGCTTGACTCAGGTTCACCTGCCGCGAATCGTCCGTCGCCTCCGAAGTCCCCTGCGCACCACAGACAAGCAGACAAGTGTATCCAGTACTCCGGAGACCTCTCCGCGTTAGCAGCCTTTGGCACACACTCCGGTGTACCGCCCAAAGTACCGAGACCTTCGGTACAAACCCAGTCATCGTGTACTGTCGGACCCCTCCGACAGGCACACTCCGCTGCAACAGCTGCAGCAACCAAACCACCGAGCCCTTCGGTGAAACCACCTCCGAACACCTTCGGAGGTCCAACCTCTGAACCCCCTTCGGAGGTACCCATTCGAACCAGAGGTTAAAAGCCTGTCAATCACTCATCACACTCCGAAACCAACCCTTGGTTTCTCAGTCCCCTACTCCGGCTGAGGCCAGCACCGGAGCCCGGTCCTATCGGCCGAACAAGGCCAGTCCGACCGATAGGGTCTGCAACAAAGTACCCTCCGATTATGAAACACGCGAGGCCGACCTGGGTGGTACCCCTTCGGCCAAAAACCACAAAAACAAGGTGGTGGCGCCTGGTACCAAGCCACAACCATCTTAGGCACCTTCGAGGATGTCCAAATCATAGAAAAATATGCCTACAATGCCTACGGGCATAGGAGATGAGCGAGAAAAAAGCCAAGGAGGAACGGGACGCTATCTTTGAGGAAATCCACCCTCAGCTAGCTACGATACAAGTATGGCTGATCAAGCCGGTTGAGATGACCAACCCGTCTCCCATTCCAAGCGACGACGATGATGACATGCTCGATGACGATTATACACCTATCTCCGAAGGACCCGCACCTCAAGCGATGGACATCAACATCATCATGCTGCCCGCCGGATTCGCCCTACCACAAGACGAGGCCGAGGTCACTCAATTAAATCTCGGTCCACGCAATGCTATTTTTGAGAAACCTGAGGATATGACTCGCCATCTAAAGCCTCTCTACGTCAGGGGTCACATTGACGGGAAGACGATCTCCAAAATGCTTGTTGACGGTGGTGCCACTGTTAACCTGATGCCTTACTTTCTGTTGAAGAAGCTTTGTAGGGGTGAGGAAGATTTAAA
Organism: Zizania palustris; assembly: GCA_019279435.1. Classification (NCBI taxonomy): domain Eukaryota; kingdom Viridiplantae; phylum Streptophyta; class Magnoliopsida; order Poales; family Poaceae; genus Zizania; species Zizania palustris. The sequence continues at coordinate 41,788,853 of JAAALK010000288.1, read as the reverse complement.
GAAAACTAACCTAATGCTCAACGTCTTCAACGGTGAGAGATCCGAGGCGAAAGGTGTACTCTCCATGGAGCTAACGGTAGAGAACAAGACATTGCCAACAACATTCTTCATCATCGACGTGCAAGGTAACTACAGCGTGCTACTCGGGCGTGACTGGATTCACGCGAATTGTTGCATTCCTTCTACTTTACACCAATGCCTGATATAGTGGGAAGACGATGACGTGGAAGTCATACCAGCAAACACTTCGGCCTAGGTAGCATTGGCCGATGTGTCCATTGACGCCATTCACAACAAAGTAGAATGTCTATCAGGTAGAGACCTTTCGGATTACGACTTCGTTAGCGTGTCCGGAGGACGTTTCATACTCGTGTCTGTAAATCTTGCTGGTGTAGCTCAGCTATTTCTGAATTAGTAAGTCATGTCTGGTAAAAGTAATCTTGAGTGGCTGAAGTCTCGCGTAGAGCAATATCGGTCTCCTAAAGATGATATTGTCGAGGCCATTGAAGACTTTAACAAAGTAGAGAAGCTAGGACAAGGTTTTGCGTCAGCTGATCCTTTAGAAGAAGTCGACATAGGCAATGGCAACATTCCAAGGCCGACTTTTGTAAACCAGAACTTATAGGCTGATGAGAAGGCCGAAGTAATAAAGCTGATTCGGTCGTATGTTGATTGTTTCGCATGGGAGTATAGCGAGATGCCCGGATTAAGTAGCGAGCTCGTAAAGCATCGGCTACCTATTAAACCTAGGTTTAGGCCTTATAAACAGCTCCCACGTCGCTTTAATTCGGCCGTATATGACCGAGTTAAAGAAGAGGTAGAACGACTACTCAAAGCCAAGTTTATTAGGCCTTACAAGTATGCTGAATGGGTCGCTAATATTGTGCCTATAGAAAAGAAAGGGAGCGGCAAAATACGAGTTTGCATTGATTTCAGGGATCTGAACAAGGTCACTCCGAAGGATGATTATCCCATGCCGATAGCCGACATGTTGATCAACGATGCTTCAAGACGCAAGATACTAAGTTTTCTTGATGGAAACGCTGGTTACAATCAAATTTTTATGGCCGAAGAGGACGTCTACAAGACAACCTTTCGATGCCCTGGTTTTGTCGGCTTGTTTGAATGGGTTGTTATGACTTTTGGATTAAAAAATGCTGGCGCTACATATCAACGTGCTATGAACTTGATCTTTCGTGACTTGCTAGGAGTTATGTTAGAAGTGTGAAACCAACAGTGGGTTTTGTCTGTATGATGAGTGATTGACAAGGATGAGCGGTTGAGCGATTGGTTGAGTGTTGGGTTGTGTGCATCGAAGGGTTCCATGTAAAATTGAGGATTAAGTGCCGAGGGTTTCGGTGGTGCGTCACATTCTTGTTTTGGCTTGTCTTGAATGTGCAGGGTGGAGATGCTGACCAACTGTCAACAGCAAATGATCGAGGGTCAAGTGGGGAGCTCGATCCCGGAGGATCAGGGAGGCCGGGTGAAGTTGGAGAAGATCTCAAGAGTGCACGAAAAGACTGAGCAATACTTGGACCGACGGATGGAAGCGACAGCGTGATGACCGGGTCTACGAGAGGGAGGCCAGGGCAAGTATTCAGGCAGCTCGAGGGTATCGAGAGCGGAAGTGGCTTGCTGGCCCTCGGAGTCACAAAGCGGTGTCATGAGTCAAAGGGTTGAGAGGCTTTGTCGGTTTTTGCTGAAAACCGCCACATCTCTAGATTTGCTAATTTCAATAATTAGGAGTCCTTTTTGTTTTGATTCATTGTGTAATAAAAAGTTAAGAGTGTAGAGTAAATGTTCTCCTTTAGTATATTTTTCAGGATTTCTTAAATTCTGAAAATATATTACAAGGAATAGGACCTTGATGTAAAATAGAGGTTCTAGAGGGTTCTTTTCAGAATTTTTCTCCCATGACTGGCCTATAAATAGAGGACCATAGCCATGGGCTGGTTCCTCTCTTTTTCGCTGAACTTGGTAGCTAATACATCAAATTTTCTCCTTCAACTACTTTCTCTGTTCAGAAACGCTATTCCTGTTCAGAATCTGAAACATCTACAGTAGCCAGCGATGGATCCCTGAAGTGTGTGCGCAGGTGAGTTTTTCATCTGGATTCAGTTTTTGGTGGGTTATTTTTCATGATTTCACTACAGAACATGGTTTTGATGTCTATGTAACTTCTGTTGTGCATGTTTTGGATGTTCCAATTTTCAAGTTTGCACTTTATTTGAATGGCTGATTCTTGATGTTTTTGTGGATCCAAAGTGCTACTGCAGATCTGAAATGGAAGATCACAGAATAGACAGAACAAAATACTGAGGTGCATCAGTTTGTTTTCTCTTTGATTGAAAGTGAAATTTTTTGATGTTCTTGTCTGGTTCATCCTCAATAAATCAAGAGAGCAAAAATGTCCTGATCTTCAGTTTCAAAAAGAAAGTTGATATGTTTTAATCTCTGAACCTGAAATGATATTCTCTTAAGTTTGCAGATAAAATTTGTCATCACTGAAATTGCTGATCCTCCTGACTTTTGGGTCTGATATGAGAATTTCTGGAAGTTCCTTATAAATATTTTTAACTCAAAAAGTGCTGATGTATTTCTGTTCTTGAACTAAAGTAATATCTTTGAAATTACATCAGCTGTCAGGATTCTTTTGTGCAGACAGGGAACAGGACTGGTTCTTTTTGTCAGAATAGTGTTTGTTCTGTTCCACTTTTCAGAAAATATCCTGTTTATGTCCCCTCTAGCTTTTCAATTTGTTAGTGATCTCTGATGTGATTCTTATCAGTTAAATTGCTGTGATATTGTTGAGGTTGTCTGGTCACTTTCCAGTTCTTCACAGTTTTGATTAAAAATTGTACTGCTCATCTGAATGTTAAATGTGTCTGAAGAGAAGAAGAGATGAATACAATTTGAGATCAGTCAGAATCATATGTGACAGGTAAGTTCCTGAACCTGAATCATTTTTGAGTTGATTGTATTTCCTACAAACTGTGATTGGATTCTTCAACTGAACTCTAAAGCAAGATGTGCTAAAATGAGTTACTATGATTTTAGTTCTGTTCTGAGTTCCTGATTATGTGAAATCAGTTTCTGAAATTGCAATTCTGCTAATCTACACAGTGGAGTTTTTTGAACTGAAGTTGACAAACTGAATTGGATATGTTAGTACTGTTTTAGTACTGTTTCACATCTTGTTTGTGTCAATATATCAAATCTTGTACTGAACTTGAATATTCTGAAATTTCTGTTTATAGTCTAATCTAGTGCTGTGCAATTATTCATTTATGTGCTGAAGTGAATTTGTGTTACTATTCCTTGTCTAGAAATTTTCAGAGATTGTATTTTCAACTGAGTCTGTTTGAATTTGGTAGACTAAACTGGTTCTGCTACTACTGTTCATCTTCCAGGAAGTTTCAGAAATTATAGTTGCAGTTTGAATTTCTGTTTTGAATCGAATTATTTCTCAAACAGCTTGTATCTCTATAATTCACAAGTTTGATCTCTTAGAGATAATCTACTTCAGCATCTGAATTTCTAAATTGAAGTGAATTGTTAAACTGAAATTTGTTTCAGGTTTAACTCTATTGGTTCAGTTTAGATTTGTTTATTGTATTGCCAAACAGTGTATGCTCTCAGGTTTTTCATTTCAGATTCTAACTTGACTACTTTGAATTGTGCTGTTCTGTTCTGAATATCTATTTTGATTTAGTGAATTTCAGCAAAGGTTTAGAGTCAATCCAAACTTCTGAAATATCTGTTTTAGCTTCTGGATTTCTGATTTGAGTTCAGATATAACACTAAAATCTGTTTTCTGTTTTGGTTTCATTTGATTCAGTCTAACTCTGATATCTGAATTGCTATACATTTTTCAGCACATATTTTCTCTGAAATCACAGTTTATTTTCAGATAACTGTTTACAGATTTGAAGTAGATTGTTTCAATCCAACTTTGTTTTCTGAATTGACTTAAAATAATTCAGTACTGAATATGTTTTCTAGTGTGAACAAATTATCTGCAAATCTGAACTGATTTCAGGTTGAAACTTCAAATTTCAGTTCTGAATTGACCCTGTTTGGCACTATTCATTCTCCATAATTTTTCAGAAGTGGTGTGTTTTCAGCTGAATTCAGTTTGAGTTCTAATCAAATTGCAAATATAGTTGGTCTCTTGAGATTTGCTTCAATCTGATATTTGATCTTGAGCTGATTTATACTTGAGAGAGAGAGAGAATCTGTTGGACCGGATACGACGACCAGAGGGGGGTGAATGGGAGCTTTTTAAAATTTTAGGCTAAAAATAGTCTTCTGTTTTAACTTAGTCTCCTACGAAATAGGCTTCGAACACACCCTTCGAAGTTTTGGTTCGGAGGTATTTCACAGCTCCGAAACCACGCTTCGGAAGGAGCAAAAGTTCAAAGTCAAGAAGACTGCGCTCCACTCACAACACCAAAAACTCAACTCTGCTAAGTCAGTGCAGACTCTACACACTTGGTGCCTTCAAGCAGACTTCGTACTTCACCCTTCGCAAGAGACGACTTCCCTCTAAGGACTTTGATCAGATACTCTGCACTAGCAACTGGTACTAGGCTTCGTATTCCGAAGATCTAAACTCACACCGAACACACTGTGTTGAGGACTTTAGCAGGGAGGAAACAAGCTTCGATTTAAGCCACCCTCAGTGCTTCGCTAGTAATCAGAGAGGACTAGTCTCTAGTTTACACAGAGCGAACACACATTGAGAACACACACTTCTCCACAATCATTCCAGAACATAGACTCAAGCCAGGAAGAAGTCGAACACAAAGAAATCAAGATATGCAGTGCAAGGCAGGCATACAAGTTCAAGCAAAAAATGAAAACATAATCAAAGTTTCATTTCTTGAACAGGAAACACAAAATGAACTCACAGGATGAATACATGAGTGTGTGGCGGCTAGGACAGGAGTTCTAAAAATGGCTACTCAAAAGTGTTGCTGTTGCCTAGCTAGCCTCCACTATTTATAGGCACTATTCAGCCCTGTGAATAGACTACTTTACCCCTAGGGTTTACACTGATTTTGTCTCATCAGAATAGGGGGTACAGATGGAAGTCTACTTTATTTGGAGGCTTCTTTTGTCAGCTTCGCAGAGGAGACAACATCAGCTTTTACAGAACAGACACGATCAACCTTTGCAGTTTTGGAGTCTTCTGAAGCCCCCCTTCGCACGCGAGGGGTGCGATAGCTTCGGTGAGAAGCCTTGAGCCTGATGGCCTTCGCTTCACCGAAGTCAGACTTTGATACAGTGACGGTTTTGAGCCGAAGCCGTCAAAGCCCTTGAGCCATCGCGCCATCACCTCCGGAGTGGACAACCAGGGCTTCGCAGCTACTCCCAGATCGAACTCCGTCAGTCCGTGTACTAAAGCCATGCATGGCCGAAGTACCTCAAGTCAGCCACACTCCAAAGCCCCACCTTCAGAGTACCACCCTTCGAAGTCCCTCCTTCGTCCAAGGCCTCCACATGAAGCATTCTATGAGCACTTAATCGCAGTGTCTCTCCCCAAGCACACTCCTCGATGAACCTCACCCGGACCATGCCTTCGATGCACCTCGACTTTTGAGACCTCTGTCAGGTAAACCTTCGAGTGCCTCCATCCGGAGCACACTTCGAACGCCTTGCCTCACTACTGAGGATTTTGTCCACCATACTCCGAAGTCACTTCTTTCAGAGTACCCTTCGAAGTGCCTCGCCTCCGAGGACTTCGTCTCGAGGTAGCTTAAGCCGGAGCCACCCTCTACACTCTCTGTCTTTGCCTGGTGCACCTTGACCCAAGGACCGACCTCGACCCTTCGCAACCTTCATGACCGAGCTCCCCGCTCGCCTGGCATCAAGCCTCCCGCTTGACCCAGGTTCACTTGCTGCGAACCGTCCGTCACCTCCGAAATCACCTGCGCACCATAAATAGATAGACAAGTGTATCCAGTACCCCGGAGACCTCTCCGGGTAAACAACCTCCGGTACACGCTCCGGTGTACCGCTCAAAGTACCGAACCCTTCGGTACGACCAAGTCATCATGTACTGTCGGAACCCTCCGACAGTCACACTCCGCTGCAATAGCCACAACAACCGAACCCACCAAACCCTTCGGTGAAACAACCTCCGAACCCCTTCGGAGGTACCCTTCGAAATCAGAGGATAAAATCTGTCAATCACTCATCACAGACTCCGAAACCAACCCTTGGTTTCTCAATCTCCCCCTTGATGAGTGCATTGACAACCAAATTCAAGTTTAAGAAAATTTGAAAAATTTCAACACACAAGTGACCATAAAAATTCCGAAAAGAGCCAAATCATGTCACTTGTGAGAAGAGTTTCTTTCCCCCTTTTTCAAAAGAGTAAAAGTCCCTTCGGCACATCTTTTTCTTGGCACAATAAAAAACTCCCCCTAAGTTATTTTTCCCCCTTACTGCAGAGAACACAAGGATTTCTCCCCCTTTGGCAATGCAAGCATCAAGGAGCATTTAAAAGATGCAAAGCTTCGAAATGGGCAAAAGTGCAAAGACATATAAAGCAAAAATATGTCAAACTTAATACCAATTTTTATGTGCTCAGCTCAATTTAACATGATCTAAAAGCATAATGATAACATGTGATTTCAATATTTTGAAATAAAAGCATCACCACTCAATCAAGTTAACTAGACAAGTAAAGGCAAGGGCTGCGCAAAGCTAGTCAATTTCTACTCTAGACTAACAAGTCCAGTTCAAGTGGAGTATTGAAAGCGAACTTGATTGACAATGAATTTATACTTGCTGTTCTTTTCATAATGCCAGGGGCTATTTGTTTGTCTATCCTTATAATTTCCAATCAAACCAAGCCTAGGCAAGAAAGCCATCAGAAGCTTAAGGCAGTGATTTTGGCATACACTAAATTAACCCAGTTCATACCAAAGTGCAATGGTAAGCAGTCTAGAATAAAGTAGTGCGACAAACAAACCCACCTGGATCTTTTGACTTTTAGCATTGAAATCATGGATTTTGGATTTTTGATAAGTGAACAATTGTTTAGCACTTAAAGAATATCCATGAGTAAGCAATATGATTTTTCAAGTTGTAATTGTTGCAACCAGAGAAAAGGATTCTTGCTACCAAGCAGATAAAAGATAGCTAAAGTAGTCCTGCCTAAACATACTAGATTCAAGACTAAGCAGTGAGCATGATTTGATTTTGGAAAGGAAAATCATGCACAAAATAAATCAGACATATTAAATAGAGTTGAGCTGTCATGATTACAGGAATTAAAACAAGAAGCATATGCATATCATTGAAAATGTGCTCCTCCTCACAGAATGTCGTAAGGGTGACAAACACCAAGTTCCCCACGTAAGTAGGTGAAACGTGAAGCATCGAGGTGTTTTGTGAAAATATCGGATAGCTGGTGTTGGGTATCAACATATTGAAGTTCAATATCACCCTTCTCATTATGATCTTTGATAAAATGATATCGCACATCAATGTGTTTAGTTCTGAAATGCTGAACCGAGTTGTTTGCAATACAAATAGCACTAGTGTTATTACATAAAAGTGGAACACTCTTATAATCTAACCCAAAATCCCGCAAAGTGGAAACCATCCAAAAAATCTGAGAGCAACAACTAGCTGCAGCAACATATTCAGCCTCGGCCGTTGATTATGCAACTCTAGACTATTTGCGGGAAGACCAGCAAACCAGCAAAGTACCCATAAAATGACAAGTACTGGAGGTTCTTTTCCTATCAATCCTACACCTAGCAAAATCCGCATCCGAATAGCCTCTAAGACACAAAGAAGAAGACATAGAATACCAAATGCCAAATTCGAGGGTGTGCTTGAGATACCTGAGAATGCGCTTTACCGCTTGGCGATGCGAAGTATGGGGCGAAGCCTGAAAACGAGCGCACAGATACACTACGAAGTGTATGTTTGGCCTCGTAGCCGTCAAGTAGAGGAGTGAGCCGATCATACTCCAAAACTCCTTCTGATCTACGGCTTCTCCATCCTCGTCGGGATCCAATGCTATTGAAGTAGCTATCAGAGTAGCGAGGGGCTTCGCATTAGCCATGTAGAACTTCTTGAGCAGGTCCTTGGTGTACTTCGTTTGGTGGACGAATGTACCTTGTTTGCTTTGCTTGATTTTCAAACCAAGGAAAAATGTGAGTTCGCCCATCATGGACATCTCGAACTCCTTGCTCATGGCATCCTTTGATCAAGCTCACCAATGATCTGCTCGGGAGGATGCATCCTTTGAATATGGTGTGGAGCCTCTCGGTGGGATGCCGTCTCCCCCTCAACTTGTGCGTTGGTGTGGTCCAAGATGACCGATGTTGAGGTAGTTGCTTCGGGGCCTTGCGCCGAAGTGGTCGAAGCAGGGTCGGCTTCGGGGGTCGATGTCGAGGGTAGTAGGGGTTCATCCTCAAAATCTCCGGGATCTTCATCTTCGAAGATGGTATGTTCCATGTCATGTTCATTTGCCTATTCAAAAGTAGAACTAACAGAGGGGGTTGATTCATCAAAAGTCACATCACATGACTCGATGACAGTGTTAGTTTCTAAATTGGAAACACGATAAGAATGACCATGAGTAGTGTATCCCAAAAAGATCCCGTCAGAAGAGCGCGACTCAAATTTGTCTAAATTTCCACGTTTCAGGATAAAGCATCGACAGCCAAAAACTCGAAGATGAGTAACTTTGGGCTGTCTCTCAAAATGTAGTTCATAAGATATCAAGTTCAAAATTGAGCGCAAGAAGATTCGGTTTGAGATGTAACATGCAGTGTTCATGGCCTCAACCCAGAATTTTCTAGGAGTTCTGTGCTCATCGAGCATCGTCCTAGACATCTCAACCAAAGTGTGGTTCTTTCTCTCAACAACACCGTACTGTTGAGGAACCCGCGGAGCAGAGAATTGATGTTCTATGTCATGCTCCATGCAAAAGTCAACAAAGAGACTGTTCTTGAACTCAGTGCCATTATCAATTCGAATGAATTTTAATGTACCAGGGAGTTCAGTGAAAAGTCTCAAAGCCAAGCTCCGAAAGTGTGAGAACACTTCATCCATGTTGGCTAGAAAGAAGACCCAAGAGTAGTGAGAGAAATCGTCGACAATGACTAACACATACCACTTGCCGCCTAAAGAACTAACCCAAGAAGGACCTACAGTGTCCATATGGAGAAGTTCTCTGCGTTTTTCCGTCATCACCATGGTGACTGGCGAGTGCGAAGCAGCAATCATCTTTCCATGTCGACATGGAGCGCAAACCAAATTCTTCTCAAACTTGAGCTTGGGCAATCCTCGGATCAGACCTAGGGCACTCAGACGAGCGAGCAACTCAAAGCTCATATGCCCTAGTCTCCTATGCCACTTCCAAAGCTCAGAAGTCGAATGTGCAACAAGACAATGAGAAGAACCAGATGACTCAGAGAAATCAGCTCCAAAAACTCTCCCAACTCTAAAGATCTTACAAACCACATCGCCAATAGAATTGAGTACTTGTGAAGTATTGCGATGGAATTGCACTTCGAAGCCCTCATCAAGCAACTGAGATACAAAAAGCAAATTGTATCCCAAATTTTCAACCAAAGCAACATCTTTGAGAGTGAAATTTGAGTTGATTCTTACCACACCTTTACCTTTCACTCTACTCCTATTGTTGCCGAAGGTGATATGTTCCTTTTGCTTGGTTGTGGTGAGGCTGGAGAACCATGCTTCATCTCTGGTCATATGGCGTGAACAACCGGAGTCCATGATCCACGTTCCCTCCAAGCCTCGGTCTAGCGCCTACACATGATAAGAGAATCTTGATTGCTCAGTGCTGGGGTGAGTGAAAGCATGACGAGGCATCCAACACTGAGTGATACGAGTAGTAGGCACAGTAAAAATAGACTGTCTACGCACAGGAAAATCAAAATGATGCAAAGTGCGAGGTCTACCTATATGTTGTGACCCAAATGCATGACGAGGTCTCCTAACCTGTCGAGGCACAAAGTTACTCACACGGGGTCTACCATCATATGGAACATGGTGAACACCTCAAGAAGCAAAACCTCTTTGGGAAGTATGAGGAGCCTCGAAAATAGGATGTGAGTAAACCTCAGACTCATGCATACCTAGAGATGGGTAATGCATGTTCTAGAAACTCATCGTCTAAGAGCGTCGCTCATCCTTGATACGATGAAAATAGAACACAACCAGATGACCCACCCGCTGACAGTAGGAACAATGAAACACTCTCCTAGGAGCACTCACATGGGTCATAGGAGCAATTTTCACAGGCTCCTTGGGTTTCTGCTGAGTGGTTTTCTTGGGAGGAATTTTCTTGGCAGGAGGAGTGGTTTTCTTTGGAGTTTGGGTAGGCTTTTTGGCTGATGGAGTGTTTAACTGTGCTCTTTCTTTCTCTAAGGTAGTGGGTGAGGTAAAAACAATTTTGTTCTTACTGTCTGAAGGAATCCTCTCAAAACCTAATCCCAGAGCTAACCCTGCCCTGTCAGCACACATCTTGGTCTTGGCCAAGAGCAAGTCCATCCTACCCTTTCCCTCAGTACATTTGTGAACCACAGAAAGAAGGTATTCATTTTCAGTCATGAGATTTTCAGGTCGCTCTCTAACAATGCCTAGCTGGTCCTTAAGGGTTATGCAAGTGTCACACACAGGTTGCACATCCTTAAAACTACCAGCCCTCTCCAATCTAGCCTCTAAATCATGAACATGCTTATCACGTAAATCAATGCTCTCACGTAATAAAGAACAGTTCATGCATTCATTTATATCTTGAGGACTAGAATCAACCATCAAAAGCTGTTTCTATGCAGTCTCAAGCTCAGAAAGAGTTTGAGCATGCACTGAACGCAACTGAGCTAGCTCACCCATGACAACAGTGCAAGATTCACATTCGGCGTCATTAACCCTAGACTTAAGCATGGCATAATCAGTAGAAACAGATTCTAGCCTAAGTCTAAGGTCTTTTCTATCTCTAGCAGCTTGCACAAGTAATCTATCCTGACCAAGAACTACTTCATTTAGTTCATCTATCTTAATTGAAAGCTGGTCATAGGATAGAGGTACCTTAGATGAGTCAAGCTCATCGCCGCTGTGATCGCTATCGGCCATGAAGCAGAGGCCGGTGAAATCTCGTCCCTTTTTGTCCTTCTTCTCCTCCTTCCTTGGGGACTCCTCCTCCTCATAGAGCTCGACTCCTCAGTTGAGGAATTGTCGATGTCACTGAGAGCAGCAACAAATGCTATAGAAGCGACTTTGGCTACCCTCTTGACCACCTTGTCGCGTTTGCCCTTCACAAAGGGTTTTCTCTCCTTTTTGTGGTATTTGGGGCGCTCACTCTCATCTCTCCTCTTGAGCTTAGGACAGTTGGCCTTAATATGAGAAGTGTCACCACACTCAAAACAACCACTAAATCCACTTCTCCTCTGATCCTATCTCTCATGATGAAAACGGATGAATCTTCTAGCAATGAGAGCAAGCTCTTCATCATCCAGAGTATCCACCTGCTCCTTAGTGACGGAGACCAGGGAGGACAAGGAAAAACCACCTGCTAGAACATAAGTTCCAGATGAGCTTGGTTTTGCAGTGGTGCCATGGCTAGTGCTAGAAACTAGTGCCAATGGCTGTGTCAAAGAGTTTCTGTGCACTGCAAGAGATGCCTTGGCAATCTATGTGGACTTCAGTTTGCTGAAGAGCTCATCACAGGTCAATGTGTCATAACCTGCGGACTCCTCAATGCTGGATATCTTCACTTCCCATATGCTACGATCAAGAGCATAGAGAAGCTTGATAGCCCTGTCATGATCATTGTAAGCAAGTGTCCCATTGGAACGCAAGTTACTCACTATTGCATCAAAACGAGAAAACATGGCACCTATAGATTCACCAGGCGCATGCACAAACAACTGATACTGTTGATTGTATGTGCTTTGGTGCCTAGCCTTAATATGTGTAGAGCCCTCATGGAAAATAGTGAGTTTAGTCCAAATCTCCATGTTGATAGCAAAAAATGGCATCAATGGCTCAGATTGTCAAAATATCAATTTTGGTGATTTGGGCCAAAAATACACATGTCCAGGGTCAGGCCGAATCCCTACAGGGCCGAAGGTCCATTGGGCTATGGGCTCCGAAAGCCTCTGGCCAGCCCACGACCTTTGGCCAGGAAGCCTTTGGAGGCCCACGCCACCGAAGCTTCGGCCCGAGGAGCAGGCTTCGATGGGCTTGGCCGAAGCCCACTTCAGCAGAGACAGAGTTGGATACAATTCTGGCTAAGTTTTTATCTCTATCCAAGCCGAATTATAGCAGATTAGATCAGAAGTTTGGCCCTATAAACAGAGAGGCGAGGCCAGCTTAGAGGCCCCTCAACACAAATCAAACACAAAGCCCTAGCTTTGATCGCATTTATTTACCTTTACTTTGTCACGACAGGCTTCGCCACGCTCGTACTCCGCTCTAGACGAAGTCACGCTCGCATGTTGCGCTTGAGTTTTTGCTCTGTGTATTACTATATCAGAGACTTCACGCTGAACCCCACCATTCGGAGGTGATCGTCGTGTCCAGATCCGTTCGGAGTTCATCTTCGACCAGATCAGTCCGAACGCCGAAGGTACCCTTCGACGGGACACTTAGCACCAGACGCCGAAGGTATACTTCGGCGACCCCCTTCGAACTATACTTCGAAGCAGACAGGCTCCGACCGGTTTGCTGATTTTATTCTGTTTGTTATATTTCTTTCGACTAATTGGATTATTTTGTTTGATCTGATTGCTTGGCGACTCCACCCCCCTTACCACGGCTAAGGGTAGTCGAAACACGATGTCGGTGTTGTGTTACGCTTAGGCCTGTCCCTAGGTATCCACACACTTTTGGGTCGTCGAACTGACCCAAGTGCGGGGGCACGTTTTCGTGTCAACACACTTTTTGGTGACTCCGTTGGGGAAAAGCTACGCCAACATGACGAGTACGTCTACTTCGGCCACCGGCACATCTACATCGACTACTACACCTACACCGCTGATGGACACAATAGGAGGCACGGATATCGACAAACGCAACATCTTAACACCCGCTCTTGAAGATATTCCCGTGGAAGACCGAGTAGAGATAGAGGCGAAGCTAAAAGCACTCCAGGACATGATGCTTGGGGGCTACGTTAAGACACGCGCAGGCTTCATCAAGCGCGACATCGTCACCCCCGACCTCGCTCAGATCCAGGTAACACCTGTATCGCCTCGTTTATCTTCTTTAGAGATTGAGAAAAATAGCCGCATCAATAGATCAAGCCGTTAGCGCTTCACTAGCCAACCATTTAGATTCGGTAGTCAGCTCCCAAATAGAGGCAACTCTTAGAAGGTTCAGCTTTACTGAGGCCGTACCCCTGGTCCCTATTGCTAGTGCACCTCCGGTAAACCATGTATATGGCAGAACTGATGGCAGTACTAGCACGACCGTGATGTCTCCGGCCTCAACACTCATGGCCGAGACTAATCATTATACTTACGGTCAAACTAGCACTGCGTACCATGCACCACCACCTGCACCGGTACCTACGCTGCCCGCACCACATGCGTAGGCACCCGGACACGAGCACGTCATGCAGATAGCGCGCAGGGAAGAGGCCCATGGCCGACACGCTGATATCCCACCACGTGTCGTGCCCCCGCATGAGAGGCGCGTAGGCGACATGCCAAGATGACATAGAGGAGCGGGTCCGTGCACTATTTAGAGAGTGTGCCAGCTTCGTGCCCAAGGGATGGGTTAGGGTTTACCGTAAGCCATACCCCGACCATCTCGATACAATACCCTACCCCCACTGCTATAGAATCCCTGAATTCACTAAGTTCGACGACGAGGGTAGCAAAACCACACTAGAGCACGTTAGTCAATTTTTGGCACAATGTGGAGAAGTTAGCGGGAAAGATGCTCTAAAAGTTAGACTATTTTTCTCCCTCGCTATCCGGCACCGCTTTCACTTGGTTTTCGGCGCTCCCGCCGAACTCTGTTAAGACGTGGGATGATTTAGAGTAGAAATTCCATGATTATTTTTACACGGGCGAGACAGAACTTAGGCTTTCACACTTGACATCGGTTAGACAGAAATCTAACGAGAACGCATCTGAGTACATCAAGCGTTTTAGGGATACTAGAAACCAATGTTTTAGACTTAATATTTCAGAAAGGGACTTGGCGGAACTAGCTTTTAATGGGTTGTGTTCCGAGATTAAAGAAAGGTTAGACAACCAGAACTTTTTAGAAGTTAGCCAAGTTTTACAGCAGGATCTGGTCCAAGAAGGCCGAACCAAAGATAAAAAGTTCGTTAAGACGTTTAACAAGCCTAGGGCTGAAATCCACATCATGGAACGCTCCGACGAGGAGGAATCAGAAGAGGAGGATTCGATCGACATGTACGCAGCCGAATGGGTGTGAAACGCTAAGAGTAAACCTATCACTTGCTCTGAATTACGACCGTCTCCCACCAAGAATCGGCCTAGTGAGGTCAAGTACTCGTTCGATATAACTAAGTGTGATAAAATATTTGATTTTCTCTTAAAGAACCAGCTTCTCAGGTTGCCTAAAGGTCAAGTCATTCTATCTACCGATGAGTTGAAGAAGCATCAATACTGTAAGTGGCATGATTCGCACTCACATAACACTAACGACTACAATGTTTTTCGATGGCAGGTCCAATCGGCCATAGAAGAATGACGATTGAAGATAGACCATAATCCAAAGATGAAGCTGGACAAAGATCCTGTTCCCATCAACATCATCGACCTCGGCGAGAAGAAGGTATTGATTCAGCCAGAACAGTCCAAGTCGGCTAAGGGGAAGGATGTAATTGTTGGAGAGCCGCGCGCTCGCAAGCTCATACCAAAGAACCTCGAGGTAGGAGTGTGGAAACAGAACATTAACACCCCTTCGGCTAAAACTCACAAGAGGCCGAAGGTAACATACAACATGCTGTTGAACAAGCATCGGAGAAAAGCCAAGGAAGCAGGTCCCCGCGGTAAAAGACCGGGACAGCCGAAGGGCCCAAGGCTTTCAGAGGGTAGCTTTGGACTGAAGCAGGCAAACCCTCTGCACGGAGGCTTCGGGCCACGGTGGCCTGACACTCCGCATGGTGGCTTCAAGCCTCAATGACCGAATCCCCCGTACAATAACTTTGGCCCCCAATGGCTGAACCCCACACCGTTTTGGACTTCTCTGACAGGAGGCTTCGGCCCGCATTGGCCGAACGTGCCTCTAGACTGGCAGGACCCTTTGCTGATATGGTCTGAGACACCGTCGACTCTGCCGAACCCCTCTCCGGGTAATGGGTTCGGCTCACAGTGGGCGAGGCCACTAGAGCCACCGATGCCTCCGTCGTACAACTGGGCAAGAACCCCGTGGGCTCCGTACGTATCCGGGTCGGAGTACCCTCCGCAACTTAACACTATGCCTTGTTTTCCTTCAGATTATTACGGATGGTAGGGACAAACAGACGCAGCGGAGGGGGGCGTCGTCCACAGACTATCCATGGTACCTCCGAATCGGACCATGCAGAGCGGAGCCAAAGAGTGCAGGTGCGAGGAGGCCGAGGAAAGGGAGTTCGAAGCTATCACCATTAGAGTAGGGTCTCAGGAAGTCCCAATCCCGATGGCTTTGTCGCCGAAGTCTGACGAAGGTGAGTCCCATGCTTTGGCTGGGGTCTGCACCAGAGCCTAGTTTGATCGGCCAAACAAGGTCAGTCTGTCCGCCGGGGTTCACGGCGAAGGCCCCTCCGAGCGCATGGTGCACAAGGCCGAAGGGTGCAGTACCACTGTGGCCAGAGTTGACAAGAGCCAGGAAGTAGCACCCGGCACCAAGCCGCAGCCATCTTGGGCACCTCCAAGCATGTCCAAATCACTGAAGAGACGCCTACAACGACTACGGGCACAGGAGATGCGCGAGAAGAAAGCCGAGGATGAGCGCGACGCTATCTTCAAGGAAATCCACCCTCGGCCAGCTATGAGACATGTATGGAGGGTGAAGCCGGTTGACATAACTAACCCGGCTCCTAGTCCGAGTGACGACAACGATGACATGCTCGAAGATGATTACTCGCCCGTCTCTGAGGGGCCCGCACCCCAGGCGATGGACATCAACATCGTCACGCTGCCCGCCGAGTTCACCCTACCGCAGGACGAGGCCGAGGTCGCTCAATTAAACCTCGGCCCGCGCAATGCCATCTTCGAGAAGCCCAAGGACTCGGCTCTCCATCTGAAGCCTCTCTACGTTAGAGGTCACATCGATGGAAAGCCAATTTCCCGAATGCTCGTCGACGGCGGCGCCACTGTTAACTTAATGCCTTACTCGTTATTGAAGAAACTTGGCAGGGGTGAGGATGATCTGAAGAAGACTAACTTGATGCTCAACGACTTCAATGGCGAGAGCTCCGAGGCCAAGGGCGTACTCTCCATGGAGTTGATGGTGGGCAACAAGACATTACCAACAACATTTTTCATCGTCGATGTGCAAGGTAACTACAGCGTGCTGCTCGGGCGCGACTGGATTCACGCGAATTGCTGCATTCCTTCTACTCTACACCAGTGCCTGATGTAGTGGGATGACGATGAGATAGAGGTTATTCCCGCGGATACTTCGGCCTAAGTAGCATTGGTCGATGTATCGGTTGACGCCGTTCGTAACAAAGTAGAGTGTCTGTCAGGTAGAGATCTTTCGGATTACGATTTTGTTAGCGTATCCGGAGGGCATTTTGTACCAGTGTCTGTAAAGCCGGCTGGTGTAGCATGGCTGTTTTTGTATTAATAGTCATGTCTAGCAAGAGTAATCTAGATTGTTTAAAGTCTCGGGTAGAGAAGTATCGATCTAATCAAGATGGTATTGCCGAGGCCATGAGGGACTTTAGCGAAGTAGAGAAATTAGGACAAGGTTTTGCGTCGGCCGATCCCTTGGAGGAAGTTGACATAGGTAATGGTAGCATCCCGAGGCTGACTTTTGTAAACCAACATTTACAGCCTGATGAAAAGGCTGAAGTAATAAAGTTACTTCGGCCGTATGTCGATTGTTTCACATGAGAGTATAGCGAGATGCCAGGACTAAGCCGTGAGCTCGTGGAGCATCGGCTACCTATCAAGTCCGGATTTAGGCCTTATAAGCAGCCTCCTCGTCGCTTTAACTCGGTCGTCTATGACCGAGTTAAAGAAGAAGTAGAGCGACTGCTCAAGGCTGAATTTATTAGGCCATGCAGGTACACGGAATGGGTTGCTAACATTGTGCTTGTAGAGAAGAAAGGGAGTGGCAAGATACGGGTATGTATTGATTTCAGAGATCTGAACAGAGCCACTCCGAAAGACGAGTATCCAATGCCGATAGCCGACATGCTGATCAACGATGCTTCAGGACACAAGGTATTGAGTTTTCTTGATGGCAATGCTGGTTATAATCAAATCTTTATGGCCGAAGTGGACGTCTACAAGACTTCCTTTCAATGCCCTGGTTTTGTCAGTTTATTCAAGTGGGTCTTTATGACTTTTGGTTTGAAGAATGCTGGCGCCACGTATCAACGTGCTATGAACTTAATCTTTCATGACTTGCTAGGGGTTATGTTAGAAGTTTACATCGATGATGTTGTAGTCAAATTGGACGCTATGGGAAGCCATTTAGCCGATTTGAAGGTTGCTTTTGATAGGATGCGACAGTATGGTTTAAAAATGAACCCACTCAAGTGTGCTTTTGGTGTGTTGGCAGGTAAGTTCTTAGGTTTCATGATTCACGAGAGAGGCATATAAATTGATCCTAAAAGGCTTGAGAAGATTAGAAACATTGTGGCACTGACATGCAAGAAGGACGTGCAGAAGTTGCTAGGCAAGATGAACTATTTGTGTCGCTTTATATCCAACTTGTCCGGCAAAATGATGCCTTTGTCCCCATACTCCGGCTAAAGAATGAGGCCGAGTTCACTTGGGGGGCAAGCCAGCAAAGTGCCTTTGAGAAAATTAAGGAGTGCTCGTCGTCACCGCCTGTGGTGAGGACATCCAAAGCCGGGATTCCGTTTCGGCTATACATCGCTGTTGAAGATAGCGTGATCAGGGCCGTGCTAACCTAGGAGGTAGAAGGAAAAGAGTACATCATCACGTTCTTGAGCCGCCACCTGCTAGACGCCGAAACCAGGTACGCGTTTATGGAACATTTGTGTTTATCACTTTACTACACGTGCACCAAATTACGACATTATCTTCTCCCCACTACATGTGTTGTCGTTTGCCAAACCGATGTTGTAAAGCACATGTTACAGAAGCCGATTCTAAGTGGAAGAATCGGAAAATGGGCTTACGCGTTGATTGAGTACGATTTGGCCTACGAACCCCTGAGAGCAATGAAGGGGCAAATCGTAGCCAACTTTACAGTTGATCACCACATAGATGTCAGCCGGAGTGAAAATGTTGCTCTAGTTGAAGTAGTGCCATGGAAACTTTATTTTGATGGTTCGGCTTGCAAGAGTGGCCAAGGTATTGGAGTGGTTCTCATATCACCTAATGGAATGCACTTTGAGACTTCGGCCCGTCTAGAATTTCCTTCCACTAATAACCAAGCTGAATACAAAGCTTTATTGCTAGGTCTTGAATTACTAGAATCTATAGGTGCTAGAAAGATCCACGCATATGGTGATTCTTTGTTAGTAGTGCAACAAGTAGCTGAAAGTGCTCAATGCTTTAACGACTTGCTGAATAGTTACTTGGATAAATGTCTAGACATAGTTGCTGCTTTTGATGACTTCAAAATCTCTCACGTGTCAAGAGAAGCCAATTCAGTCACAAATGATTTGGCTCAGCAAGCATCTGGTTACCAAGTCAGGAGAGGAAAATTTTCTGTATGGGAGAAGTCGATGCGTGGTCTCACTGTCGAAGCCAGTGACGGTGGGCAAGCGCACCCTCCGGGTCGGACCCCTCCGGCCGCCGAAGGCCACTGCGCGCCGAGGTCCCTGGACCAGAGTACTCTGCCAACCGAGGGACCTGGCACGCCGGAGGCCGTAAGTCGAAGCCTCCCGCACGATGAGGGCTCCCGGGAGTCCGAACCCTCCGGAGGGCTTTGGCCCAGCACACTCCGAATGGCCAGCCCGACCAGGCTTCGGCAGAAGCAGGAATGGCTCGGGGGGGCATCCCGAAGTCAGTAGTTTAGAATTTTTTTCAGAAGGTGAGCTAGCGAGACCCTTTGAAGCCCATAAGGGCGATTGGAGAATTCCAATCGTCCAGTATTTGTGAGACCCTAGCCAAAGGGTTGATCGGAAGGTTCGGCGACAAGCGTTCAAATTCGTGTTGATAGACGACACATTGTACCGCCGAACCATCGATGGAGTACTATTAAAGTGTTTAGACCATGAACATTCCCAGGTGGCTACGGGAGAAGTCCATGAAGGACTTTGTGGCACTCATCATTCGACCCAGAAAATGAGTTGGATGCTCAAAAGAGCAGGTTTTTATTGGTCGACTATGACTGAAGATTGTTTTAAGTTTTATAGAGGGTGTGAAGCATGTCAGAAGTTTGGCAATATTCAGTTAGCTCCTGCCTCATTACTCAACCCTATTGTCAAGCCATGGCCATTTCGAGGTTGGGGTTTAGACTTCATCGGCCAAATTCACCCTCCTTCCTCAAAGACATGACTCACAATGAGGTATGTGATTTTATCTTGAAGCATATCATACATAGATTTGGCATTCCTCAAACTCTTACTACAGACCAAGGTAGTTCATTTGTTTCTGGAGAGGTAAGGAACTTCGCCGAATATTATGGTATTAAGTTTATAAACTCTTCACCTTACTATGCTCAGGTCAATGGTCAGGTCGAGTCTAGTAATAAAACCGTGATTAAGCTCATTAAGAAGAAAATTGAAGAATTTCCTAAAAGGTGGCATGAAGTGCTTTCCGAGGCGCTATGGGCTTGTAGAATTGCAAAGAACGGTGCTACCAAAGTCAGTCCATATGAGTTAGTATATGGACAAGAAGTCGTTCTGCTTGTAGAGGTAGATCTTGGCTCCTTAAGAGTGTTTAAAGCAAGATGTCTTATTGGTCAACGAGTATGAAACTCTTTTGAAGGATAATCTATAGGAAGTGACCGATAAGAGACTAAGGGCTTTAGAAGCCATAGAGGTAGACAAGAGGAGAGTAGCTAAAGCCTACAATAAGAAGGTTAAACCAAAATCGTTTCAAGTATGAGATTTGGTTTGGAAGATGATTTTACCCTTAGGCACGAGGAGTCCCAAATTTGGTAAATGGTCACCTAGTTGGGAAGGTCCTTTTAAGATAGCCGAAATCTCTCCTGGCAATGCATACGTGTTGGAATCTCTACAAGGAGAGCGGTTTCGAAGAGCTTTGAATGGTAGGTACTTGAAAAGGTATTTCCCAAGCGTGTGGCAAACAACGTGAAAGGTGTTGAAAAGCCGATATGGATGGTATCGTCTTCAGCTCGTTGTGATTTTAGTTCACTTAGTTCACTAAAAGGCAGGGGCATGTGTTGATAGCCGAAAATGGCATCAATGGCTGAGATTGTCAAAATATCAATTTTGGTGATTTGGGCAAAAAATACACATGTCCGGGGTCAGGCCGAAGCCCTACAGGGCCGAAGGTCCATTGGGCTATGGGCTCTGAAAGCCTCTAGCCAGCCCACGGCCTTCGGCCAGGAAGCCTTTGGAGGCCCACGCCGCCAAAGCTTCGGCCCGAGGAGCAGGCTTCGACGGGCCTAACCGAAGCCCACTTCGGTAGAGACAGAGTTGGATACAATTCCGGCTAAGTTTTTATCTCTATCCAAGCCAAATTATAGCAGATTAGATCAGAAGTTTGGCCCTATAAACAGAGAGGCGAGGCCAGCTTAGAGGCCCTCCAACACAAATCAAACACAAAGCCCTAGCTTTGATCGCATTTATTTACCTTTAATTTCTGTACCTCTTCGTGGGTTTGCCCGGAAGCCCTCCGCCGGCCACTTCGGAACAGCGGTAATCCTTGTTACTTCACTTGTGAAGTATCCGTTAATCTACGTAATAGATTGCTATCGCCTTATTACTTCGCCTGTGAAGTATCTGCTAATATGCGTAACATATTGCTAC